>CAXHSM010000013.1:1302460-1735134 GCA_964019185.1 Maratus speculifer | reverse complement strand
TTTGGTAGGGAATCGATTTAAGGAGTTAATTTTATATTACTAATTATTCGATTTATTATTTTTTAGCAAACTTGATCATTGTTAATAAACTGTAATTATTTTTAGTTTTTGCAATAACTTTTAATCTTTTTTAATTTAACTAAAAATTTTAATATTTCAATTAATTCATATTTTAAATAATATTTACTATTATATATCTTTTAAGCCAAATTTAGCACCTCAGACTCAGATTTTTCAAAAAGTTTTTTGTATATTTTGCTAACATACTAAACCATGCATTTAAAACTCAAACAAAAGTGTCACAACAAGAGTAGGCATTTTTATCACAGCATATAACACCAAATTAAAGAGAATACAATTCATATTACAATGACATATTTGCATATAAAAATACAAATATTGAGCTCCCCGCCCCACACACCGATACAATGTTTATTTACAAAGATCGTGTGTTTTAAAAATATACATTCTTTCAAAATCGGTTAAATGTATAGATTTATGCAAATTTAAGGTTTAATTCAGGTTATTGTTACTAACCTAGCCAATACTGCTATTCTCATCCCGCATAGTTTATTTAAGTATTAGGGATGAGAAAATATTAGCAAAATGCATCAATTTTAAGTGAATTTTTAACATATTTTAATTTTTCTTTAATTGATATTTAAATATAAGCTGGACTTATTAAAAAATTATTTTCTATTATCATTTTTAAATTATGAAGCATATTATTATTATTTAAATTGTCAATGACAAAATGAATCTTCATTTAGAAAACTTCAGAAATATAAATAACATTCTAGATTCAGAAATTATAGATAAATATTTATCTATATTATCTAAATAACAAATATTTTAGCAGAATTTTCAATTGGGGAATATTTTGCATTACTTAAAACTTCCTTTTAAGAAACTTAGTTTCTATTTAACAAATTCTTTAGTTTCAGATATTTATAAAGTTTTATTTTTCATGATATTTCTTCATTCCTCTTTTACCATTCATATATCCCTAGTTAGGTGTCAGTGAGTACATTATAATCAGTTGGATTGACAGCAAACTCTCAATAGAGTTCATCCGCTCCCCAATCAGTTTTGACAGCTGAGAATATGTATGCAGTGACTGCAACAAATGCACAATTTGTACAAGAGTTAAATCACTGAAAGGAGAAAAAAGAGTTTTATTCCTAGACTTATAAGTAAGCCATTTGTGAGATAATAAGAGAAAAAGTTTGTTCGTTTAATAGGACTAAGAACTTTTTAAAGAGGTCATCAAAGTTTTCGATAAAAGAAATAAAATGCATTTATTTAGTTTGAGACTTTTACACAATAATACATTGAAAAAAGATCGAATATTTTAAATTAAAGTATCCGTTTTTTCTAGCCATTTTAAAACTCATAAGATGTTAGTTTTATTAACTAAAGCTAAATTATATTTCAAGAAATCGCTAAAAAATTTCATGTCTTCAATTATAAATGAAAAATTTTGCATTTCTTATACACGGTAAGTTTTCTTAAGATTTTAAAAGATAGTTAAATGGAGATTTAATTGTAAATTAGTTTTATTTATATGAATAAGAAAATAAAATAGTTTTATAACAGACAGAAATTATATTAATGGTTTCTTTATTATGTAACTTAATCTGTTTTTCAGTATAATAATAAAATTTTACAATAAATTTTCATACCAGATCCCGATATGACAGAATTATTCAAATTTGGGCAAAGGTATATTTTTGATCACAACGCAGCCCTTTAATATTTTTAAATTATTATTCTAAAATAATATATTGGTATTATTGTATTTTTCAATTATCACAAAAGGTGGTGAATCACCAAGCATTTGTAACTCGTATAATTGTATCGGAGTTTGATAAACTAGGGATTTAATTGTGCGCTAATAAATACTCGCAAAAATATGCCAAATCTCTGTGAAGCTGCAACAATGAAATATTTTAAAGAATAAAAATTAGAAAATAAACTATAAATTTATAAAAATGAATTGTGAAGTATATTTTTTTCAGTTAATAGTTTAATATTAATTGTTATGAGATAAGGCGTTTAAAAATAAATAAATAAATATATATATATAATCTAAAAAGATTATGGCATTTTATGGATCTCTTTAGTTATGGCATCATCTTTTTTAATGCTTAATAAATGTGCTTTTATGTTTCAATTGCTTTTTTCCATCTAAAAAAATATAAAACTTAACCACCTTTTATGCAAGTGAAGATTGTCTCAACATCTACGATTTTGATAATCGTGAAATTTTCTGCAGATCCAACCCTTGTGAATGTTAAGTGATCACTGTAATTTAAATGTTTTAGTTGAATTTATAAAAGAATATAATATATACAAATGATTGCAGATTGTAAGGAGCTTAGAGCTCTTTATTCACTCAAAAAGGGCAGAAGGATATACGTATAAATTTAATATAAACATTAGATATCAGGTGTCATTCCATGTCAAATCAACCAAAAACATTCAATTTTCAACCTGACCATTTCAGATTTCAATGAAACCACCCGGGATCATTCTCTATAATGATATAAATTAGAGCATATTTTTTTACTTTATTTATCGCTTTAAATTTTCATGCAATTAATTATTTAAATTTTGAAAAAATTATCATTTTTTGACTTACATAAATATTTTGAATTTTGAATTTCTCAAGTTCTATCAAGCACAGAAAGTTTTATGACCACTCATTTTAAAGTGAAGTTTATAAAGTTTAATTTAATATGTAAGCTGACTATGTGTAGTTTATAAAAATAAAATGTAGTTTTTTTAAGTTTAAAAAATTGTTGGATAGTCATTTTTAAAAATTAAAAAAAAAATTATATATTTGTTGTAATATTATAAGCTTAAAATTCTGAAATCTTTAGAGTGGGATCACAATGGGATCAGGAGTTATAAAAGAAAACTGAAAATTACCATACAAATTATAAATAAATAACAAAATAGTATGAAATTGTTATTTTAATCGTAATTTTTAGCTTTTATTTCATAACTCCTGATGCATTGAGATCCCACTCTAAAAAATTCAGAATTCTAAATTTATAATATTAAAAAAAAAATACAATTTTATCAAATTTTTTAAAAATGACTATTTAAACAATTTTCAAATTTAACATTAAAAAAATTTTTAATTTACTTTTTTTAACTACGCATAGTCAACTTGCATATCAAATTAAACCCTTTAAACTCCTCCTTAAAATGAGTGGTCATAAAATTTTCTACATTTGATAGAACTTGAGAAATTCAAAATTAAATACATGTAAGCAAGCCAAAAAATGATTATTTTTCAAAATTTAAATAATTAACTACATGAAATTTTGATGAAAAAAAAATGAACATATATTCTCATTTATATCATCAGGCCGAACGATTCCTGAGAGTTTCATCGAAATCTGAAAGAGTCTGGTTGAGTCAATGGTTGATTTGGCATGGCATGACTCAATAACACATTTTTATATGAAAAATAAAATTTTGCAAATAGTTTTTTCTGGCATTTAACATAAATGGCATATTAATAAATAAAAAACATCCCTCTATCTTTAAAGTTATAAAATGCATCACCCATAAATGTCTGCTGAGCCTGAAGTTTGTCATTAAAAAAAAACACTTATTTTTCCAAAAATAATATTTTTTAACATTAATTAAATTTTCCAATTTAGATTTTATATAATTATACTTTCACTTAAGTTATTTTACATAGTTAATGTACTTTAATTTTGAGCATTTTCTGTTGGTTTCTTCTGGTTTTTTACTGAACCCTGATTTTAAGGAGTCAAAGGTGAGGGGGGGGGGGTGTCTTGGGCTTGAATTTATAGGTAACTTTATTTAGAGCATAAGATACCATTGAATAGTGTTAAGGGTTATAATATAAAATAAGATTACAGGATGAAGAAAAAATGCATCATTCAGTTCTATTTTTATCAATAAAGTTTGATGCATTCCATCAGTTGTTTTTTGAGAACTTTAAACTCACAAGTCTGTATTCACACTAATTGACATCAATTTTATTTAAGGGTGCTAGTCACTCAACGGTCAAATTCCCCTCCATAATGTTAAGTATAACATCTTTAATCTGGACATTTATAAACCAGAAACTTCTGTAATCCAGACACTTTGACATGTGTATTCATTTTTATTTTGAATTAGAGATAATAGATGGCGCCATACATCATATATAAATGAAATTCAGAAAATGGTTAAGAAAATGAAAAGATTAAATACTAACACAACTTCTTTTTCAATTTTAAAACTTTAAGAACTCTCTAAATTACATTTATAATTAATGTAGGTGTCTTTTTAGATATTAAGTTGTAAAAATTCATGATTAAAGGTAATTTCATTTCTTTTTCTTTTTCCAAAGATTATAAGATGTCACGGAAATATCACAAAATCTGACTTTTTTTATTGTTATTTGTTTTAAGTATTTAACTTATGACTTATTTTGATATTTATAGTTGCTATATATTTAATTTTTTATGTTATTAGTGTTATGTATCACAGTTTTAAATACGTTACTGTAATTATAAAGATGATTTTTAAATTATAAGTGTAAGTCTTAAATTTCTCACTGTAATTTTTTTGCATTTAGAATTTAGTTTTTTAATATTTTTCATTACAAATCTAATATTCTTGTGATGTGCATTATTTAAGTATTCATAAATCAGAAATCCCAATTTTTTTAAAAATCTTACATTTGTTGTTTTTAAAATTTAATTTTAATTTTTAAAACAACAGATGGTGACACTACGTAAAATATATATAATTTTTTAAAAAACATTCATTTTTGAGCATTTTAAATTTATTTTTTTTCAATGTTTTTGATCATCCAGTTCCTTACTTTTTTGTATTGCCATATTAATAAGAGATATTAGTATTATCATTAATCTTCATGCATTTTAGCCACAAAAGTTGTGTAATCCATTTTTTTTTTTTTTAATTTCAGACTCACTGTAATCATGACAATTTCAGATTAAAGAAGTTATATTGTATCTTCCTAATGTTAAGTATATTTAAAGAATTAATATTTTCAAGTTCTTTTTTAGTGTTCATTTTTTAAAGGTTGTATCTTTTTTTATTAGTTTTCAAAATATTTCTAAAATTTATGCTCAATTTTATATGAAGTGTTAAAATTTTATTTCCAGTTCATTATTTTTTAAAGCAGAAAATATTAAATTGAACCCAAATTATAGAAATATTTTGACAACTAAGGAAAAAGTGACATCTGCTAAAAAGAGAATACTGTAAAAAGAACTTTAAAATATTCATTCATTAAGGAGAAAGGTTGATTATAAAAATATACCATACACTGATAGATTTAACATTATTGAAGGGATTTTGGATGCTGAGTGACTACCATACTTATTTATTAACTCTCTGCCGCTGAACAATGTTTGATCATTTAATTTAATATGCATCAAAAACATGATTATCCAAATATCTATTAATTAAGCATATAAAAGAATGTATACACTGTTATTCTAGAGGTGATTCTGAGTTATAAGTTTTCTGAAATGTTACTCTAAAGGACACGGGGAGGGGCAGAACCCTTTGTTCCCATGTCATAATGTGATAAGATGAGACAAGCACTGTTTTATATACAGTAATGTATTACTGTATTTTAAATTATATACAGTAATATGATAACAGTGTTTTATCATACAGTAGAACCCCGCTAATTCGGACCCCATTAAACCGGATCTCCAGATAATCCGGATCAGTTTGGTCAAATTTTTTTTTCAAGTTTGAGAAGCAATTTAGCTAATTTCCATAACATTAACTTGTTTCATTGTCATATTCTGAATAAAAAAAACTTTTTTCTGAAATCTTTTCGGAAGAATACCTTGAGCTTTCTTATTTAAACTACACCCAAGGAACTACTTATGCTCAAGCAGATGCCTGACCGTACGACTCGCAAAAGGTATAGAAAACTGGCACAGCAAAAAATTACAAACTTTTTTATTATAAAGTAAAAATTTTTATTGTCTGTAAATAAACAATAAGTTAAACATAAAGGTGATTTTCTGTAAGTATATTTCATTTTACTTCATTTTTTTTCTAATTTTCTGGATAATCCGGATGTTTGATAAACCGAATTGGGTCTGGTTCCAATTAATCTGAATTATCGGGATTTTACTGTATGCTTGTATTAAGTTTGTAATTAAGTATGAAAGTTCTTAGGGGAAGAAAAACTACGGCACAAAGAAATTAAATTTGGATGAAAAAGGGAGAAACAAAATTACTGTTTTCATACGATTGCAGTTAAAATAATTCATTATTTGCAGCAGATATTTTCATTTGACACTATTGGTGCAAGTTACCCACATAAGTAACAAATTTTCAGATTTATTCAAATAGCACAAACATTTCATTCAACAGAAAATTTTACCTAATGAATGCAATGAAATAAGTATGACATAGAATCAAGGCGCATTAAAATACATATAAATTTTCTGAATATGTTCCAATAAAAAAAATACAAGAGGCTGGGAATTGATAAGTGCCATTTTCCTATACGTGAGAAAATAAATAAACATTTTTTTTTAAACCAGTGCAAGCACACACTGTAAACATATCTAATATTACGAAGACATCGGAATTACAGATTCTTGGTTCCATAAATCATTTTGATATTCTATGCAATTTTTGATAAAATTTATAAAACACCTTCAGTATGTAATCAATTATTTGACAAATATTTACTTTCACTATACAGTAGATTCCCTCAAATCTACACAACTTGGGACAAGAAGTTTTGTAGATTTTAGCTTTGTTTGCATTTTTTAAACAATAATTTGAAATAATACAATCAAAACCATAATGAATGCTTTCACTATAGTAAAATATTAAATAAGTAACAAACAAGAATAGTAACAATTTAGATATTTTTTTAAATGATTAAAATATTAAAAGCAGAGGTCAAGTTTATAATCAATTATGTATGATTGAAAATTCATTTTAAAGATGAAATGTATTTTTCCTACATTATTCATTGAAACTTGCCTCATAAAGATACATCAGTAATTCACATCAAAATAATAAAATAAGAAAGTTTTATTTCAGATTTAGCTAGACTTAATAATAAAAAAAGCGTGATTAGTACATAAATATATTTGGTAAGAAGATTGTGATTACCAATGACATCAACAATATCTTGGATTTTTTCAGAAATAAATTTATTCTTTCTTCATGGAAAAACATGAATTCAATAATATTAAGAAAAATTATAAATTATATATGGAATTGATATAAATTTAAAATAGTTAAATTTTATACCTGTAATTGAACTGAATGTTTCATTGTTTGCATTCATAAAATATGTGTAGATTTTAGAGAGTTGCGGATTTTAGGGAGTCTACTGTAACAGAATTACAACCAAATTCAGTCTATGAGCAACATAATGTTTTAAATTTAACCGTTAATAAAAATTCAAACGAGTTTGCTGTTTTGAAATTTAAACATGAACATTACTCGCCTAACTAATTACAAATAAATAAGTAAAATTATCTGCTAAATAATAAAACATTTTAATAATTCTTTTAATGACTTTGGGTGGAATAAAAGTTGCACCACATGAAATTTCGGTAGTCATATTATCAAACGTAGAATTTTAGTTAAGGATTAACAAAAAAAAAATCCTATCTTAGCATTAACTTATTTTAATAAAGGAGATGGGATCAATAAATTCATATTTAAAAAGTTACCTGATATTATTGACAAGGTAAGACACAAGACGCCAATGCAAGAATGAATCGTGACTTTTTACTTCACCTCCTTTGAAAATGATTCATTCAATAATCTGGAGAATGGTGAACTGTGATTTTTTCAAAATTAAATTGCGTAAATTTTATTTGCTCCCGCTGGCGTATTTAAATGTTAAATTCGCAAATTTTTACTATGCTTTCTGTTTATTTTTATAAATAAATGTTTTAAGTTATTAGTTTAAAATTTTATCTTGATATTTTTTTATTTATTGTTTCATTATTGATAAATTAATTCTTCCTATGTGATTCGTTCTTTGTGTAGGCGTCTCTTTATCGAAATGAGTATATATTCTGATTGTAACAGTACCTGATTTAAGAGAACAGTTTACTGACATTGACTCATAGTCTTTACAAAAATAAAATGCTGGTAAGATACGTTTCTTTGGCTATTTTTCTTCTGAAAATTCTACAACTTGTGATCAAGGCCCCCTTATCATAATCAGGCCTCGCATTCAGGAGAAAATCTATTGGTGAAATTGTCTCTATAGCTGCCAACATATTAACTGATTTTGTCTCGTATGTAGCGCCATCTGGTGCGTACTACTGCTAATAATCCCATAGGAAATAATGGAAAACATTTCAGTTTCTAACATTAGATGGCGCTACCAACGTGAAAATCTTGTAGTTCAGCGCCTCCTGTACTGCGGTCAAAGGAAACTTGGCGAATGACAAGCCTTGATATTATGATAAGTTAGCCTTGCTTGTGATTTGATCATATGATAACACAAAATTTTTGCTGACACTTATATACAAAGATGTAGTGGATGGTCTACCTCGTATACCTTCTGTATACATTTAATGAACACTGTATACCCTCTGTTTCTCAAAAAAAAAAAAAAAATGTACACTTAATAGAATATACCTTTGCTTTGTCCTCAACTTAGATCGTATATCCATTTTTTTCTATGACTATACCACTGGTTATATAAAATATTCGGAATACAGTAAACTAATACTTTAATATTTTAGAACTTAAAGGTGTTAAAAAGTTAAATTTTACATAATATTTAAATAAAACAGATACTTTGCTTTTGATATTTTTTTTTTTTTTTTTTTTTTTTTTTTTTTAATACACGTAAAATTTAACCAAAAAAAAACCTATGTTTTGAGTTATTGTTTAAGACAGCTTTTTTAAATAGCAAAATTTTAATTTTCATAGTTGTGAATATGTTTTTCTCATATTATAAAATAAATAGGATAAATAAAATAGGATTGTCAATTCCAAAGTTGAAGAGTTTTTAAACACAAACCATAATAATACTCTCATGCTTGCAACCCCATCCGAGGTTGTAGCCTATATCTGGAATCTTAAAAAGAATAAATCACCTGGTCTCGATTGCATTTCTACAAGCATGCTTATGTACCTCCCTTTAAACTTTATATTTTTTCTAACCTTTCTCATAAATACTATGCTTAACTTCTGTACGTCTCCTGACTGCTGGAAGCGAGCACTGGTTGTACCAATCCGAAAATCTGGGCAGGACCGCCATGCTCCCTCTAGCTTTCGACCTATTTCATTACTTTCCTGTATCTCAAAAGTCTATGAATGCATACTAGCTAACCGTCTGAAAGAGTTCATTACCACTAATTTGATAATTATTCCAGAGCAGTTTGGCTTTCAACCCAAACTCTGTATGCAACACCAGCTTTGGAGGGTAACTGAACTCATTCATGAGGGTTTTCTAAACAGACAAAATACTGGTGTTGTATTCATAGACATTGCTAAAGCCTTTGATAGAGTATGGCATGAAGCTCTAATCTTTAAACTCATTCGACTTAATGTCCCCCCTCAACTTATTCACATTATATATAATTATCTTAAAAATAGATCATTTTCTGTTAGAGTAAACCATTCTATTTCTTCTTTTCGCATAACCGAGGCAGGAGTTCCCCAAAGGGGATTATTAAGCACCTGGCTCTTCAACATCTACATTAATGATATACCACAGATTCCCCGCATCCTCTTAGCATTATATGCGGATGACACGGCCATACTTTTCAGAAACATATCACTACACATTGTGATTGAACAACTCCAATCCTACCTCCATATTCTTTCTGTTTGGCTGATAAATTGGCGTATTAAAGTAAATGCTTCTAAAAGTGCTGCCATGATTTTCTCAAAAACTCCTATCACCCCTGACATTAATCTTACTCTTAATGATGAAGATATACCCTGGGTCAACGATTATAAATATCTGGGAATTTACCTAGACTCCAAATTAAACTGGGCACGGCAGATTTGTGACATACGCTCTAAAACTACCGTTTCCAAGTCCTCCCTCAATTCTTTATTAGCTAGACATAGCTGTCTGTCAATTCCAAACAAGTTACTGCTTTATAAAGCCTTTATCAGATCTACCATGACTTATGGGTCAATTGTTTGGGGATCTGTATGCGAAACTCAACTACGAAAACTTCAAATCATGCAAAATACTATTTTAAGGCAGATTGTAAATGCAACTACATTCATCTGGAATGATGTTATTCATAAAGATCTCAAAATTCGGCCAATTTCTCAAGTTATTAAAAAACTTGCTCAAAATTTCCATAGAGATCGTTTTCTTATACCCAACAATGCGTTGCGGTCAATAAAGCCATACAATATTAATGACACAACTGGTAAAAAAAGACCGCTTGTCATCCTAAGTCGAGATGATGGTTTTGCTCCACCTTCTAAACGAAGACGGCAAGAACCACCTTAAACGTATTGTTGTGGTTATTCTAAATTTTATTTCTTTATGTATGTATTTATCCTTTATTTTAATATCTATTCTCTTATTTTTTCTCTGTTTTATTTTAATTAGTATTTCTGACATTGTTCCTGCCTATACATTTGGCATCGGATTTAATCTATTTTCTTTTTGAAAAAAAGAAAGAAAATCCTATTGTATTGTTTTTTACTGCTATTTATTCTTTTATTTTATTTTTTTTTTAAATTCAATATTGTTTTATTTAATTTATATATATATTTAAATTCCATATATTTATCTGGCTCTGGGGGGTCCCTTTCTATTTTTCCCTTACCCACTGTTTGCTTCGACCAACCCAATGCTATGGAGTTTGTATGCAAATTCCACCAATATGCTCAAGATCTATGCATCAAGACAATTCGACTGATCACCATCGATGGGAAGTAAACGAGAGCATTGCGACTCTCGTAGGAATTCCAGAAGACATCTGCATTGGTTCATTGGTTCAATCACAAGCAGCTCCGCGAGCGGTTTCCCAAACAGAAAATCATTTGATATATTTACATTTTATAATTGCCGGGGAAAAATGGGAAATCAGTTCTGCTTGAAAAAATTTCACCAGATTATCTGCAGCGGCAGATAATCCACACTTGAAAATTTCGAAGTTTTTTAACAGATAATCTGCGGATTATATGCCGGAAAATACAGTACCTCATAAACCCAGTTAAAATGAAATCAGTCTGCCAAGTCATATCTTCATAGAAAATAATTGAAAATCCAATTTTAGAGCTTCACTCGTAGGTTTAACATTCTAATTTTCTACTCCCAGTCATCCATGTTTAACCTTTGTGGTAGGAAATTACAATGATAAACCTGCATTTCAATCATTAAAATTGGGTTTTCGGGTATTTCCCGCCAAAACATGACTTGGCAGAGCAATTGCGTTTTAATATGCAAATTGTATTTTCTGGAATTTCAGCTTGGAACTCGATGAGATGATTATCTGTGCAGCCGCCTCCCAGTCTATGACTACTTAGTTAATATTAGAGAAAATTTGAATCATATAACTTTCTATGTTACATTTAAACATTTTTTAATTGCGTGAAATATTCTTGTTTGAGCTTTCCTTAAATTTCATTCTCTAAAGTGTTGCTGTGAAATGAATGTATATATAACTGCCAATTTTTATGATTTTTGTTTCTGTTTATTTATTTATTTTTAGCTTATTTAAATAGAGGCACAATTTATTATTAGATTTTAGCAATAAGAACAATGTGTAAAATTCGGCAGCTATGTACATATTTCAGTCTTACTTTAATTAACTTATTTTTCAATATAAGGTATTCACTATCATAAAAATGACATGTTGATCATGTTCAGCTAAATACACCTACTGCAAAATTTTGCATTATGTAAACAAACAGGGGTGTCCAGAGAGATGTTTGGTGACGCAAGATGCATCATACAATTTAGTTTTTTTTTTGGGGGGGGGGGGAATTTGAGAAAAAGTACATTTTTTTAGGGGAGGGTTTTTTTAAAAAATTCTTAATATTTTCCCTTTTTTGCTGTTAAAAAAAATCTCGATTTTTTTTAATATCACTTTAAAATTTTTTTAACATTTAATTTCCAGAAATGTTCCTGTGTTTTCTTTCTTTAAATTCTAGATAAAGGCAATAAGAACTCATTTCGCTATGCTCAACTTGCTAACTTTTGAATGTGCAGTAGATTATAAGTAGAATATATTTTACAAATAATATAATGTTTACATGGGGGGGGGGGTCAATGTTAAAGTATGAATGCTTTTTTTTGGGGGGGGGGGGATTTGCATCATTGGGTTTGGGAGAAATGGTCACCACTGTAAACGAATTTCAACTGTAGAGTACTTATTATATAATGCATTTCTCAAAATTTAGTTTTCACCATAAGAATTCTAATGTACAACATTTACCAACATTATCTGTCTAAATTTTATTCATTTTGAAAAAACGTTTTGATTTTTTCAGTTTGAGTAAAAAGTTCATGCCTTACCGAAAGTAGATTAATCTAACAAAATATTTCTTTAAAATATATGTTGCTATTAAATTTCAGCTTCCTAATGGTGAAAAACAAATTTTTAAAAATGTTAAATTCGTATATAGCATAGCATGGGATTTTACAATTGTTATGGATAGTGGAACACTCCTTTATGATATTTTCATAAGTAAAGATTGGATAACTTTAATTTTATTTCTGAACTTTGTTTAACATCTAAATATCACTGGATTCTTTTAACAGCATGCAAACAGAATGATTTCTTCCTCTTGCAAATGTTATTGAATGTCATTTAAATTAATAAAAAAAAAATTAAGAACATGATGCTTATCATGTATGTTTATAAAAATTGTATGAATTAATTTTTAAGTTTTCATAAATAAATTTTTATTTTCTCAAAATATTTTCAATCTGTATGGAAATTGGTAATGGTACTTCTAAAATTAAAAACTGTCCTTAACTGGAATTCACTAATCATCTTATTTTTAAATATCAGAATGTGTAAGTATCTTGGAAAATAGAAACATATAGAATGTATCCCACTTAAAGTTAATAGTTTTGATTGATATTAAGTAGCCAGATTTTATTCAACTGAATGTGCAGTTCGAATTTGCAAAAATTGTTCCATTGCGGATTGGGTCTTCATAAATTGTTTCCAATTGTGATTTAATTTTTTTAAATTAATTTGGAGCAATTTTGCAAGAAAAAAAAAGTTGTGTTTGGTTTTTCACGTAAAAACTAAATTGATATTAGAGATAAATTTGTTGGCTATTTCTATATAATTGTATCGAAATGTGGTATAGTTTTATTCTATTTCACTTTCGGGTTGAATTGTGTTGTATTTCAGGTGGGCTTTGATTAAGATTGTTGGAGGTAGCTCCTGAAAATTTAGATCTTTGAAAAAAATACAAGATAAGCATTTCAACTGTGTTTGGAAGCTGGAGAAGATTACTTTAAGCTCCTAATATGATTAGTTCTTTTTTTATATGGACATCTTATGTAATTGTTTTATTTTCCAGTGTACTTTTTGCAATAACCAATGTTTTCAGGGACTATATCCTATAAAATCCTATACAGGCAGTTTATAAAGCAACTCAAACGATAACCAACATGAATTCGAAACCTCACCCTAACACATCTTAAAATCTAAAAAACTGATTCATAATTTTATAAAATTAGGAAAAAAAATGGTTTTGATGTCATATTGCTATGCTCTTTTCAATTTCTAAATGGTATAAGGCAAAAATATTGAAAACAGTAAAAAAGTTTTACTAGTCGGCTTACATGCTTTGGCTTTATCTGTGCCATTCAACTAAGTATAGTAGAACCTGCTAATTCGGACCCCGTAAATCCGTATCTCCGGATAATTCGGATCAGTTTGGTCATTTTTTTTCCCAAGTTTAAGAAGCGATTGGCTAATTTCCATAACATTAATTTGTTTCATCATCGTATTCTGAATAAAAAAAACTTTTTCTGAAATCTTTTTGGAAATATTAAGTCATAGGTTCCCAACGGGGGTGGTACCGCCCCCCAGTGGGCATTGGAGCTTTCCAGGGGGGCGGTAGCGGGTCAAGAGAAAAATGGGGGGCATTAGGACAGTCAAAGGGGGCGTCATGCATACCTACTTATTTAGGAACTAATATAATGAAAATAGTTAATCTCCTCTACATTGCCCAGTTCGAGACAAAATCCTTAACTGCACCTTTGAATGGAAATCTATACAGACGAACCTATATCTGAGGAGGGGGGGGGGAAATTGAATGTATATTACTACTGTCAAAAAATAGCCGTGGAACTCGAAGAAGGGCTATGACTCGAATTAAAAATCAGTATGAATTCAAAAATTGCGGAGGAAAAATTCGCGATAATTGGCTGGTTATAAGTTTTGAACATTATTATTTTTCCATTTATCAGTATTTCGAAAAATTCTGAAGTATGACGACACATGCCTCGACAAAGATTTTTAAACAAACCCGTTATTTGAATCAGTTCAAGAAATTTGTATATAGTTATATATAGTTGTGTATATAATCTTAGTGAAAGTGATAAAAATCGTTATATCTATAAATTTGTTCAAAAGTAAATTTATTTAAATTTATATAGGGAAAATTCTTATACCGTAATTTCCGGCATATAATCCGCGGATCAAACAATTATTTTTTTACCCCAAATATTTAAAAATAAAATTTAATTTCACAGATCGTGGTAAATATTTGGCTTAAATTACTAAATAAAATTTCTGGGTCGAAAAAGAATTGTTTGATCCGCAGATTATACGCCGGAAATTACGGTAATTCAAAATATCTTAATCGAAGAAGATATGCCGGCAGTACACAGTATTGAGTATTTGCAATATGGATTTAGGCACTCTCCTACAAACCAATCGTTAGCTATGTGCTTAATTTGCCAAGAAGTTTTTTTTCAAATGAAGCCATGAAGCCTTCTAGGCTACAAGAGCATTTGAATAAATGCGTGACGATGGAAATGAGAAAAATATATCCTATTTTTACTTTCTTCTATCTTTACAAGAAGAAAGTATTAGATTCCTGAAAATTTTCGAGTTCCGGGTTTTGTCGGATTTACACGCTTTAGGGGTCAGAGATTCTAAAAACATGTTTTTACAAAATGTCTTTATAAGGAAAACCATTTCACAACAAAAAGAAACAATTGTTTTACTTTGTAGTGCAGTTATCACTATCAGTTTGTATCAGACTTGCAATTGAATTCAATCGTTTGCTGCTGCACACAGAACTTCGTTATCTCTGAAAAGTTGCCTGAATCGTTTTTCGATATATTTGATTTACTAAAAACAGGTGTAAAAATACGCTAAAACCTTATTGCATTGGAAAATGACATAGATTATGTGACAGACCTCTTTAGAATCTTTATTTAAATATTCTAAATATTTATAATAAGGCATACTATGATTTCAAGATTAGGAGTTGAATTTAATTAAAACAAAAAGTCTCATAGCTGTTTCTGTGGGTAAATTTCATTTGCTCAAAAGAAATCGAAGTAGAAGTGAATACAGCCAAATTGCTACAATATTCGCAGTCTGTGAAAACAAGAATAGTTACTTACTGTCAACACTTGGACGCTCTTCATGAAGTTTTCTTAGAGCGATTCCAAGATAGTTAGTTATACATGATTTTACCGAGTTGCTTTTTAGACTCTTTCGCAAATGCAACTACAGCAGTATCATCATATTTGGAAAAGGAAATCGTGTAACTTGCTGCAAACGAGAACGATAAGTAAAATTCAGAAATGGATACCAAGAGTTCTAACTTCAAAAACCTATAGCTCTCTAATCTGGATTGTGAGGAAGAGTACATAAAATTTTAATTGCTTTCCTTTCATCAGATTTGGCTGAAAGTGGGTTTTGTGTAGCAGCAAATTTACTGTCTAAGGAAAGGAACATGCATCTTTGAACATTACAATTTGTGACTGCTGTTGAAGAAATTGAAATTTGATATGAAGAAATTGTTAAAGCTCTAACAGCCTCGACTATTTCGTTATTTTTAAAAAATTCTTATTGTTTTTGTGTTTATTTTATAATTGTTATAAAACAATTGTTTACTACCGTGATTTTAAATCCGTTGATCAATCAATTATTTTTCGACCCAGAAGTTTTATTTAGTAATTGAAGTCAAATATTTACCGCGATCTAAAAAGTTACATTTTATTTTAAAATTTTTCTGGGTCGAAAAACGATTGTTTGATCCGCGGTTTATACGCCGGAAATTACGGTACATTTGATGGTCGTCTAAATTAACTTCTATTTTGATTAATAGATTGACAGACAGATAAAATACAGATACTATAATATAGATGTAACAATATTTTAACATTTTGTATAATTAAATATTATGAAAGAGGGGGCGTTGGATTTTTTTTCTCTTGTAAAGGGGGCGGTGGACCAGAAAAGGTTGGGAACCTATGTATTAAGTGAAGTGAACATTTTTACTGTCTGTAAATGTTCAATAAGTTTAACATAAAGGTGATTTTCTGTAAGTACGTTTTGTTTTATTTCATTTTATTCTAATTCTCCAAATAATCCGGATTGGAACCAGTCCCAATTAATCTGAATTATTGGGGTTTTACTCTAAGATTGCAAAATGTAAGATTTCTGAATATTCTTATTTGCTTTGATAACGCCTCAGATGGAGCTGAGACATGCAAATAGTTTGCTTTTTTATGGTTTATTATACTTTTCTTAGACCTTTTAGCATCAATAATCATTTATAATTTCAAGGTACAGTCGAACTCCCTCAAATCTGCACAGCTTCGGACCAGAGGTTGTGCGGATTTTAGATGGTCATTGCTTTGTTTACATATTTCAAAAAGTAATTTGAAAGTAATTAATAATGAAATAAAAATTATAATGAATGCTTAGATTATAATAAAATAATAAAAATTTAGATATTTTTTCAAATGTTTAAAATATTAAATGCAAAGGTCAAGTTAATAATCCATAATGTATGATTAAATATTCATTATAAAGGATAAAATGTACTTTTCCTAAATTATTCAGTGAAACTTGCCTCATAAATGTCCATTGCTAATTCACATCAAAATACTAAAAAACGGAAGTTTTATTTCAGGTTTAGCCAGACTTAAATAGCCAAAAAAGCTTGATTAATTTGGTAAGCAGATAGTGATGATCAGCAATATCTTGAATTTTTTTAAAAATGGTTTTTTTCTTCTTACATGAAAAAACATGAATTCAGTCACATTTACAAAAATTACAAATTAGAATATAAATAAAATTTATATTAAACTAAAAAAGTCAAATTTTGTCCCTATACCTGAACTGAATGTTTCATTGTTTAAATCCGTAAATTATGTGTGGATTTTAGAGAGTTGCAAATTTTAGTGTTGCGGATTTGTGGGAGTCTACTGTATAATAATTTACTGTATAGTTATATCACTAATGAAAACTTTAGTACTTTTGAGGAAAAATTAATACATGTAGGCTTAACTATATTTAAATGTATATCTTTTAACCAAAAGCAATATTTTGAGTTTTCTATTTAAAAAAAAAAAACCTTGAAATGGAAGCAGTTAAAATAATACAAACCCAAATTGTAATTAAAAACACTAGTTCAAACCCAACTGGAATTCCATTAAGATACCCAGTACTAGGGAGTCCTGTGAAATTAAGATTACATATCACATTTGAATCTGAAAAGTACATTTCAAATGAATCTGAAATATGGCCCAAACCTGACACAACACTTTGTCATCACAAAATATGAGACACTTCAAATTGGACTTTAAATATAATAAAATTAATCTATATTTCAATACAATTATGCAAAAATGGTTGTATCTGTAATTAGGGCTCAAAAATTGTCATTAAAATAGTTTTAATATGTGTCATTCAAATTTTTTCTTCTATTGTAAACGTTTTTGAAAGTTTTAGACATTCAAATTCAGATTATTTTTATCTTGTCATGTAATACGTAACACTAATGTCACATGAAGTGTGAAATTGCACGGGAAAAAGTAATAATTAAAAACAAAATACATGTAATACAGTATGTTTGCATGTGATTTTCTGAGGCTAGAATTTATAACTTTTCTCTACAAAATGGTACATCTGAGCGCTTAAATCACCAATATCAATTTTATATTGCATACTGAATAAACATACATATATGCTCATTAATATATAGATTTTTCAGTTAAAAATACATTTTACACTTTTTTTCTGAAATATTGGGTTAACCCAACATCCCAGATAGCATGCACATTAGTTGCAAGTTTGACTTTTTCTGATGTTATCTAGCCGTGACAAATTTGACTTGACAAATTCGAATGAATCTCCCGCGAGATAAACCATCCACCACTTTCATGAACAATATGTTGTGAAGCTGATGCAAGACTGTCTTTAATTAACAAACGTGACGATAGTAAAAAACTCTATTGAGAGAATAGACAATCAGCACAAGCATAGAAATTGGATGCATCTCAAAGGCAAGACACTCACATCATTACCATTATGGAATCTCATTTTCATTGACTGTTTATGTAAAGGAACCCATAAAAGATATTTGTTCTTTTAACTGTTCAAATGTAAATATTTTTTATAAAGTAACATTTTATGTATAATTTGCAACTTTTTTCATGTACAACTTCTTACAAATTAAAAAGGTCATGTTAATTTACCAAGTTATGTTTACCCTTTTTCGGTCATTTAAAATTTATATTGGAAATTTTAATTTTTAAATAATTTTTCCTCGTTATTACTGGATTTTTTAAAAATATTGTTTTAATTGATATTTATTTATTTTTGCTTTTAACCCCATTCAAGTCTATGATTTTTAACCCTTTTGGGACCTGTGTCCCTTACACAAATTTTATTCAGTTGGCACAGCTATTTTTAAATGCTTTGTTTATCAAATACCAAAGAGACTAATTTAAAACTATTTTTTATTTGTTCATGGTGATGAAAACAATACATGCACTTCCTGATAGTGTGTATGCAAGAGGTTAAACTTGTAGTGTGACAGTTGTAAATAGAGAGTGTGGCATTACAAAATTACTATCTCACAATAAATTTGCATTTTTTTTTTTTTTACAAAGTTAAATTTTCTACTAGTTTGGAAACACTTTGAAGAGTCAAGACAGAACTGAATTTTCTACTTGTATGCCTTTAATTTGCAATAAATTTGAGGCAGCAAAACTTTAACTTGTATGAAAAGTTAGCTGGAAATTCAATGTGTGGTGATTTTTGTGATTGTGTTATTTTGCTGCTATATTGTTAGATACATTGAGTCTTGTCATGCTTAACTTGTTGCAAATTTGCAAATCAAGAGTGCTTCAAATTTTGTGCAAACTAAAATTGCTATGACGAATGGTACCAGACATACCTTAAAAATAAGAAGATGAGTAAACATTCCCTGAAAGTAAATAATTGAATTATACTTGAAACAAAGATTACATCAAAACTACAAGAATACAAAACTTTATTTATTCTCAGTTTAAAAAAAATCACTTGAAGTTGAATTACAAGTTGCAAGACTGGCAGTGCAATCTAGTCTATTTATAACAACATTTTGTCTGGATTTTGTTATAAAAATATAAATGAAAGTAACTCTTAGTAACATGCATCAGGGCTGTATATCATGACAAACCTATTTGGTTAAATATTAACCCATTTGATTTGACAGAAAAATCTTTCAAATATTTTACAAGTAGAATAGAAAAGAATTAATACAAAAATAGTTTGCACACTTTATACATTGTGATTAGCAATATGATTATAAGACTACTTGATTTTTTTTTTCACTAATTGATGCATTAATATCAATTAAAATTTATTTTTATTAATTCATAAAAACATAATGTTTTGCATTCTCTAATAAGGTTATTTAAAAAAGTAATATATTGTACCTTTCAATAATAAAGCAAAAGATTTTCAGAATCGATCATTGAACTGTATTGCACAAAAATATTACTTAAATTACAGAGATCCAAAATACAGCATACATTTATGTATCATTTTTAGAAAAATAATCTTTGTACAAAAATATCTGAATGAATGTAATGCAGAAGATTTCGGTTAAAAATTATGTTATATCCAATAAATAAGAATTTCATATTTTCTTAAAATAACATAAAACTGTATTTTTTAATTCAGCATTATTTTATATGCTATATCTAATATATCAATTTGCATGTTATACAGTGCGTGTCAAAAGTTCAAGCACAATAACAATTCTAAAATAAAACTTTAAATCTTCACTTTATTTCAATATCAGATTTATGTATGTTATTTAGCACTTTTAAGACCATACTCAATAAAATTAAGTAGTAATTTTATTTTTAACCACAGAGTTTAAGAATAGAATAAAATTACTTGTGTCAAAACTAAGTACAAAATTCTTTTTATGAAAATTTTACAAACTGATGTAAGCGGTTGCGCACGCAAACGATTTCTGGATGCATGAGAAGTACAGTCAAAGATTGATAATCTGCACACCCATAATCTGCATTACTTTACAAATGTAAACAATGAAATAAACAGTTAAGAAAATTAATAAATTCACGATCCATAAATGATTTTTTAAACAAATAAAAAAATGAAAAAAATCATAATAAAACAGCTATTTTTTTTAAATATAACTCTTTAATTTTTTAATAGTAAAAGACAAATTGTATTATGGAACCTATGTAATTATTTTTATTTAAATGCACATACATAGGCATTTTTTGAGATAGGCTATTAAATTAATTGTTAGATATTACATTTAACCTTTCATTTTATACTGATTATAGAATTAAAATGCTGCCTAGGAATAATAAAGTGATATATACAATCCATAATACTCCATAATCTGCACAACCTTTGGCCCTAACTTGTGTGGATTAAAGAACTTTGACTGTAGTAAGTTGTTGTTTTTGAGTTAGTACAAAATGCCTCAGTCAAAAGAAGTTTCAGAAGCAGACGTAAAAAACATCTGGAGTATGAGAGTAAAACTGAAGTCTGTTTCTCAAATAACAAGTGCATTAAAAAAACAAAACGAAATATTTTTGAGCTTTGGCTCATGGGGTAATGATCACAAACGAAAGTTCTGTTATGGAAGTGTAGAAATGAACAATTTGTGCAAAGAACGATGCATCAGAAACTTGGCTTAAGCTGGTAATTATTCTCTTTCGCAAATAAAACATGCAATTGGAGCAATTTAGAAAAAACTGTTCATAAAAGACTTTTGGTATCGAAATACATCAAAATCTATAAAATTTTTCAATTACCACAACTGAAAGGAAAAGGACACCATAAAGAAGTTAAGATTATACAGTGGGCCGAATAGCATGTGTCAACTGGTGATAAGTGCCAGAATGTCATATTCAGTGATGAAAAAAAACGGAACTTCGAAACCTAAATGGGTTTAAATACTATTGGCATGATCTCTGTAAAGAACCTGGAACTATATTTAGTCAACAACATGGTGGTGGATGTGTAATAGTAGAAGCGGCTATTTCTTTAAATTGTCAGTCATCTCTAGCATTCATCAGAAACTATGGAAACTATCAAGAGATTGTTGCCAATCATTTGCTCCCTGTTGCCGAGTATTTGTTAGAAGAAAAAAGGTTATTTCAACCTGATAATGCTTTGATCCATACTTCAAACCCAACTTCAATTACGTTGAAAAAAATATCTGTTTTGAAATAGACGGCAACGATTTAACCCTTATAGAATACATATGGGGTATATTATATATATTGCACTTTATTCAAATGGAAAGTCTTATTTTTCATTTAAAAATTTGAAAGATGGCATTGCAAATGTGTGGTTTACAAGTGAACCAGAAACAATACAAAATTCCCTGTATCGATGGAAGACCTGACATTTAAAGTTATTGAGAAGAATATATCATTCAATTCAGAAGAATATATCATTCTTATTGCATCACTATGATGCTAAACAGGAATTAATCGCTCAATTAGTTGAATTTTGTTTATTGTTGCAATTTTGTTGACCTTTGTTTTTGAGTTAACAAATTTGCAACAACAAACAAGGTTCAATTAATAGAGTGATTAATTTGTGTATTACATAGTAATGATTGATTCAGAAGAAGACATACCCAGAAGTATAACGTTAATCATGGCTTCCAAAGTGAACATAAAAAGTTTTAAAAAGCCATGAGTAGACGTCTATAAATCCGTTCACTGTAAGTAATGCATATATATTCCCCAAATATTAAGTGCAATATAATAAACTAATTTTTGGGCTGATTTATATGTAAATTTCAAAGCTATCATAGTAATTTAGCTATTACAGTAAACTTTAACACATATAACATATATCTCTAGCTCCTTATATATCAATACACAGAGCTCCAAATATAATAGAGCTCATCAGTGGTGATATCACAACTCCAGAAATTGGGTCAAAACAAAACCACAGAGTTCAGAAAAGATAGTGAAGAAATTTGTTGTTTTATCGTGAAGCTAAAAATTCAACCCTGAAACTGATTTAAATAAGTTACAATTCGGCCCAAACACTTGTGGATCGCTTTTAAAACTTCACCCAGTTCAATGAATTCAGCCTTTGAACAATATCTGATTTCATATTGAAAGCTTTTTTGATGAAATATAGTGCATCTCTAGCACACTCTAAACTCTCTCAGTTTGTATTGACCCAGTTGTCATGGAAATGCGGGGTTGAGTTGTCTGTGACATCACACTGATGAGCTCTATAGTTCTATCGGCCTATTTCTTGACTTGATTTCTAGCAGTCAGCATAGAATGATACTGTGACGATAATTTTAGTTCTCTTTCATTACTAAAACTGCTATTTATCGCATTACCTTACATGATTAGCGAATCATTTATTTATTTAGCAAAGCTTAGTTAGGAAAGTATAAATAAAGATAATAATAAATGAGAACACAAATAACCATAATGCAAATTACTTTTCACTTTTTTCTTGCAAGCTTCTAAACATAACAGAGATTTCCTGTTATATTAAGATTGTTATATTCATTCCTGTTTATCTAAATTATAAATGGAGCTTAGTGTTTATATAGTACATGATTTTAATTACTAAATATGTTTAATAAAAAGTGAAAACAGTTTCTTAAGTTAAAAAAATGTGCTTTTATCTAAATTATTTAGTAAGAATGAACTCTCATTTCTCTCAGTAGAATAAATTATAAAATATTTTAAAAACCTATAAAAAATAGAAAATTCAAATTTTTAAATTTGCATATGAGCAAAAACATCTACAGACTACTTGGCAACATGTGAAATAAATGTTGAGAAAACATTTACTTTTTCATCTTGAATTCTTGTTCCAAAGAAACTGTTATAACTAAAAGACAATCTTTTAGTGTTAACAAGGTTAAGAGAGGAAGTTTGTCAAAAATTAGGGCAATGATTTAAATAGAAGTATTTTTGGAGCTCTTTAAAATACCGGGTGATCCAGAAGTTCCGGGAGTTTTGAAATGCTAATAATTAACAAACTATAAATAATAGAAGTATGCGGTTTTCACAAAAATGCTTAGAAACTTATGGGATTTGTATTTTTGATGAAACAAACAAATTATGTTAGTTACACTTTTTGCCAACAGGTGGTGCTAAAATTCACAGTATTATTTTTATGGTATGATATAGCTCGCTAAAAAGAAAGAATTAGTGTCCAAGAGTTACAAATTTTCATTATGACGCCCATAGCTTATAAGTACCGCTGTGAGCCGACGCAAAACAACGTGCACAGTATCCTAAAAGGAGAAAGAAATTCCAGATGAAATTTCAAATTTATCGTGATATTACAAGTGTACTGATTCATTATGAGCTGGTGATTTCCACCGAGTATTGGCATCGAATTCTACCTCATTTACGATTGCAACAGACATTTGGGATCTCCTGCTTCTATTACGATCTTTCAATTAGCCTTTTTCTCAAGCCTTTCTTACCATGGCATTTCACATTTCTAATGGCCATCGAATCTTTTTCTATTTTTACTTCCGTATTGTACGATAAGAACACAGCTCGACATGCAAAGAAAGCATGTCTAAACCTGGCAGTTACTCATCAAATTTTGTATCAAAATTCCCTTTCAATGCAATTTCAAACACTTTAAAAAAAGTGATTGAACATAAACCACCCTTAAAACGAAATCTCATTAATAGCCTACAAAAGATGTTTCGCAATGAACTCATACTCATGTGTCTATAAAGCATATTTTATAGTTACATCCAGTGTTGTACAGCAGCGCCACCTGTTGCTAAAAATTGTAACTATATACATGTAAAAAAAAAAATCATGCTAAACAAAATCCCACGTGTTTCTGAGCATATATCTGAAAACCGAATCTTTGTATTGTACATAGTTTCCAAATTATTAACATTTCAAAACTCCCGAAACTTTTGGATCACCCGGTATTAAGAATTTTACGATGACTCATTCCCTGCTTTAAACAAGTGTTACTGTAGACTCCAAAATCACTTAAATGAGCTACTTCCACCTTCTTCTAGATTTCATTTACCGTACTTACAAATCGACTCATTTGAGAATAAAAATATTTCATCCCACTTGTGTTTCATTGTTTGAAAATGCTCCTTAGAGGGAAAGTACGTCATAAGTTTTTCAAAAATCTCTTTAAATTTTAACATTGAATTTCTTGATGGCAAGCATTCTAGAATACAGAATCTAAGAAAATCCCACTCATTTTCACAAATGTAACTAATGCAAGAATGAATCATTCTATCAGTGTAAATAAATTTTTCTTTTACTGTAAGGTCTATGTCCTTCAGAATTAATCTTATATTTTCTTTATCTTTAATATGAAACAAAGAAGGTAGTAGGCAACTTTTAGCAATTCCATTTGTGATAAATTTTTTTAGAGCACTGGGACTTTCCTGCCAAAATTCTCTGAAAAGCTTTTGATAATTACAGTACCTGTAACCATCATTAACTTTACGGGCAATGTTCAGCAATAAATTTTCAAAGTTTTCTTCTGTAAGAAAATCCCATGCGCGATTTGCTACTTGGATAAAAAAGCTCATCCAAGGCCATTATAAAAAAAATTACAACATTCTATACGATTCACTTTTAAAAACTTCCATTTCTAGTTCTGTTTGCATTTCTTCCAACAAAAAACAAAAAAAAAAATCAGCATTTAGTATATTCACTGCAGCATCTATAGCATATTTCGAAGCCAGGAATAGGTAACCTTTATTTTCCCCGGAGTTAGTTTTTGCAGAAAGTACTGAACTGCTACTTCATGACCCAAATATGCAGAGTCATTAAATTCATCTTTGTAAGAATTATGTGCATTACCCAATCCTATTCTCTTCATGTTATTTGACCAAAAGTGAATTATTGGAAATTTATCCCAAGCAGATTCTTTCAGATCCTCAGGCATATTGTTCCAAATTCTTTTAATATCCTCCTCCAGGCAATTAATACATGCTAATTTGTAGCGTATGGATATATTCAAATTATCATCTCGAACTAACACTTCTGCGGTTCTCTTCATATCCACTGTACCTTGTGGGGTCCAACAAAATTCAGCTGGTAGATTAAGAAGATCGAAGTGTACGCAATGGAATTCCATCCATTCCGAAATTTGTAAGCCAATGGGCTTAATAAAAATTAATACTTTCTCTTTTAAGCGTTGTGGCAATGCAAAGTGTGAAACTTTCTTTATTACTCTATCTTCGATTTTTTTCCAATCACTTACAGACAGATTATTATAATTGAGTTTTGAAATTAAAACCCTAATGTCATTCTTGTTCCACAAGGAAATGGCAATTTTAGCAAGAGCGATATTCTCCAGTGAGGGCTTCAAAATGAACTTCATGATTAATCTATATAATATAAGAAATATTTGATGTGTCGTATAAAAATTTATTCACTTCAGGGGAGCAGCAAAAAACATGAGTTACAATATCATAAGAAAATCTTCTTCAATGTTTCTTTGCTATAAATTTACATTAGCTATTTTCTGTTATTATTATTACTACAATCACACAGTTAATTGATATTAATCTAATATTTATATATTACTGAGATCTAATACTAGTCTGTAAAGTTAAATCAATTTGGAAGACACATAAACAAGCAGATAGCATTATGGCAATTTATTAAAAAAGTTGATAGGTTTTGATAAAAACAGAAGTTTTAGGAAAAGTTCAGTTTTAAATAATACTAAATTATATTTAAAACTTAAGACTGAATTATATTTTTTAGAAGAAATAAAACAAGTATGATGGTAAGGTAGTGATGGTACTTCCCTAAGTATCATTGACAGCAATTATTGCAATAATACTTCTTGAGATAATGGCTGGAGTACTGGAAATTTGATGACTGATTAAAAGCTTGATGAAACTATTGCTGAGGAATATTTAGGAGGTAAACCAGGGGAATGTGATCTAGAAAAAGAAAACATCGTTACAGGAAAATAAACTTTGGAATCTAAAGAAAATACAGTTATTCTGTATGAATTGATTGTATAAACATTATTTATATTTACTGATTATGTCAGATTTTGAAGTAAAATAGATTAAAAAATTAGAAAAAAAATTATCTTTAAAGCCAATAGTACCTCTGAGTTAGATTTTCTTGAAAATTTAGCTATTTATCTTAATCGTGAAGTAATTGTCAATGATAAATCTGATTCTAAAATGGTCTCCGTAGCTGGGAAAAACCTTTTCAACACTGCTGAGGAATATTTAGGAGGTACACCAGGGAAATGTGATCTAAAAAAAGAAAACATCGTTACAGGAATATAAACTTTGGAATCTAAAGAAAATACAGTTATTCTGTACGAATTGATTATATAAACATTATTTATATTTACTGATTATGTTGGATTTTGAAGTAAAATAGATTAAAAAAATAGAAAAAAAAATATCTTTAAAGCCAATAGTACCTCTGAGTTAGATTTTCTTGAAAATTTAGCTATTTCTCTTAATTGTGAAGTAATTGTCAATGATAAATCTAATTCTAAAATCCTCTCCATAGCTTGGAAAAACCTTTTCAACACTGCCTTCTAATGTTTTTTTTCGTATTAATCATGTGTATAATTTTTTGGATATATATATGTATGATTATTATTATAATTTTTTTTACTAAATATTTTTATTATTTTTTTGTGTGCATTTAATTTTAATATAATCTGCCTTTTTACTTATTACTTTTAACTTTTCCCCCTTGTTACCATTTTTTTTTCCTTCCCCTCCTTCATTGTGTCCATTTTACGTTTATGGTCTTCTGTGATTGACTGTTGCCTTCTACTCTCCCATTGGCTGTTGTTTCAGCTTGCTTCTTTTCCCACCTTTCCACTTCAGTCGTGCTGCTACAATCATAGTAGATGCATGTCTTTTTGGGCCTGACGAAGAAAGACTAAGTTCTTTTGAAAGGCCTTGTGCAATTTAATATATTTTATTTTGTTTAAAATTTTTTTTCACTTCAATCAAATAACACCAGCTTCAACTTATTATCTAAAATACAGCCGAAGATCTATAATCCGCACATGCTGTGGCCAAAGGTTGTGCGGATTATGGAATATTGTGGATTATAGAGTATTATGTATATTATACGTCATTTTATTATTCCTAGACAGCATTTTAATCCTTTAATCAGTACAATATGAAAAGATAAATATGAAATCTAATAATTAATTTAACATGCTATCTGAAAAAATGCCATTTTAAAGTTATTTTATAAAAAAAATTATATATAAGTGCATTTAAATAAAAATAATTTCTACATATGTTTCGTAAAACAGTAATCCATTTTTTTACTGTTAATAAAATAAAAGAGTTATAGTAACAAAAAATAAATGTTCCATTATGATGTTTTTAAATTTTTTTATTTGTTTTAAAAATTACTTTTGGATCATAAATTTGTAAATTTTCTTAACTATTTATTTCATTGTTTACATTCGTAAAGTAACGCGAATTATAGAAAATTGCAGATTATGGGAGCGCGGATTATAGATCTTTGACTGTAGATTATTCTGAACCAGATTTTTGCTCTATTAATATATGTGTTTAGGCAGCCAGTTTATAGTTTCTAGGGGTATTTGTTGTACAATGTACTATTTCCAATTATCAGACATAGGTTTTTTTATATACTATAGTTAGTATTTTTTCATTCACGTGTGTGATTTTTGCATCAAGGTATATGTCATATACTGTTGAACATATATCATATATATATGTTCAACGAAAGAATTACTCGATGATTAATTAAAAATTTTTTAAAATATAGGACTTGAAGCTGGCCACTTACATAAAACAATAGATAAATTAATTAGTAAAGCAAAAGAATTAATTGACTGAATCCTCCTCCCCCCCGCACAGACAAAACAAGTTTACACAACTTCCCTCCCATTTATGAATCGGCTATCTGTTACATTAAAATGAGAAATAGAAAATCTAGGAAAGAAAGTTCCAATAGCACCCAGCCATTAGAGTATTTCTTTAGAGTATTAAGAAATGAAGTTGAAAAGTATGATAATTTAAAAACAGCAGGTGTTTACAAGAATATAGAAAATAAAGTAACATCTTACATAGGAATGACACAAAGGAAAATTGGCAAAAGATTAAAAGAACAAATCTGTGATCTAGAATATAATAATCAAAGCACGACCTTTTCTAGACAAAATATAAAAAAAACCCCTTAAAGCTGCAATCAATGAAAATAGCAGGTTATGAAAATCAACATAATACCTTGATGAGGGAAACCATTGAAATAAACTTAATAAATAGTGAAGAGATTTGTAATGACATTTCGCACTCTACGTTGAATAACCGTTGGATTTCGATGCTAGATGAGCGGGAAAAAAGGGAAAAAGAAGGAGAAAAAAGCCAGAGAATCTCAAACTGATATTCTCCTCTGAGGAATTGCCATCATTTTTAATTGAGGACACCTCCGCGAAATGAGTGCGAAAACGTTATGAATTTTTGAACAATACAGAAACTACAGGATGAAGTGGGCACGGGTGAGAATAAAGTAAAACTTTGTGATCGTTTATATAATATTTTTGAACTATTTTTGTAATAATTGATAAAAACTGGCCTATAAGCAAATTAAAAAAAATAATAATAATCTTGAACTTTGTGGACAATGACGACTCTATATTAATTGGAACTAATTGTGTAATGTCTTGTTTATAAGAAAGGAAAATGTTTTCAATTTGACAGTTGTGAACTATAGTGTGAAGTTTGCACAGGATAAACAATAAACTTAAACTTTAGTGATATATTAGTCAAGATTTATTTTGGTGGTAATTGAGAAAAACTGGTTTAAAAGTGTTTTTTAATTGGTTTTTAAATGTTTGAACTTTGAGGATAGTATTGACTCTATATTAAATTGGAACTAATCATGCATACATTTTATAAAAAAAAGAAAAACTGTACATTTTTTTTATGAATATCTCTGGGTAAAGTTATTTAACGAAATAGTTGTTTTACAAAATAAAAATAAATTCTGTTCTGTTTAAAAATAAAGAGTATAAATGAGAAAATTTTTTATGTTTGTAGTTTTTGTATTGAGAAAACTAATTCCTGAAAGTGAGGTACATTTAAAATTATAAATAACATACAGACATTAATATAATATAATAATTCTATTAAGTAGAATTGTTTTCTAAATTATAAGTTTGCAAATTTAGTATTTTTTTCCCCAATTTAGCTCTTCCAGATTTTTGAGTTCTGTATAATAGGTCACTTACTATAAAAACTTTTTGCAAAATACAACAGTAAAATCTGTAAAAATGGAGCTAGAAAGACAAAAAATTCATTTTGAACAGGATTTTATCTTAACTTCTATAACTTCCTGATATTTATAAGATAAAAAGATTTTTATGTTTAAAACAGGTTATCACCATAAACAGTTTCCATTTTTATGTGTTGTATTGCAATTTACTTGGTAAAATGAATACAAGTGCCAAATTTTAATAATTGTCTTGACAATTTAAAGCCCCCCCCCCCCTAGGGTTGTCAAGTTTCTTCAGCAATGGAAAAACTGTCCGGAAGAAATAGGTTTCTTCTAAGTGGAAGAAATGGAAGAAACTGTTTTTCTTTAAGAATTTACCATATATTTTCAATTTTGCAAGACATTATAAATATCTTCTTCCTGTAATCTTATATAAATTAATCTCACTGGACCAAAACAAATTTAATTAAGTATATATGCTAAATTAATAATTACATCAGCTTTTTAGCCCAGATCACACACAACACTTAGCTAGAGATCTTCAACCATAGACTAAACAAAAAGAAATTTTATCGAAAATACATAAAATCAATTAAATGTTATACATTTCAATTTAACCAACATATTTTTTTATTATTTAACCGTTTCCGGCACACTGTGCCTGGTCTGGGATACCTAATTTTTATTCCTAACTTGCAAATGACACCAATAATATTTTAGTAAAATTTTGCTTTCTTAATAAAAGCTTAAATTAAGGATTTCAAAATATGTAAAAAATTCGTTTGTGAATTCCGGTGTCAGTTGATAATTTCTCATTTTATTAACAGATTTTGCCTGTGTCGGAAAGGGTTAAATTTCTGAAACTAGTAGTAAATAGTAGAAATTCTTGACTAATGGTAGAATGAAATCCATTTAAGTAAAATATTTTAATTTACATCAATTTTATTAATGTAAGTGATATATAATAATTACTGTATTAAATGGAGATCAACTAAAAATACAGTTTCTTTTTCGGCCCAAAATTCGAGTTTTGCCAAAAATGTGGGTGAAAATTCAGCCAGACCAAAACACTCAGTATTCCAAGAATCTTGTTTCTTCCTTTGGAAATGATGATGATGATATGATGATATGGTAAGACTCCCTGAAATCCGCACATAATTTACAGATGTAAAAGATGAAAAATTCAGTTCAAATGTAGAGACAAAATTTGACTTTTATATTAATTTTATGCATATTTTTACTTTCTTCTATCTTTACAAGAGAGTATTGGATTCATGAAAATTTTCGACTTCCGGTTTTCGACGGATTTATACGTTTTAGAAGGTCCTGAACACGTTTTGACTATTTTTAGAAAATGTCTGTCTGTGAGTCTGTCTGTATGTGACAAAAAATTTGTGGGCGCTCTATCTCAAGAACTAATGCTCGAAATTTAATAAAATTTTATATTCAGTTAGACCTTGATATGAATTAGTGCCTATTGGTTTTTGGTGAAAATTGGCCTGCAGGTGGCGCTGCTGTACTACGTTTTTCATGATTTTCAAGATTGCTACATCTCAAGAATTAATGCACGGAATTTCACCAAACTTCAGATTCTGGGACCCCTTGATATACATAAACGCTGATTAAGTTTTGGTGTAAATTGGCCAGCATTTGGCGCTGCTATGCCGCTTTTTTATGATTTTCATGATAGCTATATCTCAAGAACTAATGCACAGAATTTCACCAAACTTTAGATTCCGCGATACCTTGAGATACACAGCCACTGATAAGGTTTTGGTGTGAACTGCCATATAGGTGGCGCTGCTATGCTACATTTTGCACGATTTTTGCGATAGCTATATCTCAAGAACTAATGCAAAGAACTTCATCAAATTTTAGATTCTGCTACACTAGAATATATAACATAATTAGACGCTGATTACATTTTGGTATTAACCTTGCAACAAGTGGTGCAGCTATGCTGCATTTTGCATGATTTTTCCAATAGCTATATCTCAACAACCAACGCACAAAATTTCATCAAACTTCAGATTTTGTTACAAAATGACATATAACATAATTACACGATGATTATATTTTGTTATAAATCCTTCAACTGATGGTGCTGCTGTGCTATATTTTACACTTTTTTTTTTTTAACTAGCTATATCTCAAGAACTAATGCACAGAATTTCATCAAACTTCAGATTCTTTTACACCATAACATAATTAGACACTTTTTTACGTTTTGGCATAAATTGTCCAAGATATGGTGTTGCTGTGCTACATTTTGCAAATTTTTTGTTATAACTATATCTCAAAAACTAATGGACGAAATTCTATCAAATTTCAGATTCTGTTAGGCCTTGACATAAATAGATGCTTGTTAGGTTTTCGTATAAATTACCCAACATGAGACACTACTAAGCTCATTTTCTCAGAATATTAATTAAATTTTGCGTTTTAGGCTTTTCGGATACCAGAATCTCATTAGGCTAGGTCAAATGTTCGAGGAAATTCGATAGTGGGTAACTTTGGGGGTCACCACATTTTTTTTTTTTTTTTTTTTTTAAATATTAAAATGTACTTATGAGATAGAAGAAAGTTTTGGGATTGACACATCCAACTAGTTATTTGTAGTTTTTGTTAATATCAATGAATTCATGTTTTTTCATGAAGGAAAATATAAATTTATTTCTGAAAAAATTCAAGATATTACTGGTAATCACAATCTTTTTCTTAAATACATTTGTGTATTAATCATTTTTTTTTTTTTTTTTTTTTTTTTATTAAGTCTGGCAAAACCTGAAATAAAACTTCCTTATTTTATGATTTTGATAAGAATTAGTAATGTATCTTTATGAGGCTAGTTTCCTTGAATAATTTAAGAAAAATACATATCATCTTAATAATGAATATTCAATTATACATTATAGTATATTAACTTTGATCTTTGCTTTTAATATTTTAATCATTTTAAAAATTATCTAAATTTTTATTATTTTAATTCATCACTTAATTATTTTAATGTTTTATTATATTGTAAGATTTCATTATAGTTTCAATTGCATTATTAATTACATTCAAATTAATGTTTAAAAATTGTGTTAAAGCAATGACCAGAAATCCACAAAATTCTAAAATCTGAACAACCTCTGTTTCCAAGCTATGTGGCTTTGAGAGAGTCTACTGTATTACAAGTCTTATAAAAGACCCTGTCACTATCTATATGTGAAAATCACAAGGAACTACATAACACAAAATTAAATGTTTCTTAGGATGTTTAACCTTCCACTGTCGCAACCTAGGCTGCACTAGGCTGCAGGTTTCACTGCAGTTGAAGCTTTATTTAAATTAATGTAATTCTACAAATGTAATCCAGTTTTAAGAAATTAAATTATGATTGATACTTTCAATGCTTATAACATTTATGTAACAAAAAATTACACCATGATAGAAAATACTTCTTTTATTAGCATTTAAAATAAATTACAGAAAAAAGAACATTATAATTTTGCCCTTTTGCTCGGCGGTCAGGGAGTTAACCAAAGTTTTGTTATATTACACTGCATACCAAATCCTTACTGCAAAAGTGACATAATTAAAAAAACTTTGTTTTTTCAGGAAATGCGAAAATTGTTTCAGGCTGTGGTAGGCTCAATGGAAATGTTGCAAACACAGTTATCTGGTTGCTGGATTTTAACTGCACTATCTTCTAATTCAGGTTATTGGTAGAGGATTAAAAACCACATAGAATGGCAGCCATAAATCATTAAGCCTAATTTTTTAGCTGTGACACTTTTGTAGCAAGGGTCAGCATAATCATTCATTATTTGTTAATGGATTTTCTATTGATTATCTAATTAAATTCATATGGGTGTCATTATGTGGAAAAATAGCACATTCTCAAAATCAATGTAGCAGTTATAGTAATTGAGATAAAATCTTGATAAGACTGTTACTAGACAATTTTTTATGTTTTATATCATTACAGTGCTCTTTTAACCTTCTTACAAATTTCCTCTTAATCATATTTATATTATTGTCCTTATTCGTAATGAGTATATCAAATATGCTGGATCAAAATCTGTGTGGAGTAAAATTCAAATGCTTTACAAGTAAATCCATTTACTGGGAGGAAAAGGGTGGCTATGAGAATTACAGTAAAATATATTAAACTTTTTCTGAATTATTCAAGCATAATAGGTACATACTAAATTTCCTACAAACGCTCATTTGAAAATTCATATTTGTACGTTAAACCAAACAGCTGTATAACTTGAGAAATGTACACACTATACCATTAACTGTTGTTTTAAGTGAAAAAATCATTCAAAATATTTTGAAAATAAATATTAAATATGTGAAACTTTATGATAGTTGTAAAATATATACTATTTCCAGATATATATTATGATATACAGCAAATATGTAGTACATACCAAACTCAAATTTTAATGTATTTTACAATTGATATAATTTTTATAAAAGATTTTAAATTCTGTACACTCTGTCACATGTTACTGATAAATTTCCTTTGGAAGTAAGGAAATAATTTCAGGTATGCATGAAAGGTTTAAAACTAAAACTTAACGAAAAAAAAAAATCCAAAAATAGGTGGGTGATTCTCAAAATAGGGGACAATTTATGTCTTTCGGCATACAAAAAAAATTGAGAAGTTTTCTGTCATGTTTTTATATTTAGATATGTTTGTCTTAATATTATTCATTATTTGCACTCAAGAATTACTCATTTTTTAGTTAAAAACACATTAAAATAACAGAATAAATGTTCAAAATGTCATTAGCATGGATGTCCACAGCAGCTGTGCCTTGTGTATACTAGCATTTTTCAAGATTTAATATCCTGTTTATAAAATAAAACAAATGTTAAATTAATCAAGGAGAGGATTTATCCAATAAATTTCTTTTTAAAAATAAAATTATAGTATATAAAAAAAGAATTAAAGTTTGTTCTCCATATTCTATTTTCAAAACAAGATCATACTATAACAGCTGGTTATTAATCAAAATTTCATTTTCACATATGACAATAGTTTGAAAATATAAAGTTTCTCCATGGCAACAAGTAGCCATTTTATCCCAGCCTGAAAATAGAAGCATGTATTGTTTTTTAAGAATATAAGTTGAATATTAGGGACGTACATCAATTGTATGTCATTAGAATGGATAATAATTTTCATGCTTAATTTATAGTTAAATTTTTTATTTTACTTATTTGCATAGAAATTTTGTGTTTTAAAAAGCCCTAGAAAGGACTATTGCATTGTGATTATATTATGGCTCATAATCTTATTTAAATTAAAATTTGTCATTTTCATGGACAAATATCAGTGTCATTAGCATGGTGTTTTTGTCCATGCTAAAGACTCCTATGTGCATAAATGTAACCAGTGCTTATATTGTATCCTTTACGAAGTTTAATTTTACATATAAATTTAGGTATTACATTTATTATCCCTAAAATATGCATTGAATCTGCCAGAAAATCACTAAGACAGCTTCTTACATTGTTAGTGTCAGAATGTTGCTCATGTAAACAAAGTTTGCTCTTTGGTAATGTTTTTATTCTCCTTATATGTATATATGTAAAAATGGAAACCTTTTGCTGAAAAGAAAGGCTAATAAATATAGAAAAAATATTTAAACAGAAAGAAAATAAAAATTTCTTAATGTATTCATTCCATGCAATTTGTTTTGTCATTAGCATGGCTCAAAAAATACTAATTATTTTTTTTTTAAGTTAATTTTTAAATATTTAGCTCTGCTGACTACATGTAAAGTACACCTAATACTATATTAACAACACCTATTTTTTTTCAGAAATTTTGCTAACAGTAATTTTTTTAGATTTCACTTTTGAAATTGTCCCCTATTTTGAGAATCACCCAGGTATTAAATGTCAATATTAAAATTCTTTTTAAAGAAACTGTGGAATGGCCGCAAATAATTAACACCTTAATAAAATAATTTAAAAAATGTGCAATTTAGGCATCGAAAATAGCGCTAAAATGCATACGAATTAAGAAAATATATTCAGCCAAAAAGTGAATTTACATAGAGAATTGACATTTTAAAATTACTGCAAAAATGACCTTAAAATATGTAAACATTGCATTAAAAAGTAAAAAAAGATGCACTAATTAGATAAACATAAATATCATACCTTTACATAAGTTACAATCAAATGAAATTTAACTTAAATGATGATCCTTAGGCCTAACTCTACTACACAGTAACTGGAAATTTTGTTTTAATAATTAATATTTCTCTGCTGCGTCGGGAATTAGAAGATTAGGAAAGGAAATCAGACACAGAAATATTTTTTAAGACTCAAAATAATAAAATAACATGTGAATGTAGCGACAAAATACTCAAAAATTAATTTATTAACAAGCTAAGGAATACCATTTTACGATTAAATTCCGCTTGACGCGATGATATCAAATATTTTTCGATACATTTTCGATTAATAATCCTTCGCGCAACTTTCCAGTAACGTGGGTGTCCCTTTTTATAGCCGATCCAGTGGCGTGGTCGGTAGCGACGACTCCTCCCACACCGCTGGACCCTAGTTCGAATCCAGCTAGCGGCATGGGTGTATTAAATGTATGTACTGTATTTCATGTAATAATAAAGTGTTCTGTATTGGTTTCTGTGTATTAAGGATCATTCGAGGTAACAGCCATTGTAGCTTCTAGACCTCAAAACATTGTTCTCTCAAACCCTCAAACCCTTTTTATAAATACTAAGTTCGTTAAAGATAAAAAAGTTGTTTTATTTCCTTCTCACAAAATCCCTTAGCAGCCTCCTTGTGAATTTTATAAAAATTGGTCATTTAAAAGGTTCATTAAATTAGATAATTCAGATTTGAAGCAAATCTGAATTTTTTAGTCAGAGATACTAAACAAATTTTATCATATAATAATAGACTCCCTCAAATCTGCACAGCTTGGAACCAGAGGTTGTGTGGATTTTATAATTTTAAGCATTTCTGATCATTTTTTAAAAATATTTTTTAAACAGTAATTTGAATTTAATTAATGATGCAATCGAAACTATTATGAATGCTTACAATATAATAAAATATTAAAATAAATAATAAACAAAAATAGCAAAAATTTAGATAATTTTTGAAATGATCAAAATATTAAAAGCAAAGATCAAATTAATCATCAAAAATGTATGATTAAATATTCATTATAGAGACGAAATGTATCAATTTATTTTTATTTTATTTTATTGATCACTCAAGCATTTAAAAATAAATTGATAATTTAAAATGATATTTTTTTATATTATTTGAGATGAAATGTATTTTTTCTAAATTATTCAATGAAATTTGCCTCATAAAGGTACAATACTAATTTTCATCAAAATCATAAAATAAGTAAGTTTTATTTCAGGTGTGACCAGACTTAATAACCAAAAAAGTTTGATTAATACATAAATATATTTGGTAAGAAGATTGTGATTACTAGATTACTAGTGATATTAGCAATATGTTGATTTTTTTTCAGTAATAAATTTATTCTTCTTTCGTGAAGAAACATGACTTCACTAATATTAATAAAAATTACAAATTAAAATCTATAAAAACTGATATAAAATTAAAAAAGACAAATTTTGTTCCTGTTTTCAAACTAAATGTTTCATTGTTTACATATGTAAATTATGTGCAGATTTTAGAGATTTGCAGATTGAAGGGAGTCTACTGTATTAATTAACAGTTTCTTTATACATTTTAAAATAAACTTTAGTATACAAAGTTGTAAAAAAAGTTAATATGTAATTTTTATAATTAAAAATAAAAGTAACTCAGTTAATCCCATTTAGTCCAAGAGCCAACAGCACAAAAACCTAAGGTATCCAGCGCACAAAAAAAAAGCACCTTTATTTTGTGGAGAGTAAAATCTACTGTTCGATGTCTGCCAGAAGTGAAGTCGTACATAAGCCAAAAATTAATACCACTACTGGTTTACTCGTACATTTAACATTGTGTTTGCCATACAAACAAAGGTATGAAATTATTGTATGGTAAAGACAATGATAAACCTACAAGTAGACCGCTAGTGCTATTAATTTTTGGTTTATGCACTACTTCATTTCTGGATGACATGGATCATTAGATTCTTTTATTACTACTTTTCCACAAAATAAAGAGTTTTTTCTTGTGCTCGATACCTTAGGTTTTTGTGCTGTTGGCTCTTGGACTAATTCTGCCCCATATAAGAAGCAGAATGTGTTACAATGGTTTTTTGGAATATCGAAGATTATTTTTTGTAATTAAACTGTCAAAACATCAACCTGAAGCTGCCCTTTAATTGCAATTATGCTTGAATGCTGTTTTGGTACAAGAATTACACAGTTTTCAGCAGTGTTGTAAATTCTTGATGCAGTTAGTTTTCATCGATAACATTAATAAAAATATAAGTAACAGGGTAACAGCAACTGTATTGAGCTCCATTGCAATTATGTATTTATAATTATACATTATGATATATATATATTATGATATATATATTTTATAGTATAAATTTTTTATGTAACTGGGACAGAATGGTGTATGTACCCTGTTCCACCCCATCCTATTCTGACCCATGCATTAAAACTTAATAAGTGTCACGTGACAATTCTTAATCATTGATGTTTTGATCATTACATTACAGAAGAATATTTTTAAAAGCATGATTAACTCAATTGAATTAAAGTTAATTAGGGACAAAATACAAAAAGAATTCTTACCTTGCTTCAAAAAATTCTAAATATTACAGTAAGACATACAATTTATAACTAAAATTTGTCACAGTGTGTTTATGAATTCCAGCAATCGGACAGATGCTACTCTTCAATGTACTGCATGCAAATGAATGAGGTTTGTGAATCTTTGCCATGCTACTCTAGCGCCACTGGCAGGAAATAAATGTCACATCAATTTTTTAAATATTTTCCTAGGAAATTAGCATTATGCACTTCTTCTTTGTTGTAAAAATATTTCTAAAATATCTCCTTGATTTTATTTTGAGTGGTAAAATCTTAATTGAAGCTTGACAGATTTGTTAAGATAATAAAACATAAAAATACGAATTAACTTTTTTGACAACGAAATAAAAAAGACATACTTTAAGAGGAATACACAGTTGATGACAGAAATGAAGTTAAAAATATTAATAACTGAAGGAGATCTTTAAAAATTTCGAATGTCCATATGTGCCCAGATGTTTAACCTGGGCTTACACATGCTTGATATGAGATATGGACAAGGTTATTACATTTCTCACAACTAAATTTTGAAAATTAATCTTTAATTTATTTTAGTGAAGAATTTATGAATTAGTTTATGAATTAGTAATGTATCTTTATGGGGTAAGTTTCTCTGAATTTGAATAATTTAGTAAAAATACATTTCATATTTATAATGAATATTTAATCATATATTATTGATGATTAAATTTGACTTTTGCTTTTAATAATTTTAAAAATTATCTAAATTTTTATTATTTTAGTTTCTTATTTATTTTTATATTTTATTACAGTAGACTCCCTCAAATCCGCACAGCTTGGGACCTGAGGTTGTGCGGATTTTAGAATTTTGCGGATTTCTGGTCATTGCTTTGTTTAAATTTTTTAAATAGTAATTTGAGTGCAATTAATAGTGCATTTGGAACTATAATGAATGCTTACAATATAATAAAATGATAAAATAAGTAATAAACTAAAATAATAAAAATTTAGATAATTTAAAATAATTAAATTTCTAATAAGAAAGGTCAAGTTAAACAATAGAGTATGATTAAATATTCATTATAAAGATTAAATGTATTTTTCTAAAATTATTCAACAAAACTTGCCTCATAAAAGTTATATTACTCATTCCCATCAAAATCATAAAATAAGGATTTTTTTTTTCAAGTTTAGTCAAAAAAAAAAAAAAATCTTTATTGATAAATATATTTGGTAAAAAGATTGTGATTACCAGTAATATCAGCACTATCGTGGATTTTTTCAGAAATAAATTTATTCTTCCTTCATGAAAAAACATGAACTCAGTCATATTAACAAAAATTACAAATTAAAAAACATAAGGAATGGATACAAAACTAAAAAAAATAAAATTGTTTCCCAATATCCAAACTGAAAGTTTCATTGTTTACATCCATAAAATATGTGCGGATTTTAGAGAGTTGCAGATTTCTGGTTTGCGGATTTGAGGGAGTCTACTGTATATTGTAAGCTTTCATTTCAGTTTCAATTGCATTATTAATTACAATCAAATTACAGTTGAAAAATGTAAAACAAAGCAATGAACAGAAATCCACAAAATTCTAAAATCTGCACAAATTCTAGTCCCAAGCTGTGCGGATTTGAGGGAGTCTACTGTATATTACTTTTCAATGGAAGGATATTAATTATTTCATTACAAAAGGAGTTTTATTTCTCTTTAATTTTTTTGTGAATATATTGAAAGAGTGACAATGTTTTAAATGTTGTATAAAGGGAAAAATCATTAAAATACATTTTAAAAGTTAAATTCGTTTATATAACTATTTTAGTATATTTTATACTTTGTTGTTTTAGAGATGAAAGAAACAGTTTGATAAACATTTAATTTAATTTTTTTAAGAAAGTCTAAAGGAAAAAGTAAAAAACTGCATTAACTATATCTGAATTTTATGTTAAATTTCAAAAGCTTATTTACAATCTGGCAATGAAATTTTCAATTTTCAATTCGTCTGTAATGAAGAGAATAATCATTTACTAATTTAATGTGGTCTACTAAATTATTCAATCTTTCAAAATGGCAATTTAATGTGTCAATCCTAATAAACTTAATAATTTAATGCAACTTAAATAAACTTAATTTGTATTTTGATTCATTAATTTCTGTCCATGACATCTTCTCTGACAGACATTTCTGATGAAAAATTAAATCTATGCAAATGAACAAAGAATACACAACACTTAAAAAAATTCTCGAAAAGAAATCAAATGGATGGGAAAAATAATTTCCAGGAAGTGAGTGTTAAAAATAAAATGTTCAGTTTTCACTTTAAAAACAATTATTTTTTAAATAAATTTGGTATACTTCAGTTTGTAAAAATTACATAAATATAAATTTTCTAATTTTTTGATTGAGATGGATTGGATTGGATTTCAGTAGTATACAACAATTCAATTTAAAACAAATAAATAAATGTGCTACAATGATGTTAGTTTTTATTGTATTTGTATCAGGTATCATTTATTTTTTAATAAACTAAGTTTTTGAAAATCTGTTCCTTACAGTTATGGAGGGTGCAACAATACCATAAAGTAAGGGACAGTATATCATGAGTTACTAGCTTTGAGTAACTGTCTTGCCATTTGCTCAATACTAATGTGCTTGTAGATGATCAGTGAGGTTCTTGGATCAAATCCCAACCAATATCCAGATTTGCACCTCATTCTTACATTGATGACCCTAACAGAATGAGCAATCATTTTGTCACAAGACCAAGATATGGCAAGAGCACTGAAAATTATACCCAGCAAGCAAAAACTATAACTCCTATAGCACATAAGCTTGTCAGACACCTGTAACACATGACATCACAACCTCATGCCTTCATTATGTTGCAATGCATGCAGCAATGACAGTACCTGCTTTATGAATGCGCATTGCTTGTCCAACATCAACAAGATATCATCCTGACTAAGGGTGGTGTGATGTAGTGTGCCATCAGTTTAGGAACAGTATATAGCTAGTTATAAGCTGAGGATAATTGGGGGCTTAGCCTTTTTCTCAATGCTAATGTGCTTGTGTACTGTCTGTAATTTCCCAGGACCAAAACTGAACCAACGACTTTCAACAGGCATACACCTTATTTTTACAGAAGACATTTTCAAAAGAAGAATGCAACAAAACTATTTTTGGCAGCTCAAATTTTAGAAGTTAGCTTTTAAATTTTTCGTAATTTTTGTAAATTATAATTTTTAACTCTTAATTTAAAAAAATTGCATTTTCTTTGTCAAAAATACTCAATAATATGTCAATAAGGCACAGTATATTCCTTCAAATCCATACGGCTTGGGACCAGAGATTTTGCAGATTTCTGGTTATTGCTCTGTTTACATCTTTTAAACAGTAGTTTCAATGTAATTAATCATGCATTTGAGATTATAATGAATGCTAACGATATACGGTAAATTATCAAAATAATTAAATAAAGTAATAAATTGAAATAATAAAAATTCTGATTATTTTTTTATTTATTTATTTTTTTTTTAAGATTAAAGTTTTAAAAGCAAATGTCAGGTAAGTTATCAATAACGTATAGTTAAATATTTATTATAAACATGATATGCATACTTCCTAAATTATTCAATAAAACTTGCCTCATAAAAATAGGTGCACTACTAATTCCCATCAAAATCATAAAATAAGGGAGTTTTATTTCAGATTCAGCCAGACTTAATAATCTTAAAAGCTTGATTAATGCATCAATCCATTTGGTAAAAAGATTGTGATACCAGTGATATCAGTAATATCTTGAATTTTTTCAGAAATAAATTTTTTCTTACTTCATGAAATAGCACGAATTCAGTAATATTACTGATGAAAATTAGATTAAAATATATATATAGAATTGTTATAAAATTATAACAATAAAAACTTGTCCCTACATCTGAACCAAAAGTTTCATTGTTTACATCTGCAAATTATGTGTGGATTTTAGAAAGTTGTTGAATTAAGGGAGTCTACTGTATTGTAAAATACAAAAAAAAAAAAAAAAAAAAAATGAAATGATATTGAGTTTTTTTTACACAAATTTACTAACTCAAAAGTTAGTTTTTTTTTTTAATAATATATGCATTAAAAAATATATAAAAATTACTTTGAACATATCCTGGATAAATATATAACTACTTAATTCCTTGTATTTATACATTCTCTCTAGTTGCTAAAAAAGATGTAAGAATAAGATTTTAAAAACAGAAAAATATTTTAATTTAACTGTTGACTTGCTTAAATTCATCACCGATTTATTTTTAAAACAAATAAAAAATGATATTACAAAATTGAACAGTCTATGGTACATTAAACTGAAAACACTATTATTCAGTTTTTCATGTATCACACGTTATTTTTTTTTCTTTTACTTGGATTTATATTTTTGAAACCATTGAGTAACTTGTGTCATAGTTTTGTTGAGTTGAATGATGTTTGTATCGTTACATATGAAATGTTTACATTGTAAAATCTCTATTCATTCTCTCACAGTGGATGGATAATATTGTTTGAAAAGAAAAAATATTTTACTTTCGTTGAAATTTATATCAATAGTTCCTTCTTGATAGAAGTTTGCCAGGACTGTTGTCTTTCATTTTTAATATCAGCAGTATGCTTATTTTTAGTCTTTAAATTTCCTACCTGTTCTTCCAATAAAGTAATTATTTAATCCGTCAGCTCTAATTAATTTCATAAACTCCTGAATCTTTTTAGCGATTAAAAAGAATGTATATCTTGAGTAGTTACTTTGAGAATAAAACACTGATTTACACACTCATTTAAATAATCCAAAGTGATACAAATCTCATCTTCTTTGATGAGATTGTTCTGTGTTTCAAATTTAGTAACAATTATAGTTAAATGAAGAATTATTAATTTTCAAATGAACTATTACAAAATATTTTTCACTGTGTCTTTAAAAAATTGTAAAATTCCATACAATCTTATCTTGATAAATAAGAGAGGAATCAAAGATTGTGTGCAAAGTATTTTAGTAGCATGCATTGTCTTATTATGTTTTAATCATTTTAATGTTTAGCAAATGTTAAAACAAATAAATATACATATATGAAAAGGATGGTGTGTGGTTACATATCTCTTTTTATAATGATTTTCAGTTTATTCTGTGTGTTTCAAACCCAGCATGATTTTCCTTCTTTAAAACATCCTTTTTTAAAAAATAAAATTCTTTCAAAGGGGTGCTCAGGCTTTTATGAAAGGGAAAAGGCAGCTTTCCTTTTGTAAATTGTAAGTAATATGCATCATACAACCCACAGGTTTCTGAAAATTTTTATACACCAATAGATAGCAGCATGGAGAATATCTATCCAAACATGGATCCGAAATGTATTCCGTATCGCGTCCATAGAAAATAATCGTAAAATGGCGTTTCTGCAGTCGTAATTTTTTGTTCGGTTAGTTTCTTTCTTGTATTGCTTGCAAATATCACGTGGTATGGTATGTATATCAATTATTATTTTTAAAATATATTGTAATTCTATATTATTATTATTTTTTTCATTCCCAAAATATAATAAAGTGAGTCCAGAAATATTCTAATTTAAAATTATTTTGCCACTGGCCGTGTTGTTGAGTTAGGCCTAAGAGTCAAAATTCGAGGCACATTTCGTTACAAGTTAACTTATTTTAAGGTATGATGTTTATGTTATCCATTTAATTTGTTTTCTTACTACTGTTTTAAATGTAGCATTTTTCACAATCTCAGTTTTACTCTGTAGTAATTTCGACACATCAATTCTATGTTTTCAGATGCATTATTTCCATTTTTTTTGTGGTCAGTAACTTTCATAGATATTTTCATTGCATAAATTACATTTTTTAATATGATTTTTAAAAATTAATAGTATCTTTTTTTTTTTTTTTGCCAGATGATGTAATGTGAGATGGAATACTTCACTGAAATCATCAAAAAGTATTTGACACACAGAAATATTAAACATGCATGCATCAGCAGCAGTATATTTTCTTTCATTTAAAAAAAATCAAACAAAATATTTGTATTTAATAGAATCTTATACAAACTTCTTCTCTCATTTAAAGTTTTTTTTCTTTTCTTTCTTTCTTTCTTTTTTTTTTCTTTTTCTTTTTCTTTTTTTTTTTGTTTGTTTGGAACATGATTTATTGATTAAATCAGCTTAATTTTAAACATGATTTAAATCAACTGGTATTTGTTTAATCATTGATTTAAATCAACTGATATTTTTAAAAATCTTAAATTTAACTCGACTGGTATTCTTTTAAATAGTTGATTTAAATTAATTGTAATTTTTTAATGTCAAATTACAGATATTTTTATTACATATTGTGTTTTGCTTTAAACATGTTGTAAATTTAAGCCGTAGGAAAAGCTGAGAACCCAAAATTCATGCTTTTTTATTTTTTTTTTTTTAAATAAGACTACAAATTTAAATAATATGTACTACAAATTTAAAATTCTAATTTAGATATAAAGAATCACAGCCATTATGTCATCAGTACTTACATAGAGGCAGTGTTTGCATGAATTTTCTATTTCAACGAATTCCTACAGTGTATAACTGTTTTATATGTGCATAGAATATTTGATATCAGAAATAATATACAGGATAAGTGTTTGACTTAGATCATTTATTTATTTATTGTGAGTGGAAAGATTCAGAATCATTCACAGTTGTCTTCAGCACTGACCATGGAACCTCTTCTGTGTCAGGACAAAGGCTCAAGACAGAGTTGATGAAATCTCTGACATCCCAGACAGTTAAGAGAGGGCTTCCTGAAGAATAATGAAAAAAAAAAAAAAAAGACTTTTCTCAGACGATTAGTTTTGGGCTAAGAAAACATTATCTAACATTATAGGCTCCATTCTAAGCTGCTGTCTTCACAAATAACTCCTCAGCAGTTATTAAATCCAGGAAGTGGCATTTCCAAAAGAAGCAATGAAATGTCAGTACCACTTGATTATTCCGTTGACCAAATCATACAAATAACCAAATTCATTGTCAAACTATACATATTGACATAATTTTTATTTTAAATAACAAAAGAAACAAATAATAAGAATATTAATAAAAATACAGATAAAAAGTTGAAATAAAAATCACTTAATGGCATTTTAAAAACATGTATTTAATGTCATTGAATGCTGCATTCACAGGCCTAGAAGTGCTCCTATATTTCCTATAAATTTGAAAAAAAAAATCCTATATTTTTCAGCATTCTATGATTATTTATCATTTAGGGCGTTAAGTTGCACCCTCCAAATGTGATTTTTCATCGAATATTATATAAATATATATATTTTTTTATCAATCACTCATGCAAAGAATTATGAATTTCGTCAACCACTCATAACTTATGTACAGATTAACAAATTTTATCAGTTCTATACAAAAAAAAAAAAAAAATTGTAAATTTCTCCGATTTGTTGCAACATTAGAAACTTCGTCACTCAAGTGCGAAAAATTATTTTTGTCAATGTATCTCCAAAAAAAAGTTATAGATTATGTCTGTCAGTCATTGAAAAAAAATTGCAAATTTTGTTAATAGATCACTGATAAAAATAGTCTATGAAATATGGTTTTTAAAGAAAAACTTCAGTTAGTCTTGACAAAAAGCACTAATTTCTTTAGTGCAATCAAAAATCTTTGTTTCACCAATCGTTCCTTGTAATGTATCACGAAAGGTGTGGATCTGCCATTGATAAAAATGCCATTTACTCATAGCAAACTGTTGTACATTTCATCAATCGGTTGTTGAAATAGATCGTGAAATTTCTCGATCATTCATTTAAAAAAAATTGTAAGTTCCATTAACCACTCTTAGGAAAAAAAAAAAAAAATGCAAAATTCGTCAATCAATTGCTCCCCCTCCCCCTCCCAAAAGAAAGTGGATAAGTGTGATTGCAGATCCCACAGAGGGTTTCGTTTAATATGTACTTCAAAACACTTTATCATTAAATTAACAAACAAAAATTGTCAATAAAAATGAATAATAATTGTCAATAAAAATTTTTAAAATAAAAATTAAACAAACATGGTATTTAATATGTATAATCCACAAAAAGTCCCAAATCCATATAATCCCAAAAACCAACTATGAAGATTAGTGATCTTCTAATCCATTTATATAAATATATAAACAAATATAAGTTTAACTTATTTGTTTTCATAGCATAGGGATGCACCGAATATTTGGTATCTATTCGGTATGGTTGAATATCAAAGTATTCGGCCGAATCCAATACTTAATAAAACCTTTTAAAACCTTTTCATTATTTCTACTTTTAACTGTTAATTTTTTAATTTATATTTAAAATAATTAGAAACAAAATCATATTTAAATAAAATAGAATGTTTTTACATTATTTATTTGCTGTTTGTAAAGTATAACTTAAGAAAATTAACCATGAGAAGGATTAAAATGGTGATTTATTAGGATTCTTCTTAAGAATAAATTATGTGCAGATACAAGTTTCTAAATTTTGTTTAGTAAATAATCTGTTTCTTGCTTTTCCCCAAATAAAAGTCCTTTAAAAGAAAAAGAAGAAAAACTTTTGAGATTCGTAATAGCTATCAAGACAGACAATTTTTGTTCATGAAACCATAATCATAATCAATTTATTGAGTCATAAGCACATTGTATTTCATCTTACTCTAGGTCAAAACTTGTGTGTTCGTTTATTACATTAACAATGAATAAGATAATATAATTTCAACTCACATGCTTTGATATCTGTAAAATATGATATGTTGGGAAGGGTGGAAAATACCACCATTCTTAAGAAAAGAACTATGAGCCAAACATGCTTTTATTCTGAATTAAGTTGAAAGTATTTGTACTTTATATTGAAAAAAATCTGCCTTGAGTTATTTAAAAAGGACAATATCAGATTGTAAAATTTTTCTTCGGCCATTTTTTCATTATTTGATTTTAAGATGTTTGTTTTGATTCATAGAAAATTTTATTAATTAAAGTTTCATAATTGCGCTTCTTAAATAACACAAGGCAGATTTTTTTCTATACTAAATGTTCTTATAAAAAGCTCTTGTTTATCAAAATGTAAATTTCTTTTATTAAATATTATCTAAAACTCTTTTAAAAAGTAACATTTTAACACCTTTAAATTTTGAAATATAAAAAGTATTTGGAAAGCGGAATATTTGGTATTCGGCCCAACAATTACTATTCGTCTAGCCAAATATTCGGTATTCGGTTCATCTGTCGGCCGAATATTTGGTATTTGGCCAAAATCACTATTCGGTGCATCCCTACTATTTACATAGTCTGGCCATGAATTTAACTTTCCCCAGACATTTCTGTGACAAGCTTAAAAAAAAAAAAAAAAAAAAAAATTTAATATTAGAGAAGTATTGAATTAACTTATAAATTATTTGGTTTACATAAACTTCATACTGAAATAAGAACACAATTTAAACATGCATAAATGTTTAAAAACTAAGTAAACATATAATAAAAACCATTAAATATTAAATATGACTCATACAAATTGAATATTTTCCAATTGAGTGAAAAATTGACCAGGCTGGAAATCAAACCCCAGATCCTTATCTTACAAGGCCATTGCTTTACCGTTTAAGCTAACTGGGTGATAGCAGGCTAGGATTTTTCACTCAGATAACCTTATTGGTTGTAATATCTGGTCTGTCATTTAGACAGCTCAGCAAATTTATGTTAAAGTGTGTTGTGGAATTTGAAAATTGTATTTTGATAAAATTCTTTTTGGCAATCAATCTCAGTAAAGAAAATTGTGGATTTCATCAATGAATCGCTGAAAAAAAATGAATTGGTCAATTTGTTGCTTGAAAATTTTGACATTGCCAATTTCATCAAACAATTGCAAAAAAGAAGAAAACGTTTGTTGATGTATCTTGTAAGATCATTCATTGGTCATTGAAACAAAATATGTAGATTTTGCAATTCCTCAGTCTGTCATTGAAAAAAAAATCTGGAATTTTGTCAATCGGTCTCACAATCACACACAAAACTTAAAAATTTTGCATAATTATATCTATCTGAAAAAAAAAAAAAAAAAAAAAAAATCGGCTCTTATAGGGATAAAACAAATGTCATTTATTTAAAAAAATAATGTATACTTAAAAATAAAAGTAAATAAAGTTACTTTTATTTCAATTATGTTTGTATTGTTGTATTGATAAATCAAATGCTAAAAGATTTGATGATTCAGAAAATAATTGTAAAAAATATTAAATTTAGCTTTAAAAAAATGCATGCAACTCCTGAAACTCTAATATTTTACTCCTGAAGAGTGTTAAAAATTCTTGAAATAGTCTGGAGTGAACTTTAAATAGCTTACTCATGATTTAATCTACACAGTATTGATGTCTATGGCATTATATATGTAAGTGTATTAAAACATGTGTAGGTGTATATTTAAATATCAATAAGAAATCCTATAAAATTCCTATATATTCTTTAAAAAAATTCCTATATTTCCTATAATATTTTTGAAAAAAGTCACTTCTAGGCCTGCATTTACGATCATCCATTATTGGCATTTAATCTTATAGTTTGGCTATAGATTTTTGGTCGACGGGATAAGCAAGTAGTACCAAAAAGGCTTCACCTGAAAATTTTGAGATTTTGTCGTTTTCAATGGTCAAAGAATCTAATTACCCCCTCTCCCCCTGAAACTCTATAATGTCCACTTCAGAGCCTCATATGTCCCGCATGGAAGAAAATGACTAAAATCAACACTGCTCCTCAGCCAGTTCTCATTGCTTGATCGTTGCCTTATACAGTAGAAACCCTCAAACTCAAATCTGCATAGCTTGGGACAATAGGTTTTTTTTTATCTTCCAAGTCTAATAATAAGTAAGATGTAGCTGCAATTCTTTAGTAGCTTCATCACCCTAGGCCCACCCTTCCTGCTTTTCAGTGTATTTGATTTGTGTAATTTTGTTTTTAAATGTGTCCAGTGTCATTTTTTGATTTTTTTTCTCCCCATTTTGCTAGAAAGTTGGATATTTGAGATAGTAAAAAAATAGGCAAAAAAAAGGGCGCTCACCATGACAGTTGACCCTCCCAACTGCCTCCCAGACTAATCCTTATATATATTATAAATGTGAAAGTGTGTCCGAAAATTGGAATGAACTTGGCTTCAAAACGGATGGATTAATGTCTTTTAATTTTTGTATATAGGTAAATTATTGGCCTGAAATGAACATAGGCTAATTTTTATTTATTTTATTCAAATATTTTTCTTAATAATTGAATATTTCACTATTTTTCATACAGAATAAATTGAAAAAATTTCCGTAATATTTAATTATCTTTCTTTTTTCGTTGCCAAAAAATAAAAAAACCGGAATAATTATTTCTCTTCTGTAATTAATTTTCAACTGAAAGATTTTCACGTGATAAAATAAAATGAAATAAATAAATGAACTCTATTCTGTTTTTCGGTTCGAGATTAAAAACCGCAATTTCACCAATTGTGACGTCAGAGGAATACTGTTTTTCTTCTTATATCCCGCAAACGATTATATAAAATTTCTTTTACACTTAGAAGACTTTACAAGAATATAACTTCACACTTTACAAGAATATAAATATTTTAGTAGTTTTTCCAGATATTAATCCGTAATCAAAATGAACCTTTTTCTTTTTTTCGATTCGAGGCTATAAAGTTCAACTTTTTACCAATTGTGACGTCAGAGGAATACTTTCCATTAAGAATTTTAAAAATATCAATGTAACGTCATATATAAAACAAAGTATAAGTTTTCAAGTTTTCATTTTTAATAACACAATGTAATTTTGAGTAAGTGCTAAAAAGAGACGACTGTGACGTCACATATTGAAAATAAAATAAATATATCTGATGTTGTAATGAAATGAGATTGAATTATGATATCAAAAGTTATTATTTAAAGAAAATTAAGTTTATCATCTGAGCGTGGTTAATATTTAATTTTAAAATGAAATAAGTTTTTTTAAAGGTTAAATATTAAACGACTAGAAAATATTAATAATTTATACATATCGTAAATGACGTAATAATCAATGAAAAAACTTTTTATCATTTTTAAAAAGTAAGAAAAGCTCAACTAATCAAAAAAAAATATTTTTGTGTGTTAATTCTGAAAATTGTTCAATTCTGAAAATATAAATAAATATTACTTTAAAAATGCACTTTCGGGCTTAAAATCTAAAGCTTTAATGTAATTGTGAGAAAATACATTCCCTCAGTCAACATCTCAATTTGGCATAATGTGCTCAAAGTGTACTGGAAACAAGTTTGTAAATGGATATTAATTGCACATTTTTTTTAGCACTTAAAAAGTAAAAATATGTTGTGAGTTTTAAGAATGTTTTTTATAATAAATTTCTATAAATTTTTATGGTATGCAGAGCATATATGTACAAATTATACAAAAATGCCACCTAAAACAGTTTTGTAGTATATTTTTTCCTAACACTGTTTTTTTTTTTTTCGTTTTACGGAAACTACCCGCTTTTTGACACTTTCTAACATGGTCTAAAAGTGTTTACGACTTCAACCTGTCTGTATACCGGATGCCGAGTGCCTGGGGTCTGCCGTCTGTCTGTCCGTTTTTCAACTTGGGTAAATATAGTGGAATTCATACGAAAATAACATACGTTATTGAGATTTACCATAGCATATGCGGCATTGAAAATGGACCAGGTAGCAGTTATAGCTGAATCACAGGAGCACTCAAAAGGAAACTTTACATTATGGTCTAAGGCAAAAAAATCATTTGTGGTGTATTTTGATAATGTTACATAATTTTAAATGTAATGAAATTTACATGCATTTTTAAGGTTCAGAAGAACATGGTTACTATCGAATATGTTAAATGTAGTACTTATAGTGTGCGTACAGGGAGCTCAAAAGCATTTCAATATATTATGGTCTGTGAAGAAAAATCATTTGCAACGTATTTTAATAATTTTATTTTATTAAGGTTATTTTAATAATATTGAAATTGATATCAGGTTCTGAAGTGCACTAAAATAGGATTTCTGTAGAAAATGGGGTGAAAAAATTTAACATTCACTTACAAGATTACAGAAAAATGTTCGGTAATATAATAGTCTACGGAGAAAAAAATATTCCCAGCGTATTTTAATTGTGTTGCGTTATTTCAAACATGATGAAATTAATATACTGAGATAATCAATACAATGATAAATACTGAAATTTACTACAATAAGCTTGCAGTTAAGTATCATTTGCATCACATTTGTTGTTCATTTACAGAGACGCATAAAAGATTTTGGACCTGTGTCCAAATCTCAGATATTGTAACCAAAGTACGATCTATTAGAAAAGATTGCTGAAGAGCTTTTTCAATTATCGTATGTATTTGGAAAACTAATGCATCCTGAAGTTCAGCTACAGTTGATATAATAAGAGATGTTTGTAGAATTTAAATAAATCATGTATCGGACTATACAATAAACTGGATTGGTCACCAGTACAGTAGCGATTCCCGGAAATATGAATTCAATAATTTGAATCGGGTTTTTTGCTTGAATAATTTAAGCCAAATATGCGATCGTATACATATTTGCACGTAATATACAGGACTGTAAAAAAGAATTCAAGTAAGTTTCTGTCTATAATTAGAAATTGCTAAAGGTGAATTTTAATATTCGTTATACTTTTTCTCACTAAGCAAAATTTTAACATTGTATTTAGAATATTTACAAACACATAGATCATATACAAAGCTGCAGAAAAAATATCCCGGTGAAGTTATGCATTATGGAAATGTTGGCTATTTTTTTTATAACCTAGGTTTAACACATGATTTTTCTTTCTTTGATATGGAATTCTGAAATGCACTACAACATGATTTCTGTACAATTGGGGTGCATTACAGTTGTTCTACATTATAAGTGGTTACAATTTCATTTTCGCGATTGTTCATATTATCTAACACATTTTCCTTTTATTTGATTGAGCTCTTGAAGTCCCCTATAAAAAAACTACTGCATAGCCTTTTATAAGATAAATGTTATATATATTTTAAATTATTGTTAATGAACCGTTTTGTTTAATTAAAGCGTTTATCTTTTTTTTTAATGCTACGTGAACGACGTCACGGGTAACAGCTAGTAATAAATAAGATGTAAGTGTAATTGTTCTGCAGCTTCATTGCTCTGGACCTACCTTTCTCACTTTTCAGTGTCTTTAATTTGTGTAATTTTGCTTTATAATATGTCCAGTATCAATTTTTCAAATTTTTTCAGTATCTTTTTTTTATATTTTTGTATGAAATAGATACTATATTTTTTTAAGAATTTCATTCTTTTTTTTTTTTTTTTTTTCAGAAAATGTTTTATGTTGTTGAGTTAGATTCTGATATTTTCAAAGAAAAAATAGTTGTCCCATCCATATGGCTGGACAAGTACAAGACTCTCTGCTTGCTTCCACCTGTTACTGATGTCGCAGAAGTTGAAACACTTGCTAAAATCCAGTCCACACCAAGACATGGATGGCAGATGCATAGTGTATCTTTAATAGAGAGTTTTGGTAAGAATAATCTTTCTTGGCATATTAATAAAAGAAGGGCAACTACTTGCCAAGCAGGAAAGAACATTTCTGTTAAATACAGGTTTTTTGGCAAAAATAGGTATAGGATTTATTTTTAAGAATATAGATTTAAATTATTTTATTTTTTATTCTTATTAACTTTAACGGTAACCATGTGCAACTTGGGGGAAGACTCAATAAATTAATTCTTTTTTTATTATTATTTATTTACAATTATTTTCCATATTTTAGCTTTTAAAATGTTTCTTAGTTGCAACTTTTGAACCGTTTGGTCTTTTTTGGTGATTGTTTATTGGTGCATTATTAAATCCATTGTTTGTTTTTTTAAAATTTATATACAAATGTATAAGAATTTAAATGAATGTTGATCTCATATTTCAGGCTAATTGTGAAATGACTTAAAATTAATGTATTTATTTATGAACTTGATCTTGTTTACAATAAACGTCTAAGAATATTTTTTAAATGTAAAATATACCTTTTGAACAAACACAATTTTTATAAAACGAATCTGTCAAGATCTGTAATTGAAACTGTATTAAATATTTAACAATTATATGTTAAGAAATCAATTAAGAAATTCTTAAAAAAAAAGCTGTAAATAACAATGTTTTTCTTTTAAAAAGAAAAGAAAAATTATATAATTTTTCATAAATTTATTTACTTGTGTTATCTGTGAAACGTAAAAAAAAACAGTGAATGTTTTCTAACTTATTCAAGTTTTTTTTCTCTAAAAATAATTATTAAATATATTAATAATCTTTAATTATCCTGAAAACTATATCAGAAATAAAAAAAATTGCAAAAGCTATGAAAAGTGTGTCAAAAAAATACTTGTTCAGTGTATCTTCAGAAGATTGGTATCTATTAAAAATATTTAAAAAGATGTGCAAAATATTTTCTTAATTACATTTAATAAACAAGTTAGAAATTGCATGTCAAACATAGCAAATTCTCCTGCTATAATGAAATTTAAAAAACATTCACATCTTGGTGAAACAGTAGATAGTACTCTAATAATGCATAGATAGGCAAAATCTTTTGTGTGTCCCTGTAAATACTATCTGCTTTCCCTTTCCATTATACAGCAAGTAACCTTTAGTAAATCTCAGTAATGTATATCAATTTCAGAAAATGTGAAATTGTTTATTATAATTAAAATGTGCCTGAAAGAATGTTTCCTCCTATAGTACCATTATATAATGGAATACTTTGATATGGCCCTGTAAATAAATAACAAATATTCTTTACCCCACAGTATGTACAGAATGTACATTTTAGTGTATAACTTCATAGGTGCATATTAATTTTATTTTGTTTGAAAGAGTGTAATATTATTAAAATGCATTAGATGACAACCCTAGGTGAAATTGTTTTGTGCTTCCATTCTAGATTGCTTCATGAATCCTTATTTCCTATGCATTCAATTTTTAGATTTCAACATGCCAAAATTTTTGATTCACCATAATTTTTAAAATTTTATTATCTGTTATAATTTTTCTTTAAGTTTCAAACAAGTTGTCATTTGCCAAACTAAACTGTATTTTGTTATTCCACTACCATAGCACACTATATTCTTAACAAAACTCTGTTAAAAAACAATTAGTAGATATATCATTAGAGGGGATGGCCATCTTAATCAATAATTTAAGATATCTGACAAAAGTACTATTCGAAAATAGTGGTAACTAAGTTTTTGACATTTCAAGTAGATTTCATAACAAATATTATCTAGTACATTCTCGCCTATGTTGGAATTTTTGAAACATTTCTGCAGATTTATGCCAATTATAACTCCTAGACTCCAGTTAAAAACTTTATCTATCTTTCTATATGTATCATACTTTTATAGGCCTAATAAATTCCATAATTCTGCACAAATCCCTTCCAAACTGATACATGAAATCAAGAGACTGAAATTCTCAGGCATGTTCATAAATGGGTAAAATTGGACCAAGTCGGTAAAAACAGAGAGAAGTTTTGTCAAAATTGAAAAATCCCCATAATTTCTAATCATAATATATATCAAATCAGTTTTAAGTTACTATTTCTTCTAGAAAAAAGGCCAAAAAATTATGTATGGTATGATTGAATTTAGATAAAATAAAATAATGGAATGAGGCATGGAAATAATTGCATTTTAGGATGAAAAAAATTCTTGTTTTATCAGTTCTCAAGATATAAAACTCAATTAAATTTATTATAAATCTTCTTAATATTTTCTAGAGCTTTTATATTGATAAGTTTTTAATAGGACCAATGCTTACTCCTCAAAAAAATAAAAAATGAAAACAAAAAGGGGCCCCTTGGGATTACCTTGAGAGTCTATGGAGATTTGGAAAAATATCGGAAATAGCATCAAGTTGGCATCACTTTTCTTGTGTAATTTTGTTTTTCAAACTTGGCAATGTATAGCAAAGTTGTAGACAAACTTGACGGCGTTTGGCAACAGAACCTTCTCATTTTGTGCGGTTTCGTAGTTTCTACAAAGGTTTTTATTAGTCCATTTTCAAATCCTTACTTATATATATATATATATATAAGGATATATTTTTTAAGAAAAATGAATTTTTTGGGTGGAGAAATTGCGCAAAGAGGGGTTGGGGGGGGATGGATAGAACCTATGAAGAAAAAAATGCCTCCACCAAAATAAGCAAGTAAGCTTTATCTTATACTATAATGCGAGCAAAAATTGTGTGTGTGTGTGTGTGTGTCTGTGTGGGTAAATTTTATCTCAAAAACGGCTCTAACGATTTTCGCAAAAATTTGGATTTTACCATTTTCGGGCACGAGAAGACCATTGGGCTAAGTAACATGTTCGAGAAAATTCGATTATTGGGTCGTTTTGGGTCATAATGGGTCAAAGTCAAGCTATTTATATCTAGAGAACGGCTGGATCGATTTTAAGGAAATTTTCTATCCAATCGTTTTTTGGCACAACAAAACTATTGGGCTGGGTCATATATTCGAAAAATTTCGATTAGTGGGTCAATTTTGGGTCATTATGGGTCAAGCCATTTTTATCTAAAAAACGGCTCTAACGATTTTGACCAAATTTTATATTGTATCGTTTTGGATTACAAGAAGACCATTGGGTTAGGTAACATGTTCGAGAAAATTCGGTAAGTGGGTCATTTTTGGGGTCATTGTGGGTCATGCTATTTTTATCTAGCGATTTTCTCACGCAATTTTGACTAAAAATTGCATTCTATGGTTTCCGGGCACGAGAAAAACATTGGGCTAGGTTACATGTTCGAAAAATTTCGATTAATGGGTCATTTTGGGTCATTAAGAGTCTGGGTCAAGCTATTTATATTTAAAGAACGGCGCGATGGATTATAACGAAATTTTGTATGTGACAGTTTTTTGACATGAGAAAACTAATGGGCTAAACCACATGTTTGAGAGATTTCGACTATGAGGGTCATTTATGAGTCATAATGGGTCATGGTCAAACTATATCTAAAGAACAGGTGGATCGATTTTAATGAAATTTTGTATGCAACATTTTTTGGCACGATAAAATCATTGGACTAGGTTACATGTTCGAAAAATTTCGATTAATGGGTCATTTTGGGTCATTAAGAGTCTGGGTCAAGCTATGTATAATTAAAGAACGGCAGTATCAATTTCAACGAAATTCTATATGTAACAATTTTTAGAAACGAGAAAACTAATGGACTAAGTCACATATTCGAGAGCTTTCGATTATAAGGGTCATTTGTGGGTCTTAATGGGTCAAGGTCAAGCTATATCTAAAGAATGGGTGGGTCAATTTTAACGAAATGTTTTATACAACATATTTTTGGCATGAGAAAATCATTGGGGTAGGTCACATGTTCGAGAAATTTCGATTAGTGGGCCACTTTTGGGTCATTCTAATTTTATCTAGACAACGTTTCGCGCAATTTTGATTAAATTTTGTATTTTATCGTTTTCAATCACAAGAAAATCATTGGGTTAGGACAGACTTTTGAGAAAATTCGATCAATGGGTCATTTTGGATTATAAGGGGTCAGGGTCAAACTAACTATATCTAAAAAACGGCTCAATCGATTTTATCTAAATTTTGTATCTAATGTTTTTCGGCATGCTAAAACTAAAGAGCTAGGCCACACGTTCGAACGATTTCGATTATAAGGGTCATTTGTTGGTCATGATGGGTTATGCTAATTTTATATAGAAAATGGTACTCACCATTTTGACTATACTTTGTATTATATCGATTTTGAGCAAGAGGAAACCATTTGGCTTGGACACATGCTCGCGAAAATTCTATTAGTGGGTCATTTTGGGTCTTAATAAGCTAGGGTCATTCTAATTACATATAACAACGACTCAATCAATTTTACCTAAATTTTGAAACAAAACGTTTTTTGTCACGAGAAGACTATTGGGCTGAGTCGCATGTTAAACAAAATTATATTAATGGGTCATTTCGCTTCATTGCTGAATGCTGCCAAGCTAATTTTACCTAAAAAATGGCTTAAACGATTTTAATTCAATTTTATATTCTACTGTTTTTGATTACCTGAAGACGATTGAGCTATGTCACATGCTTGATCAAATTTGATTAGTGGCTCATTTCGGGTAATACGGGTCAGGGTCACGAGAATATGGCAAAAGCCAATAACTTGGTGATATTTGACAAAATATTGGCGACATATGGCCAAAAAATCGACTATAAAAATTACGAAAACCAAAACACGTATTTGGAGCCAAATGAAAGAATGTCTCCAAATTTGGCTATATCTAGCAAAAAATATTGTCTTTCAGAATGTAAAGAATTTTTTTATACATTCTTAAGAGGATTCGAGATGCATGGTTAAACCAATCAGAGTCGAGCTAAAAAAGTGATTTAGATCGATGTCCTTTCGTTGTAAAATTTAAAATAAAATAAAATTTATAAATATGCGCATAAAAATATAGTTTTCTTATTGATTGTTTTTCTAAATAATACTATTATAAACATGTTTTACAGTAATAATACAGAGTTAATGATACAGATATCGAGTTGAACGCAAAGTTAATTTTGACCGAGCTAAGCTCGGTCTCCCCTGCTAGTGTAACATTATATAAAAAATATATTTTTGGTATTTTTAAACTTTAAAAATTCGTTTTTAATGTAGAATATGCATGAAAAAAAATTACTCAAAGTTATAAATTTCTATTTTAATTTTGATTTAATCACTTCACAGGAAACAGGTATGGGGAAACAGTGCTTTTACCCTCGACTTATCTCGGGGCAGACGGTGAAGTGGTTAATCTAATCTATTTCAATCAGTAGTTATTGTTGTTATCAAACTATGCAATCAAGGAATATTTTCCACTTTTTGGTGAACATAACCAATGTTTCAGAAAATACCATCAAATTTGGCATTTTGAATTGAATTTGCAAAAGAAAAGAGATAAACTAGTCAGACAGAAAAGATAAACCTGTTCTCACATAGTAAAAATTGCTTTTAACTGGATAAATTATTTATCAGGAAACAGAAAATTCATTTAAATTCCAAATCGCTTTTATAGTAAGACATGACAATTTTTTGCCTTTACAACTAAACCTGAATTAGTAAATGTGCCTAAAAGTTTTGTACTTGTTGAGCATATAGAATACAGTGAAACTGGTTTAAGATATGAATCAAGGGACCGAGGGCATTTCGTATCTTAAGCGGGATTGTATCTTATCCAGATTTCATAGATTCTCGAATAACAATGCATATTAAAGACAGTGCACATTGTTTATTAACGTATTTTAGCCTCTTATTTTACCCATTTCTAAAAATTTTTAGATATTCTTGAAAATTTGAATTTAAGATATTGATTGAAATAAAGAATAATTTTTTTTCACCATAATTTTATTGACTATCTGTACAGTTAAAAAATTAAAATGCCTTTTACAGTACTCTCTGCCAAATTAAAAAAAGGACAATAAAATGAAAATTTTGTTATTTTTTAGAAAACAGTAAGTAAAATACATTACATACTTAAAGGGGAAGAATAATAAATTTTCATAATAATTTTTTGAAAGACAAACTAAATGTATGCAAAAAACAATAATTATTCAATACATTATAAAAATCATGATGTAGTTTTAGTTTCTTGAAAAAAAGTTGTTTATCTTGATTTGGTGCAACGTAGGATGAGATTTTAATAGGAAGTTTTCTGCCTTGTTGATGTGGTAGAAAATTTTTCAATGGAGGTACCAGCATCCATCGAAGAGGCATACAGTCGAAGTAAGCTGAACGAGCTCATTACAGTTGCGAATGATGGTTGGTTTATTTTCTTCATACGAGTCGTCTTCTACTCCTTCTGAAGACCTAGGTTCATCAGAACTTTGGACATCCGTAATTATATCCGCAATAGAATGAACTTAACTTGTCACAACCTGATCGTTATTTTTGACAAATAAGTCCCAATCTTTGTATTCTTTCTTAATACTGTTCTTATTCCGTGATATTAACATTTTGTAAAGAGCCCCAAAAACGCAAGTGACAAAAATAAATTCACAAAAAAGACACTCCTGAGGACGATTTATAGTAATAAAAATAATATAATAATAAAAAGCAGCTAGATAAGCGATGCAAAAAATAAAAAGCAAAAAAATCATATAAATATAGACGGATTTCCCCAACAACTTTCTCATCCAATAACGAGAGGGAGCAACCAATGAAATTTCAGATCCAGCCACTGCCCAAGTGTAATGGTAAAAGAAATAAAAGTGGTTATTGTTTTTGTATTTTGTTGAAAAAGGAGCCTATCAGAATTCAACGTGCAAAAGCATTGGAAAAGAACATATTTTAGAGAGAAAAAAGGTAAAAGGCAGGTATCTTATGAAAAATAACTAAGATTTTATATGTTCTGTCCTAAAGACACTTGATAAACGGATTTCATAAGCACCATTTCTTATATTAAGTGAATTTTTGTCATCAAGGGATCAATATTCTTCGTATATTAAGCAGGAACGTATCTTATGCATACACAGGGCTCGAAATGGAAAATTTCACGAACCGGAACGCTATTTCAAAATTACAATGGAAAATTTCACGAACCGGAACGCTATTTTTCAAAATTATTTTTGATATTTTTTTTTTTTTCAAAGTATAGCTAAATTTATTTTAACTTGACAAAATCAATTTTTAAAGGTTACATTGATCAGAATATGCTATATACATGTAAAATAATATGTTTGCGATACAAAAATCGCCGATTTTTTTCCCTTTTGCCGGAAAACAGCATGCGGAATGTAAACGGTCCGTGTCTTCAGTAAGGCCAAAATTTCGTCTGCTTCCATCTCCATTATATCAAAAAATTAAATTTTAAAAGTCTGGATGTGGAGACTCACATTTATTCAGTGATTTAAGTTTAAAAAGGTTGGTTTTTTTTACTTTGCCGGTAACAACATACGGTATGTAAACAATTCCATCTCCGTTATAACAAAAGATTAAAATAAAAAAGTTTAAATATGTGTGTGGACTGTCATATTTATTTAGTAACTAAAGTTTAAGATTAGATGTAAGTTCATTGAAAGGAACAGAAGTGCTGAATGTAAACAAAAAGATAAAAGATTAAATTATATTTCACACACAATTTGTAGTGCAATTTCTGCACATGTTTTATAAGAGTGCAAAATATTTCCCATTCATATTCCATTTAATCTCTGCAAATCAAAGTCAACTGGAAGATCGACAAATGGTCTTTGTTGCAGGGCATAAAATAACATAGAAAGTGGGCGACACTAGTGTCGCCCAGAACCAAGGTATTGTCGCCCAGTGACAGATGATAATGCCGGCAAATTTTTAATATAAAATATGGGAATAAGATAAATTATTCTCATGTGATGAGATTCTATGATGATTCTGTGATGAGATTGTATGGTAATTCTGAAATGATAAGAAAGATAACAATCGTCATAGCAGTAAAATAAAACACAATAGCACGGTTACAAAATGATTGTTTTGCTATCCAAATAGATCGTTTTACTGGATACACTATGGAGTATTAATAAGTTTGTTGCAGCGTAATTTGTTTCCAGGAGAAGAAAAAATGAAATCTAATTTTCTAGGAGAATTTAAATTAAATAAGCGAAGAATAGAGGCCTCGTGGATTCTGCCATGATTGTATTTGATAACTTTTTTCTTGAGAGCGACGCAAAAAATAAGTTAGCTGACTTAATTAGAAATGGAAGAACTGCAAACAGAGACAAGAAGAGCGGCTTCGCATAAGTTCGTAGATTCATATGAAACAATATTTGTATAGAGACTTGCTTCTGGTGTCGTGCGTTGCTCACTGGTCCGACTTAATTTAGTTATGTCTCATTTGGAAGTTTCAGATATCAAAGTTCAGCATTCGAAATTGAATAGCTACACTTTATTGAGTTTCTGCCCCACGCTCTGAAACTTGCAAAAATAGAAGGAACAGAAAACTAATGTACCTTTCGTTTCCCTGCATTTCTTGAAGTTCATGGAATACTAAAAAAAATTATGACAAAAACATTCTCTCACGCAAAGCATTATGAATCATCAACGTGATTTATCAAAACTGAACAAGCATCTCAACCTATGTTCCTTCGATATAGATGGAAGATAATGAACAAGAATGCCTGATTTGTTGAATGCCTAGTCTTATGAATCACTTTGAAAAACTTTAAAAAGATAATCAGAATTCTTTTATTATACTACCTGATATAGATTTCATATATAATTGTTAAACATTTTTATGAATGCTTTGATTCTTATCAAAGATGGAAGTCATCCCAGTGGATACGAAAAATAGTTGGTGAAAATAAATGCAGCATTAAGGAAGAGAATGATTCGATTATTAAATATAATTCGGATATAATGCCACCAATTTGCAAATTTTTGTATGTACCATTTCTTTTAATATTAACAACAAAAAAAAATTCATTGTCAGCGGCAGTTAGTTCTACTCTTTGCAAAGTGCAGTAACTTGCAAAAGTCAAAAGATATTTAACCACTAATAAGCATCATTGATTTGGTATTTTGAAAAAGTAAAAATTGTTAACATAGTATTTTTTATTTCACAGCTTTGAAACATCAAGAGAAATATCTGTTTTCATGATTAGTTCTAATTTGGGTCTACAATATACAAGCTAATAAGGTACAATCATTCAACACTCTTATAATTTAGGTTTCTATTACCACAGGTGAAGAGGAAATTTATGAACAATTGTTTGGGAAAAACAACCAAACCTATTGTCGCCCAGTCAAAATTTCTTAAAATATGCTCTGCTTTGTTGTTTCACAATTTTATACACAGTCCTAAAAAGCTTTTCTGTATTCGAAAATTGCGGTTTGTTCTTATTTTCAATGTGGTTATCAATTTCTTTTTTAGCTGATTTTTCCAAAATTTCTGCAGCTTTTTTATGTGCATCAATGTTTTTGTGTTCGTATATCTTTTTTTTTCAAACTGGATTGTACCGAGCCTGCCTTACCACTTGGCGTGATAGAACAATTTTGCCATACTTTCGAAAGTCTTAAATTTCTATCACTAAGTACTCCTAAATCTTTTACTTTTCTGCAGATTAAACAACCTAATCCACCATTGTCTTCAATTAACCAAGTATTATTATCTTTCAATCGTTTTAGTTTTTCTTCTCTCAAAAAGTCAGGCAATTCAACGTTTTCACTTGGTACATTTTCTTCTAGATTCAATTTCTCCTTTTTGGCTGGTGGAGTAGCTTCATCTGTTTTACAATCATTTTTGCTACTTGTTCCAGAGTTACCCCCAGGTTTTAAAATGGGCTAGGCGCTATTGTTCTAAAAAGAGCAGTTTTTACATTTTTCAGGGCACTTTTATAGAGTTGAACCTAGAATCTAGCGGTTCAAAAATCGTGAAAAATGAGAAAATTCGTCAAAAAATCGAGAAAAAAAAAAACAAAAATTTTGCCAAAAAATTGAACAAAAAGAAAAAAAATGATAAATTTTGCTAAAAGATCGGAAAAAACGGTCGATTTTGTTGAAAGATCGCAAAAAGCAGCAGATGTTGTAAAAAGATCGCAAAAAACTGGCAAATTCTCTAAAAAATCACTAAAAAACGACAAATTTCGTGAAATCGCAAAAAAGGCAATTATTGTTAAAAGTTCGCGAAAAAACGGCCGATTTTGTTAAAAGATTGTTAAAGGGCGAGCCTGATTTATTTAAAAAGACATAAAAAAAAAAGAATACTTTTGTTGAATACAGAGTTCTTTTTGTTTCATAAACGGGTGCTTTCAGGATTCACATTTAGAAAGTTTTGGACAATCAAAAGATGATTGTGAACAAGGGGGGAGGGGGAGAGAAGGAGGAGGTCGCCCCGGGTACGGAAATTTAGGGGGTGCCAAATTCATACCACAAACGACATTTTTGAGCTGTCACAAGAAAAAGTTGGGAGAGGGAGAGGCCTCAAATTCTAATTATGCCCCGGGTACAATTTTCTCTTCACACGCCTTGATTGTGAAGCTGTAAAAATCCGCTTTTTGAGCATTAAAAACACAATTTTGAAGCAGGAAAATTAGTTTTTAGGACAGAAAAATTCACTTCTGGCATTACAATTTTTTTTTTTTTGTGACGAAACGACTCTTTGACGAAATTTGCATTTTTTCGCCATCTTTTGACGAAATCTGCCGTCTTTTCGGGATATTTTGACAAATTTTGCGTTTTTTTCGCGAATTTTTGGCAAAATTAGCCGTTTTTCGCAAATATTTTAACAGAATTTTCCATTTAATTGCGATTTTCGGACGAAATTTGCCGTTTTTCTAGAAATCTTTTGATAAAATCTGCCGTTTTATTGCGATTTTTGGACGAAATTAACCATTTTTTCACGAATTTTACCGGAAATTAGCAACACCCCCTATAGTCAAGGCCTTCGCAGCGAATTCCAGAAGTTTCAATATGGCTGCCCCTACAGTCCGAAGGTCCGACTCCCCTACCAGTGACCTTTATTCGCAAATACCTAGTCAGTGTACGTCAGTCCAGTTCAAGTACGGCATGTTTCAATCTGGCGTTTCGCCATTTTCTATTTTGTTTTGCGTTGTACAAAATTTGGATATTATAAAGACTAAAAGTAAGTGTTATCTCTTTTTCCTTATATCATTGTTTTAACAAAGCTGTAAAGATAATTTCTGTTACACACATCTGTTACAAGATTAATGATTACCGATTTAGTTTTCAAGCTATATGTATTGCAACAGTGGTTTTCAAATCAATTACATCTATGGTGAATTAGTATTTTGTTTAAAATAATTATAAAAAATATATAATTTTGCTTCTCATCTGAATTTTTATCCTGTTGATTTTAACTTTCAGTATTTCCTCACGGGATTTTGTTAATATTTATGTGTAATATATCTTTATAAGAAAATTACTGCCCTTTAGCAATTGTTTATTTCTTTGTTTATTAAGTATTTTTCTAAATTCCAGTTTATTAGTTTGAATCCGAATTTACTTATCTCGCTATCAATTTAAAAATAATTTACTATAAGCAATCTGGGTGCGCTGTTTAAATTAATTCATAAAATATTCAAAGCGTTTGATTATTGCTATTACAGCTTTCATTAGCATATTAATTAGCTTCAGCTGTCAAATTACTTTTGATATTTTGACAATTAATTTTTCCTTCTTTCCACTATACTTTTCTATATTCTTAATTTGAAAGTTATTTTTATGGAAACAGATTTTTTTTTCTTTAATATTAGTAGATATTTTTTGGTAATAATAATAACAGTAATTTAAAACTAATTTATAAATTGATAAGGAATAGATTTTTTTCTTTAATAATAATTTATAATAATAATAATTTAAAAATAATTTATAGATTGATACTGAACACATTTTTTCCTTAGTAATAATAATACTTTAAAATGTATACTTTAATAATTTATAGATTGGCAATTGACAGATTTTTTTTTCAATAATAATTTATAATAATAATTGTAATCTAAAAATAATTTATAAATTAATAAGGAACAGATGCTTTCTTTAATAATAATAATAACAGTAATGTATAATAATAATAGCAATTTAAAGATAATTTATAGATCGATAAGGAATAGATTTTTTTTCTTTAATAATAATTTATAATAATAATCTTAATATAATTTATAGATTTATACTGAGCACATTTTTTTCCTTGATAATAATAATACTTTCAAATTTATACTTTAATAATTTATAGATTGGCAATTGACAGATTTTTTTCAATAATAATTTATAATAATAATTGTAATTTAAAAATAATTTATAAATTAATAAGGAACAGATGCTTTCTTTAATAATAATAATAATGTATAATGATAATAGCAATTTAAATATAATTAATAGATTGATAAGGAATAGATTTTTTTTCTTTAATAATAATTTATAATTATAATTTTAAAATAATTTATAGGTTGATACTGAACACATTTTTATCCTTTATAATAATAATACTTTAAAATTTATACTTTAATAATTTATAGATTGGCAACTGACAGATTTTTTTCAATAATATTAATAATAATAATTTATAATAATAATTGTAATTTAAAAATAATTTATAAATTAATAAAGAACAGATGCTTTCTTTAATAATAATAATTTAGAATAGTAATATTAATTTAAAAATAATTTATAAATTGATAAGTTATTGCATCTCTTTTTTTTCTTTGTTCCAATGCCACTTGATATTATATTTAATATTAATTTATACGATTAAACAATCTTATAAGGAAATACTGAATAATAAATAAGTTAAAGCTAGAAAGCAAATAAAATATGCCTTATTTATTTATTATTATTTGTTTTGATTTAATAAAAAACGTTTTATATCTTACATACGTATAACAGAAATTATTACATAATAATGATATTAAGACAATGACATAAGTAAATGAGATAACACTTAGCATTCTGTCTTTAAATAATTCTCATCAAATAAGAAAAAAGTAAACAAATAAAATACATGGGAGTGAGTGTGAAAAGTGTGTGTGTGTGTGTGGGGGGGGGGGGTACATTTTAAATGAAAAAACTCTTCTCACACAACATATTATTTAGTACATTTTTTTTCCAATTCTTTTTTTTTTTTTTAATCAAGTTATCAAATTCCAGTCATGTAAACGAATTTAGCTTCAGGATTATGAAGCTAATTTAAAATATAAATTTTAATATATTTTTTAGAAAAAATGATGTACTGTTATAATTTTAACCTTAAGTTTTTTTGCTGAGTTTTTTTTTTTTCTCTTTTCTTTCTTTTATTTTCATTCTTTCTTTTCTTCAATGTATAAGTTCATTTGATGCTTTAATATAGATTTTTTTTTATCCTACTTATTTAAAATAGTGTGATATTGATAATGCAAAAGAAATATTCTATTTCTAAATTAAATCACATCTATTTAAAAATCCAAAGCTCAAATCTAATGCAGTTTTGCCTCTTATAAAAATTTGTATTTTAAGTCCTTTTTAGTATATTTTTTAAACAATAAGTAACCCTCTTAAATTACAACTTATATTTATAGGAAATGACAATTATTTACTTGATTACACATTAAATTAACTGAAAAAGTAAACACTATTGCTAAAAATTTTGAAAATTACAAGAAATGCAACTTTGTGTGAGCTTGTGTAAATTCATATTATGGACGTGGGAAGTCGGACATCGCGATCGGCCATTTTGAAACGGTGTGAAGGCCTTGACTATAGGGGGTGTTGAAATTAGTCGTTATTTTGCGATTTTTTTAGTGAAATTTGACTTTTTTTTCGCAACTTTTTGACGAAATTACACGTTCTGTGGGACGCGTAAGAGCCATTTTTTGGACGATATTTAGCATAACTTCACGAACCGGAACGATATTTAGCACAATTTCACGAACCGGAACGATATTTTACATAATTTCACGAACCGGAACATCGTTCCGGTTTGCTCCGGTACATTTCGAGCCCTGTGCATACATATATTAAGTGGGTAATTTTATACAGGTTTAATAGACAGTTTTCAAGGGACCAAAGATAATTCGTATTTTAAGCGGGCATATGTTAAATGAGTTTCACTGTACTTAGGTTTGAACTGGGATGTAAAATTTTATCCAGTTTAATTTTATTGCATATAAAAGAAACATACAGTTACTTTTTGTGTTATTTAAATATAATTTTGAAAATAAATCACAAGTACATAATAATTAATTAATCATTTAATGTTAATTTGACATAAAAATTAATTTAATCTAAATAATAATTGAGACAATTGAATTAAAAGTTATTTTTTGCAAAGCCCTAAATTATTTAAAGTTAGAAGCTATATTTTTTATTGAATTTTCATGTTAAATGAATATGTTTTTTTAGTTTCTCATTTATATTGTATTTGAAAATATTTATTATTAGCAGTATGTTGATTCTTTTGTAAAATAGGTATTTTTTATACAGTAGACTCTCTCAAATCTGCAACCCTAAAACCTACAACTCTCTAAAATCCACACATAATTTACAGATGTAAACAATGAAACATTCAGTGTTGATGTACGGACATGATTTGACCTTTTTTGTTTTAATATCAATTCCATATATATTCTAACTTGTAATTTTCATTAATATTACTAAATTCATGTGTTTTTATGAAGGAAGAATAAATTTATTTTGGAATAAATTAAGATATTGCTAATATCACTGGTAATCACAATCTTTTTACCAAATATATTTATGTCTTCACAAAACTTTTTTTATTATTAAATCGTTCTAAGCTGGATGTAAAACTTCCTTATTTTATGGTTTTGATGTGAATTAGTAATGTGTCTTTATAAAGCTAATTTCGTATGAAAAATGCATCTTATTTTTATAATAAATATTTAATCATACATTATTGATTATTAACTTGACCTGTGCTTTTAATATTTTAATCATGTTAAAAATTATCTAATTTTTTATTATTTTAGTTTATTACTTATTTTAATGTTATATTATATTGTAAGCCTTCATAATAGTTACATTTTCATTGTTAATTACATTCAAATTGCTGTTTAAAAAATGTAAACAAAGAAATGACCAGAAATCCACAAAATTCTAAAATCTACAAAACCTCTGGTCCCAAGCTGTGTGGATTTGAGGGAGTCTAGTGTATTTTCAAAAATATCATGAAGTATACAAATCCTACCTTTTAGACCAGGAGGCAGCAGCACAGACAATCATCTCATCATGTTCACAGCTACAGCTGAAATTCTAAAATGATAAAACTCAATTGCATATTAAAATGCAATTGGTCTGTTAAGTCTCCTAAAAAGCCTATTTTAGGATTTGATGCATAGGTTTACTATTCTGTTTTCTTGCACCCAAAATTATAATAATATGGAGAACTGTGAGCAGGAAAACACAGGTAAACCTACAAGTCAACAGCTAAAATTGGTTTTCCAGGTTGTTTTCCACCAAGATGTAACTTCTCAGACTGATTGTGTTTTAGCATGCAATCCAAGTTATAAATAATTCTGGAATTTCAGCTGCGAACTCGATGTGGTGTTTGTCTGTGTTACCACACTTGCTTCTCCTTGACTTTTTACAATATTTTCTTACCAATAGCTTAATTAAATAATGTGGTTCAACTGAAAAGAATATTCCAATTTTCATTTACATTAATTTTTCAGAGACCTATTCTCAAGCAAAAGAGTATGACAAAAGCTAAACCAGTAATGATTGAATTAGAGGTGGAAGAAGAGAAACGGCATTGTAGAGAAATGAGAGGAAAAAGAAAGCTTCAGCGATTTCGCAAACAGTATTCTACCGACTCTGATAATGACAAAGAAAAAAACTGCAGTTCAACTTTAGACAACAGTTCCTCTGAAGATAGAGTAGTTCCAGACCCACAAATTGTAAAGATAGAAACAATGGAAGATTCCAATATATCAGATAGTCACGAGCAGCAACAACTAAATACCACTCATAATGAAAGTTTCAGCTCAGTCCATTCCAGTTTACAGCATGACTGCGAACTCCAAGTTACAGCAAACAGTTCACCAGCAATAGGGTAAACACTTTAATCTTTTATGCGTGAGTTTTTCTTTTCTCAAATTTTCTGGCAAAGTGAACTAAAAAAATTAGTTTTTTTTTTTTTTTTTTAATGGATTAAATCTGTAGGTTCTAAGTATGGGAACATGTATAATCTATCTATTTTATAAAGGGCAAACATATCTGTGTGTAACACATACATTATTTTGTGAATAGTAATGCATTCAAATTTGAAAGAAAATCTTGGTTTTACAATTTTTGCTGCTGCAAATTTTTAAACTTCTAAACATCACACATTTTCAATTTTTTTAACTGTTGCATTGCAAAAAAATGTGCTTTTAAATGAAATTTGTTTGAAAGCAGTATATCAATTTATTTTTGAGATATTATTAATTATTTTTTTTGTAGTTTTTAATATATTTTTGTAATTGTGGCAACTGAAGTATTCCATTTCTATTAAAAGCAAAAGTAAAATAAGTATTATGGTATCTTTTCATTGCCATTTTTTCATGAAAACTGAAAAAAAATGAATTTAAAATACATCCTATATCAAGAACATTATGTTATAAAACCCAGTGAATATTCTTTTTATTTTGTTTCTATTTAGAAATTAAATGATTTTTGTTTTATTGAATCTTAAGTTACAAATAGTACAGTCATTCAGAGTAACTTTGATCCATAGCGGTAACATTGCACCACATCCTAATTTTCAGTATGTTTGACTTCAAATGACTGAATAAACTCCAGTGCTGCACTCTGTTGATAAGTTTCTAAACTAAATTTTTTACTCTTTTGTTTCGAAAAAAAAATAGCAATATTGTACACAATTAATTGCTTCATTCAACTATTATTGTGAAGTACAGTTTTTAATTAATGTTAAATGCTGATTTGAATTTGTTGTAATTTGATTAAATTTTATCAGTAAGTAGCATTATATACATTTATCAGTCATATTATTGTTTTAATGTTTCAAATGTGTCTATATTTTGTGATTATTTATTCAGTAATATTAATAAAATGTAATATAATAAGGTATGACCATTTTACCCATTTTTAGCATAATTTTCAGCCAGCTCAAAGTTATCCGTAGATTTATAATTTACTAATTATAGGTACTACTTACAAATTATATGCAGAATAAAAATGTAAGTTAATGTAGGTATTTAACTGAAGTATACGCAGCTAATAAAGGGCATATCAGATAAGCATTGGAAGCATGCCTTCAATCAAATTTCTTGATTTTCCCCCACCTGCAACTGATTGAATGATTTTCACTTTTTTTTTTTAAATTTGGTTTTTTTTTAGATCAATTGTCAAAATCCGTGGAATTTTTCATATGTGGTCAATGGATGAATTTCACAGATCTTTTTTTGCACCATAGCAATGAATTTCATTATTTCTTATTATATACAACTTGTGGTTTTTTGGATTTTTCTCTGCAACTTCTTGATGAAACTCATAAGATTTTTCTTTATTCATACATTCATGATTTTTTTTTCTCTGATCAACTGAAAATCTTTAGGATATTTTCCATAACCAATTCAAAAAATTATCAATTTTTTTTATATGACAGATTGACAAATCTATACAATATTTTCCCATGACAAAATTTATTATTTATACTTTACAAATAATAGATTAATATTGTGAGTTTTTATTGTTCTCACAATCATAAAAATTAATGAATCGAAAAGGAATACGAAAAATAGCAGTAAACACCATTGGGTACATAAACAATTAAAAAAGGCCTCTCACATGCATAAATTTGTTTTAAAATACCACAGGTCTCATAAAGTAGTTTAAAAAGATTGCTGCATCCTGAGCCTTGCCAAATTGGCTTAGAGTCAATAATATTTTAATAAAATAAATGATGATGAATGAAGTGTACCACTGAATGGGTGTGATCATAATTGATATTTTTGCTTGGGTACTCAATTGAAGTTTTCTAAAATTAACTATCTTGTTAAATGTCAAACTTGAATCTTCAAAAGCATAACATTCCATTGCACAAGTATATATAAAATTGATTTCATTTTATCGTAGCTGAATTTTTGGGGTGTGTTTGTGTTTAAATGTGATATAAATGCAATTATGATTGACTGTCAAAATATATTAAAGGAATTACTGGAATGTACATATAAATGTATGGCACTTTTCTAGCATAGGAGCTTTGGCATTTTTTCAAAATGTTTGGCACAATTCATGTTTCAGAAAATGAGATTTGTTGTGAACATTGTCAGTTTGTTACATACAGTTTATTTTTGTTTGTATATAATAATAGATAAATGACCTTGTTTATAGTAAATAGATTGTAGAAATATTGAAAAAATTACTTTCATGTGAAATTTTCAGTAGTTTGCTGTAAAACAATGCATGAATTTTTTTTCTTCTTTGGCCAAACCCATTTTCTGAATCTTGCCAAAACCAATATACTGGAAAGTACCAAAATATAAAGCAATTCAAACTTAATTAATATGTACTTGCTGAAAATGATAAAAATTTACTTTCAAGGGAAATAAATGATTTTTTTCAACTTATCATATTTTATAGCTGTTACACTGACATTTTCAATATATATATAGAGAGAGAGAGAGTAGACTCCCTCAAATCTGCACAGCTTGGGACCAGAGGTTTTGCGGATTTCTGGTCATTGCTTTGTTTACATTTAAAAAAAAATAATTTGAATGTAATTAATAATGAAATCAAAAGTATAATAAGTGCATACAATATACTAAAATATTAAAAAAGTAATAAACTCAAATAATAATAAAAATTTAGGTATTTTTTAAAATGATTAAAATACTAAAAAGAAAGGTCAAGTTAATAATTAATAATGTACAATTAAATATTCATTATAAAAGAGGAAATGTGTTTTTTCTAAATTATTCAATGAAACTTGCCTCATAAAGGTACATTAATAATTCACATCACATCAGGATCATAAAATAATTAAACTTTATTTCAGGTTTAGCCAGACTTAATAACTAAAAAAGCTTAATTAATACATAAATATATTTGGTAAGATTATGAATACCAATGATATCAGCAATATCTTTATTTTTTCAGAAATAAATTATTCTTTCTTCACGAAAAAACTTGAATTCAATAACCTTAACAAAATTTATAAATTAAAAAATGTATGGAATTGATATAAAACTGAAAAAAAAATCAATTTTTGCACCTACATCTGAATTGAATGTTTCATTATTTACATGCTTAAAATATGTGCGGATTTTAGGAGTGCGGATTTGAGGGAGTCTACTGTATATGTATATATATATATATATATATATATATATATATATATATATGTGTGTGTGTGTGTGTGTGTGGAAAAACTGATAAAAAGAAATCTTCAAATCTCATGTGTAATGAAATCAAGTTCAATAATGTAAATAATAATGAATATATATGAACGTGAATCTATCAATTAGATAAAAATAATTAGAAAACCATTAAGGAAAAATCAAATATATTCTTTTTTTTTTTATTGGTACTTTTCCAGTATAGGGGTTTTGGCAAGATTCAGAAAATAGGTTTGGCAAAAGAAGGAAAAAAACTTCATACATTGTTTTACAGCAAACTATTGACTATTTCACATGGATGTAATTTTTTCAATATTTCTACAATCTATTTACTATAAACAAGATCATTTATCTCAGATCATGTGATTTTTTCTTACCAGTTTTTCATCTAAAATGATTTCGCGGAAATATTTGTATCAATATATCTCTTGAGAATGTGGCCGTCTGAGCGATAAAACATGTCCAGTTGAATTAAGGTATTTCTTTGCCTTGTAAGCCTATTTTTTTTAACTTTTAGCAAGTATTTAATTAATTTAAAAATTAAGTGGTTTTCATTTATAATTTTAAAAATGGCAGTTTAAAAAAAATGATGTTACATTAAAATCAGGCTTTCTTTAAATGTATATGTTACTTTTTTATTTAATGAGTTATTTATTTTACAGGAAGAAAGTCACTCCTATAAAAAAGAACTCGGAGATAAAGGATTTGTTAGTGTGTATTTTAGATAAAATGACTGCAGAGGAAAATACTGAATGCACTAAATGTGGTAATTTAGAAGAAGTTCTAAAAAGTAAAAATGAGGAAATTGAAAGACTACAAAATGAAATGCTAAACAGAGAACACGCGCTGCAGGAGAGCAAAAACAAGTATAAAGAAATGAAAAGGAAATACAAAGAAAAGAAAAAAGAAATAAAAGGAACACTGGAGGGAAAGAAATTTGGCTCGATCTTTATCACAGTAGAAAAGTTATCTCTCTGTAAAGATAACAATTATTCGATATATGTGGGTGAGCTCCTTGAGATTTGCTTCGGGAGAAAAATTCTCTCACAAAGTGTTTTAAAATATCCAAATAAAAGGACCTGTAAAACAAACGTACTAGAACAAGATGTAATAAATGACATTACACGTTACACTATGGAGAAGTTTAGTTCTGTAACCGTTTCTATGGTTAGAACAGCCATACGACAAAAACTCAATGCCTGCCATAAAGCACAAAAAATGAAATAAAATAAAAATAATCTGCTATGTTTCTGTATTTATTTCACTTTCATACTCTTAAGGTAGAACTCATTTTTACGTGTGGTTGTGTCTAAAGTATGCATCATTTTTATCAATTTATGCTACGGAAATGCACTAAAAATATCCGGTTACCAGCGATAATATAAAATAAGCAATCAGAATAACTTTTAAATAGTTTAACCCTCATTTTAATATTTTTATGTGCACACATGATATCATAATATTTTTAAAAAAATGCTTTTTTGTATTAATTATCCTTAACTAATGGTTTCTGATAGATGTATTTCACAAATTTCTCTCTCTACATGAAGAAAAGAAATTATTTGAAAGAGTGTATCACAAAAGGCAATAATGACCAACGGGCATGTAAAATAATTAAAAGGTATTGTCTGTCTCGGTGTTTCCTGACAAATTGCCCTAGAGTCAGCAATAGCTCCATTAAATATAAAATCTTGATAATAATTGATAGAACTGCATTAAAAAAAAAAATCTTGATATTTTGCATTGTATATGTTATGTTTATTATATGCTATAGTTTAAATTGAACTAAAATCTGTGAAACTGAGTTAAATTTGCTAAAGATTTGTGCATTTAAACATCTTTATTATTATTATCAGTATATAAATTTGTCTACCATTCAGAAATACAGAAATTCAACATATATTTATTAGATTTTAGTTAATTTTACATTTGTGACATTTTTAAATCTATACAGAAATTATATTAGCTATTGAACATACATATTTTAAAATCTTCTGTGAAAGTTGCATAGGGATTTTTCATAAATCAATTATTCATTTAAAAAGACATTTTTTTTTAATCATGATTGTAATAAAAAATATGTCTTAAATTTAAGAGGGGATGTTGCAGTAAAATTCTTGAAATTTATTATAACCACAGTTGATTTCTGGAAACAAATGTATACAAGTCATGAGATTGATGCTCCCAAAAGCTAATGCTAAACCAATAAAATATACAAATTCTCCATTTGTATTTGAGTTTTTAAAGTATTTTTTCTTTTTTCTATAGTATGTATAAAATCAGTGTCTCAATGGGTATATAGTCATAGTAATCTAATTTTGGTTGTCCTTTTAGCTCAAAAGACTGCTGCAAATTTGCAGAGAAGGCAGCCTGTGTACCCAATGGATGACCTTGTACACTTGTAGAAACTTAACTGAAAAATAAATAAATAAAAAGATTCCATTTGGCAAATTTGAAAGCTAAATTAATTAAATTTAAGACATTTAAAGGTAGGAAGTGTAAGGCTTTGAATTGGGCATTGTATTGGGCTATCTGTCACCGTCTGCCCCCCCCCCCCAAAAAAAAAAAGACTAAAAAAATTTATGACATTCTTTTATTCATTTCATTTAGATAATCTTTAGGGGGGAAAAGTGAGGGGCTGAAAGAGAAAAATGTTGAAATAATGCTGCTATTCATTTAATAATAGGTTGTCCCATAAAAATATTTGTAAGATGATATTAAACCAATGACAGCGTTGTTTTAAAATTTTTGATTTGCAATGTATACTTTTACTTTTTTTCTTTTTTTGTTGCAGTTTTATTTTGTTTTTGGAAACTTAAGAAATACAAAGTGAACTCGACAAAAATATCTGAAACTAAAATTAAAGATATTACTTAATTTGATTGATACTTCAGCTGCATTTCTGCACAAATGAAAAAATAAAATACTTTAATTGACATTTAACTAATAAATGTCATTGCATTGATCTTAACAAGTGAAAATGCCACCCCCCCCCCCTCTAAAAATAAAAAAAATCTATAATAAACATTTAGTGAAAACAATGTGCAGTGTCATTAATACAGGTTTCATTACATGAAAAATTGAAACTGGAGTTATTTCAGATAAAAGTTCAAAAATAGATGCTTTTTAAATAAAAAAGATGATGCAGGTTTTATACCTAAAGATAAGCTGCAAGTAGTTCAGGTAAAAAGTGAATGCAAAATGCATGTTTTTATATCTAAAAGAAAATTGCAGATTTCTATCCGAAATACATTCTGTGATCCTGAAGGTTTTCTAAAAGTTTTTTTTCTTGCATTTTTTACCTTTTCTACATGTATAGTAGAGCTTCTGAAATCCGGTAGTTTTCGATTTTATTTATTCTAGTATAATAAATTGAATGTGAAATAATAATAAAATTTTTAAATTAATAAATATATATGACTTAAACGTATGAATTCTAAATGTAAAAAGAAAACTCCCCAATTTCGAATTATATATATAAGGGCTTTCCATTGCCCTATTTTTGACAATATTTATGATTTATGTGTATGTGCAAAGTATTTTTTTTTTAACTTTGAATAAAAACATTAGTTGATATTTGGAAATAATCTTCTTAGTTGCAAATCTTTTATTGAATTTTTTCATTTATCATCTATCATTATTAAAATCTTTCATATTCTTTTATTTTTTATAAACTTTTTGTGCTTTATTTGTTTTTGGTAGTAATAATAAATAATAGATTATAAATTTTACTAACAATAATTTCAACACATTCATAAATTAATGTTTTATCTAAGTTTTCCCCTCCCAAAATTTTGCTTCCTCCTTTTCCACCCTTCCTCGCAGTAATCAAAATTTAAAAACTTTTTTGGAGTCTTCAATTTTTTTTAAACTTTTAATATTTTAGTGAAACAATAGATAATTGATCACAGAAATTTCTTACCCCTTAAAACCGAAATTGTCGTTTTATTCTGAGCCCCCCTCTTTTACCAAGTACTTAAAATTTAAAGTATATAAAATTATAAGTTCAATTATTATTTTTTTTTTTGTAAATATTTAGTAATGTAAATTAATAATGTGTCATCTAATAATTTCCCCCAGTATAATCCCCCCCCCCAAAAAAAAATCTGTTTTCATATTCAGTTTACAAAATTTAAAAACTTGTTTTTTTTCTGCCCTATCTTTTCTTTGTTCTCATATTAAATTATCAATCATAATTTCGCTCTCTTTCATACACACAAACATAATGCAACTGATGTGTTTTCCTTTCCCCTCTTATGTAGCACATGAAAACTCTTAAAATTTCTTTATGTTTTGTCCTGTTTGTTTATATTTAAATTAAATAAAGTTAAATTTATTTAGCTTATTAATCATCATAAACCTTATTAGTTATCTATTAAACTCTTCCACCCAAGAGCTTCTGCTTCCTTCATTTATCAATTTTCCGCTTTACTTCTCCCCCTCTCCAATTTCTTACTAAGTTTTTAAAAAAATTTGAAAATCATTTCCTTACATTTTTCGCTTTGTTTCTTTACAGTAACAAGGAATAATCGATCATATAATTCACCAGAAACCCATCCGAAAATTAATTCTTCATAACATTTTTTTTTCAGTGCCCTTCTTTTATTGAATGCAAGATGCTCGACATTTTGCAGCATAATCTTTCAACCAAGGAAGCTGTTAGCTGTTGCTCTACATAGCTTAGCGTGAACTCTAATGCTTTTATCCCTTCCATATGAGGAATTTAAGTTGTGTCAAATTATTATTATTATTATGGATCATCAACAGGATTGTCTTAGTGTTGAACAACACCAGTTACAATGCGAAATATAAAAGCAGTAAATCTAATGATCTTATTTTTTCAGTTCACATATTTGTAACAATTCGCTATCTTTTTTGTGGAAGAACCACATTTTTATTAAGTTTTTCCATCATTTTTCATTAAGTTTTCATTTTTTAGGTTAAGTCTATAACTTATTCATTAAGGTACCTTTTTATTGTTTCACTAATTAAAACTACTAACAAAACTAATCACTAACGTGCAACAGCATGCAGATATCCATTTTGTTTACATTTTGATTTGACTAGTTTTCAGGTAAAAATTATGGTTGGTTGGTTGCTCACAAGATATCAAATATTTGTCAACAGGTGTTTTCAATGTTACTCAACTTTGTGTGTTTTATGCAAAATAGTTCCAGCATGTGCTGGCAAGTGGTGATTGGTTGTCACCTATTATAAAATGAGAAAGTTTCTCATGTTTGTTAGCTTGTTCATGTTTCAATGTTTACAGTATTCATAATTAAAGTTACTACTGTGATGTTTTAAGATGCTTCAAGATATACTAATAAAGCTGCTGTTGTTTTTAAATCAGGTTGTGTTTCTTTTCAAGTTATTATTTTACAAAGCTCCTTCAGATTTATAAGTAGACATTTTATTTTCAATTTACAAGATGTGCATTATTTACTCTTTCATTATTGACTTCAAGACAGTTAAAGCTTATCAATTTTTAAAGTAATTACTCTGCTATATATTTATTACAAAAAGAAGTACATTTTTGCATCCCGAGTATATAGATTGAATGATTGGGTGATTTGTAGGATAATTACATAGTAAGGACACGGACGATGTTGAAAATTTAGAGGGCCTTACTCATTTAAATTTGAATTTAATAATTATTTGTTCCAGTTTTTCATTTCATTGTGTTTATAATTTTTCTATTTGCATTCTGAAGATGACTCCATGAAAATGAGTTGTCTATTTTTAATATATTTTAAATGTTCTATTAATAAAATGATGTCTTAAAAGCAAAATAATTATTCATAATGTACCTTTTCATTGTAGAATATATATTATTATTATTATAACATCAGTTACAGTCCTAATCATATCCTCGTCAAATAATATTTAATGCTTGAGATATTTTCTCATTAAATATAATTGCAAAAAAGGATAACAAGAAAGAAAGAAAAGAAGAATTAAAAATTTCTTATTCGCCATCGAAATAACGAAGCTTTCCTGTAGATGGGGGTTAAGGAATCTTCTCAATGTAATTTAAAGTAGAAACATGCAATATTTACATTTTAATATTTATAATATTAAGTACAGATTCAGCACGTGAAAGGAAATAATATGATCGTCTTCGGCTTTCCATAACTTAATATACAAGGTAGTGCAAAATGATAGGAACGATTCTAAAAGAAAGCAAACAGTTCACATTTGCTATGAAAATGCATAAACCTCTGTGTTAAAATTAAATACTCGACATTCCAATTAATATTAAAATAATCATTTACCAAAATTTTATATTATTTTTTAATCATTTTAAAAATATGTATTGTGCTAAATATATGCAGGGGCAAATGGTAAAATGTAATGTGATGCAAATGATAAGTGTTTTAAATGATAAGAATGCAGTCTATTTTTCTAAAACGGCAGAACGTGATTGTCAGACACTTTGGCATATCATTAAAAAATACATTTTAAAGAGTTTCTGGGCACATTTGATTAAATCGCAAAACATTTGGTTTGAAAAGTGAATCAAAATGTATTGTGATTTCGAAAGAGGGCAAATTCTAGCTCATAACAGTATCAGAACGTAATTTCAAAGAATTGCTGATGAAATTAAACTTTCAAAAAGTGTCACTTTTAATTTCTTATAGACTCCAACTATTTATATTACTTTAATATCTACAGGGAAGCCAAAATTTCTATCGAAATGTTTCGTAAGTTCTATTACTCGCACGGTTCTATGCAAAATAATGACAGCAAATGAATTTGAAAGCCAGATAAAGACGCCAGCATCAGTATCGACCGTATGAAGAACAATAAAAATGTCAAGAGTTCTTTAAATGTAAAACCACGATGATGTTCACATTTAACATCTGGCAGTAAAATAGCCTGCTTCTTTTTGTTATGTTAGAATGCCATTTGTTGAGCCTCTGTGAAAAAATTACCGATTTTTATGAAATTTTCAACATGACAATGCATAAATTCACACAGAAAAATATACAAAATGTAGTTTGAAGAGAAAGAAGACTCTCAAATTTGAGTTTAAATTTGGGGTATTATAGGGCACAATAATGAAATATAGTCAAATCATGCAGTATTACTCGAAAGCAGAATTAAAATTTGAAAGATATAACCTGTTTTGTCACCTCAACAAATTCAAAATTATGTAAACTCTAACCTACAGTGTTGTATTTAGTTATTAAGCACAAAAGAAGATCAATTGATATATAATATTTCTATAATTTAGAAAAATCTGTGTCGTTTTTATCATTTTGCTTCCAGTGCATATCAAGTAAAAAATGCAACATATTATATTATATTTGTAACAATTATTTCAGAATGTTTTTTTATAATTATATTGCGAATGTAGTATGATACAATAGATTTATATGAGGATTAAAATAATTATATATTTTATTTATGCAGTTACTTAATCAGGATTAAAATAATTATATATTTTATTTATGCAGTTACTTGATCATTCCTATCATTTATATATATAATTTGTATAGAAAAATCCCAGTTTAATAGGCGGTTGAACATATAAAGGCTCGCACTTTACCTTTGCCAACAAACAATCCATCAACTTGTCAATAAAGTTCATTAGACAGAGGGGTTGCAGACACGGAAATTTTACGTTGAAAGCACTTTTGGGGACAAATAGAGAAATTTGAATATTACGTGCAAAGCACTTTTTTTTTTTTTGCATGCGGCATATTAAAGACAACGCATTTTTTGAAATGTGGAAAATTACGTTTCACACACTTAGAGGGTTAAATTAAACTAATATTATTGGATATTCAAAAATTCTCAGCTCTGATAATGACTGTAAAACATAAGCTTTTACAATACTATTGTTTCGTACAGTGTATGCAGCGGTAGAATCGATAACAAAAGAACCAGTAAACATGAAGTGTCCAACATAAAATTCTTTTAAGTACCAATCGAGTGACCCCCTCTCCTGCTACACTGTTAAAAATTTGAAACTTTTGACGCATCGTCACTCCATCGCTTTTATAGAAAAGGATTACTTAACAGTATTATGGAGCATTTTCATTGGTTAAAATAGAGGTATTCTATAAGCGATGGAGTGACGATGCAGCAAAAGTTTCACATTTTTAACAGTGTAGAATATAAACCAAACTTCCTTTGCACTTACCCAAAATTTCTGGAATAATAAAATGTAAATTTATAATTTACAAAAAGTATATAGTACATAAACAAAAATTATTAAATTATTAATTATGTACTTTAATTCCGACCATTTATTTAATTGAATGTAAGGATTATTGCAAGCATTTTTATTTTTATTTTTTCAAATAAAATAAAAATTTGTGGTTTATGTTTGATTCGGTTTTCTTAGGGATGGGAAAATTTACGTTTACCTGTAAGACAAGGGGGGGGGGAACATCACTTGTTCTGCCAACCACTAATTTTTTATATTACTGGTACAACTTTTGGTAATCTCGAACCAGCGAATCACCAAAGTTTTCGAACGCTGTTGTGTATATAAACATGTAATAATTTGTATGTGTGCTTCTATGCATAATTCTGTTCCAATTTTGTAGATAATAAAATTTTAAAAGAAACAGAAATAACTTTTACAACTCATTCTTTGCCCAGTGTGCTAAAACGTGTTCTTCAACAGGTGTCAGTCGTAAGTCTAAAATGCGAAGAGAAGTTGCCTAAAATACTTTGCCATAGTCGTTTTTTTTTAGATGTCCAGTTATCCGGATTCATCATAAACCGGATCTCTGTCCCGATATTTGGCGCTCTACAGTACCCTATTTTGTTCTGCAGTGAGCATGTAAAATTTATTTCTTATGACTGATCTTAAAATTTTTGCGTGTTTAATATGATACAATCGTATATCTAGGAAAATTATTTTTTTCAACTAAAACCCATATTTGCTGACTGAATATAAACTTTTTTTAGACTACTTCATTCAAATGAATAGACCCGCTCGCTGATACTGATCCAATGGCAAAAATTTATAAAGATATTTTAATAATTATGTATTTTAATAATTTTATTTATTTATTTTGTAGTGGATAGCTGCCATTTATCTGTATGCAGGCTCTTTTTCTTCTTTTTTATCTTGCTTATAGACATTGTTAACGAGGACTCTTTCATTTTCGAAACCGGTTTGGAAAGCGAAAGCATCCTCATAAAATATACATGCAACCAAAATCGAAAGATTAGAAAACGGAGTGCATCCATCTCAGCTATCCAATGCACAAAAATATAATAATAAATAAATAAATAAAAATTATTAAAATTCGAACGAGATATTTTTATCAATTTCTTCCATAGGATTAGCATTAGCGAACGGGTCTCTTCATTTGACTGAAGTAGCCTCTTAAGGAGGTCGAAAAATAATTTTTATTTATTGAGTTAAAATTGTGCATTTTTTGTGATTGTTAATCCTACCATTTGTAAAGAAAATCACTTGATAAAACTTCTCAGGACTTTTAAAAAAAATTTAATTCATTAAAAAAGTGGGGTAAATTGAAATCGTTACAAACAAAAATTACTATTTGTAGATTTTGAAATTCTTTACATTTCAATAAACAGAAATATCTAAATTCTAATTGTGATTCAGTATTATTAAACACATTAATTTTTTTTAAAAATTACAAATATTTAAAGTAAAAAATTTAAAAAATGTAACTTTTATTTAAAAACTCATATTTTCAAAAGTAAATAACTTTTTTTCAAATTTTCTGAATCAAAATTGAAGTTAAATAATGAAAAAAGACATGTTCCAAGTTTGAAGCATTTATCTTTAAAGATAGTGTATTCGATAAAACGGTTTACCATCTTCAACAGCTCGAAATTTTCCGATAAAATTTCAGACACATTTTTAAAAGTACAAACATTAAACTTGCCGAGGTGATTTTTGAAGAGATGTACAAGGTACCGTGTGATGTCATTTTTCACTGAACTAATTGGAATTTGATTTATAAACAATTATCTTCTCAATAGGACCCTTTTATACGCTCACAGATCTACCGCTTCGGAAAATTCGGTTCAGAATGCTGTTTTGATTGCAATATTTTCTGCATTTATCAGAGAATCGACGATTACGGTACCTTGTGTACTTTCTAAATAAGAGAATTTGAAAGTTTGGTGCATTTGAGAGCAAAATTGAACTTAAAAATAAATCGGAAAACAAGCAGTTTTAATCGAAATACACCCTTAAGGGTTCTTGAATTATTACGATTTAAATGTGAAAAAATCCATTACGATGAAAAACACATTTCCACAAGAAGTCATTTCATGACAATCATGTGTTAAAAGTTAGATTTTGAAAACAAACGGAAACTTTATCATTTTCTTTTCTAATTAACATAGAAACATGATTTAAACATCATTTTAAGCATAAAAAAAGATAAATTTTTAATGCAATAAATTTTTTTAGAAAATTTAAAGATTTCTGTGTCTCGAACTCCTTTAAGGTGCAACACTAGTCACAGAAAAAGACCCGGATAATAATGTAAAGTCTATGGGAGCGTTCTTTTCAAATAACTCGCTCAAATTGTAATATTTTGACGTGATTTTTTTTTTGTGCATAGGATAGCTAAGGACAACAAGCCTAGTTTTTACTTTTTCGATTTTGGTTTCAGATTTCTTTAAAAAAAATACTTAAACTGTCAAAACCGGTTCAAACCGGTTCTGAAATAGAAAATATCATAATATAAAAAATATATAAGCAAAATCGAAAGATTGAAAACTATTCCAATTGTAGATCGTTCTCAGCTATCTTATGCAAAAAAATCATGTAAAAATATTAAAATTTCAGCGAGATATTTGAAAAGACGCTCCCATATATTTTACATTCTCACCCCGTCTTTTTCATTGACTATAGCGGGACCTTAAGATAGAATACGATTTTTAAAACATTTCCTTTTCTTTATTTAAGAAATGAAAACCGAAAAAAAAAATTTAAATGGATTTTTAAAAAACTAGGAATTTAAGGGTTAATATTGAAAATAACACACTAGGGATTATAATTAAAGATACTTACAATTGTGAAATTTTTGCATTTATTAGTACAAAGACAAAAAAATTGATGGTAAATTAACAATAGTAAAGATGGTAAATAACCACAAAAAATGTTTTACACGTTTTTTTGTTTAATGAATTTTGTTTATTTACAAAATATACAAACAGAGTGTAAAGGTAAAAAAATATTAAGTTAATCTATTCCTTTCATAACAAACATACAAATTACACATCAATAACAAATGTTGCAGTTATTGACGCATTAAAAAAACAACAATACAAAAAGTGTACTATTTTAGTACGGAATAGGCAAAGAAATCCATTGAAAAATGAATCTCACATCCCTGGATTCCGTTTGTCTCATATTTTGAAAATACATAGTATACTAATTTAATGATAAAAAGGTCGCCCAAATGAAAATAGCATCGCAGTAATAACTCCGCCATTTGAAGAAAAGGTGACTGCGCATGCTCTTACAGAGGGCGCAGTGGGCTGGGAATGCATGCGATATCATCAGGTTCCGCCAGATGTACGTAGAATAGCGTAAGAGCACGTTAAAAGACACCGTTCATATCGTGGATGTCTCCAAACGCCGTCAACGCGCGATCGTGCAGTTTTTAACAGCGAAATATGGGAGTCACTGTGAAATCTCTCGTCGAAGGCTAAAAATGTATATGTCACGGAGTGTGCGCCACGCAGACCGTTATTCTGGTGGTGTAGGGATTTTCATAGTAGAAGTAGCAGAACTGGCCAGTGTCTTTAATTTGTTTAATTTCTCTTTTAAATTTGTCCGGTTACATTCCTTTTTTTTTTACTTTTCTATTTAGAGTCGAACACATATGAGTCGTAACTTTGACTCTGTTCGTGGTCGTTTGTCAGAGACAGCGCTTCGCGCAATAAAGTTGGGCTGTTCGGGACATAGGTCGGGGTCGTGGACAAAGATGGGTCGCTCATCGCGTCAGTTCATCATCGAAGTTACTGATATTCGTTAGCATTCTTCCCACTATTGCGTACTAAGTACACATTAAATTTTAAATCTCTATCTCAATTTGTTCGAGAGATAGACCATTTACCGACAAACGGACACAATTTTTTTTAATCTCCAATGTCTAAAACATGTCAATCCGTCAAAAAAAAAAAAATCGATTTTTAAAACGGTTGCAAGATTCATCCTATACTACGTATGATGGGTAAGTAAAAAAAGGTGTAGAGAGGAGGGATAAATTTTTTTGCACTGGAATATGGCAAGATTAATTATCTTGTTTGCATTTAAATGAACTTATTGTTTAATGAGGACAATAAAGTAAAATGTCAATTAAATTTTAGAAGAAAATTTACTTCATATTTTTAGAAATTCAATCATAGAAATGAATATGTATAAGCAATATAACTCAAATCTTGACATAGATTGATAAATTCTTCTCATTTATTTAGATCTTTAATTTACATCAATAAGGATAACAGTGATAAACAAGAAGAAAAATCATTTAAAACACTCACGCATAAGATGATCAGATATTCATATTCATATCCCAAAAGATGAAAAGCTTTTATGTGCCTACAAAAAGGTAAACTGTTTCATAAAATATTTTACAGTTTGGTGTTTTAAACTGATTGGAAAATCGTTGATAATCAATCACAAAGATAAATAAAAACATATAAAAGTATATTAAAAATATAAAATTAAATAAAAATATATTAAAAATAGATATGTCTGTATATATAAAAATAATGTGTTGTGAAATTATTTGAAGCACTTTATATATTATTAAACATTCAAAATCGAAAGCAGAGATAGTGATTATTAATTTGTTTCATAGTTTCCTTTTACACTTTTAGTCTCAGAATTCGCGTTTGAAATGAAATAGACGCCCTCTCGCGGACAAAGTCTGAAAAACGAAATAGAACTGATACCGTGAGCATGAAATCAGTGTTTAAAAGGCCGATAAATAAATAAACAGTTCTATAACGCGTGCAACGTTGGGTTCTTTGTATTAAAATTATCTAAAATCAAAATTTTATACACAAAGTTTAGATCTATAATATAAAAAAATACATTTGACTTACTCATGGCAAAATAGCATGACAGCAACACAATGCTTTCATGCTTCAGCTTCTCTAAAGCAATTACTAGATTTTCCAGCATCTACAAATTCTAAAATTGTCGATATTTGTAATTTATCTCCCATAATTAAATAAAAAAGATAAAAAACTGCACTTTAAATAGCTCTTTAAACTGGTTCTATGCTACAGTGCTACAGCATGGAACGTAAACAAACAAACGTAAACAAACGATTATCAGGTCTATTACAACGCCATCTTTCGGTCATTACAAACGCGAATAGAGAAATTTTGACAAAATAAAACACAACAATGCACATAATTATAAATTTATTTTACAATACAATTTCACAAATACCATATTTCAATAACATAAATTAATTATGCAGATAATCTACATTATGATTATGGTACCTATCAATAATTTTTACTATTCCCGATTTGCACCTGTTGGCAACGACAAAAGGATGCTCTGCAAAATCTTCAGCCACATCTTCACCGACGTAGACACTGACCAGAGACGGACACGACCGGACGAGCGAGACAACAGCCTCACATGTCACACGACGAGTATCACGGAGGCAGAGTGTCTGCAAGTGAGGAAACATCGGATTGAAATTTAAATCACCGTCACATAGATCTAAGTAGCACAAATGTAATTCTTTCAGATTTTGTCCATGTCTCTGTATCGTAAGAACAGTGCTGGCATTAACCCATGTCCATCCCAGATCCAACACTTGTAACTGATTCAAGAAAGAAGTATCACCTACAAACCAGGTATCAGGTACGCCTGTTGCAGCCAAACGTAACTCGTTCAATGAGAGCAATTTCGAGAATTGTATCTTATCGGACGAAGAAAGAACAGAACTGCGCAAATCTAAAACTTTGATTTTCGAATTATCTTTGAGTTCTTCAGTTTCAGAATAGTCATCAAACAGACATTCATGAAGCACTAACTTCTTTAGACCCTGTAAAAACTGGGTGCAGTTATTTATAACTTTGGGAAGATGTTGCGATATAAAACAACGTTCCAAGATTAGTACTTCTGCATGAGGGCAGGTGTGGTGCAGTTTCATACAAAGTTCCCCAAAGTCCAAATATTTATAAAAACCAGGATCATGAGATTGTGAAAACTTTAATCGGATGAATGTCACACAAGACGGCAATCCATCGATGAAAGTATTGAAGAATTGAGCGTCCTCTTTTCCATCAGATGGGCAGAAAATTTTCACATTCACTTTTTTCCAGAGGACTGGGTTCTTCGTCAACAGGCCCCACTTTTCGCACACCCTGTAATAAGAGAATAAAATGTAAACATTAAAATACTTTTTGTACATACACTCAGTGGCACCAACTTATACGGGCATAAGTTGAGGCCACTGAGTGTATGTACAGAAAGGGGCTTATATTACTACAAAAGGGGTACATTATTGGGTGGGCTCGTACCAATTTGATATCTCTATCTACCCATTATTGACTGAGCCCACTCAATGTTTTTCAAAAGTTGACGCCACTGCATACACTTGATACTACGATTTAAACTACTACTTACTGCTTATAAGTTATATCATTAAATTATTCAGATATCTCATAATGAATATTGCAAACAGGTGTATCAGTGTTTTCAAGCATATTTATACGAAAATTCAAAAGAGTAATAAAATTATATATATAATATAATACACCCCTTTAAAATATCAAATTACTTATATTATGCTACAAGTGATTCATTAAAATAAAAATGGCAAAAAAAACCTTTTATTTTACATGTTCCGTATGCTCTAACGGCAACTTTTTCAAAAATAAAACGATAAAAAGTAAAATTTCGCCAAAATAGTTTAAAATTGAAAAGTAGTAAACTGAAAAACAAAAATCACACGAACATAAGCAATTTTATTTAACAGAAACTCTAATTTTCCAATTTATTTCACTGTGCTTATGTTTGCGTGTATCAGTTTGTTGTCAGTATTTGCGTATTCACAGCTAATGTGCATTATATGATGCGCTTACATAATCTGTTTTTCGCCGTTCCATACGCTGGAGTTGCATCACATGCAAATAACATCATGCTGTTTGAAGTCCACTGAATTCTCAATACTAAGCCCGAGTACTGACACAAAAATAGCAGCTGTCATAAATGGATTTCTTTAGTATACGTATAGTCCATTGAATTTCAATACCAATAATATATAATAGTTTTCTTCGTTTTATTTTTCTAAAATTAAATAACTAAAGAAAACTTTTGGAAAATATTGGCGTCTAAATGTAAAGAAACTGTACAAACTCTTAAAAAATATATTCCTAAAACAGCTGCCATTTTTGTGTCAGTACTCAGACCTAGTATTCAGGAGACATGTTTAAGACTCGTGTCCTCATCAGGTGAAAACACTATAATACACTAATAAAATACTTTTATAGCAAGCTAATGCTAAATATTTTGCAGATATCTTTTTATAATGACACTTTCATTTTCAGAACTGGTTTTGAAAGTGAAAGCAATTTTAAAAAATATCTATAACCAAAATCGAAAATGTAAAACAAATGCAATATAGAGATGAACCTCAGCTATCCAATGCAAAAATAAATAAAATATATTTTTTAAATAATAAGTAAATAAAAATCTCGAAATACAAATGACATACCCGTAGGTTTAGCATTCGCCTGCGTCTTCACCTAAGAAAGACAGAGTCTGACAGAATTTACTGCCTCAGAGAGGACAGGACAAATTTTGAAGCAAGTTGTGGACACAGTATGATATACAGTGGAACCTGTTAAAGTGCCACCTTGGTATAGTGACCAATTTTTTTAAAATTTACTCGTATTTCATAATTATTCGACGCTTCATAAAGTGACCACCTCTATATAGTGACCAGTTTAACTGGTCCCGAGGGTGGTCACTTTAAGCAGGTTCCACTGTATATTTTTTATCTCTGCGTAACAAGCAGCAGCAATGAAATGGGAATGATATAGCATATGTTTTTGCTGCCGCTATTTGGCTAATCCACTAAATGGTTTTGAGGCAAAAAGAGTTTTCAGTTAGCTTTTTGGCTATTTGGCTAGCCCAAGATTAATCCCTATTAATGACAATTTTAAACATTTTTAAAAGAAATATTTAGTTAGTTACGTCTAGTTTTACTAAAAGATTTCGATCCCCAATTAAAGTGAGAAAAACGGCAGATTTTAATTTATGCTTGTGTAAATTAGAGGCAAAATTTCGGTATTCAAACAAAACGTTTTTATTTTATGGTATTAATTTCTTGTTAAAATATTATTTTTACGAAATGTTTGAAAGTCTTTGTTTATTTATTTATGGAATGCTTAAAATTTCTTGTGTTGATGTAACAGTTTCGATTCTTCCATTTTCTGTACTTAACAGAAGAGTTTTGATCATAAAATGATGAAATAATCAACTAACAAACGAATTTACAAACAAACTTTTTCGAAATAAAAAACATGTTAATTTAAACTGTCATTGTAAAAGCAAAATTTTATGAGAATATTATAGGTGTCGTCCGTGAACTTGAATTAAAATTGGGTTGTCCCGAGGTGGGACCTCCTTCCCGAAAAGGGTTTAATAATATGCGACCACAAATGCATGTAAACATATTTTTCTATCGCTTATGTTGCATTAAGTATCAACTTTTATCCTTTATATACAAATAAACTGTTTGGGGATTCCTAAGGTTATTTAATTGAAGACTGTAGGGCAATTGTGAAGGGTTTATAATATTTGATTAATATTGAAAATGGATCTGCGTATAAAATGTGCTGTCTTTTCCTTTAAGAAAATAGTCAGACTGTTTCTACTCAGTATTGACCTAAATTTGTCCAATAGCATTTTGTCTCACTTTTGTCAGCATTTATGGTTAAGTTAAATAACCTGTTAGAGCAACCGCAAAATTTTAGATAAAATCTTATAGGAAATGTAAAAATCTCCAGGAAAAAAATAATTTCAAACGTCCATATCTAAATATTAGATCTCTCTATAAGAAACTTGAGATGCATTTCAATCTCTGAATAAAGCCTTGAATACAGACACAATTGTATTTAAAATTATTTAATTTGATGACGATAGCATAAAGGACATTAAACAATTTTTAAAAAATCGGCGGAAAATCTCCAAACACTCTGAATTAAACGTTTTAGCTGCTATTTTGTTTAAGGCAGAAGGCGGAAAAAAGATACAGGGCCTTGGGCTTAAGACAAACCTTAACAGGGCTCTGGGAATCTATTCTTCAAGGATTTACTTTCAACAATTCTTTTATTTATCACCCCCCTCCCACACACAATTAAGTTAAACGGAAACAAAATAAATCTGTTTAGCTGCTCAAGAATGAGAAATCTACAGACTAACAATTTCAAAATAATAAATATGAGGCCAACACCCTGCAATAGACTTCAATCAATATGAACAATTTTTAGGGCAAAAAAATTGGAAAAATATGAACAATTTCAAGCTGTTCAGCTCTCTAGTTTTAGAATTGATAGATCGTGCATATAAGAATGAAAATTATTTTGTGTCATTCATTCAAAAACTGGACATTTGGAGTGAAGAGAATGGGACATTTATCAAAAACATTTATTAACTATCACTGAGATACACTTAAAAAATAATAAATATACACTATGAAAAAGAAAATGCTAGTTTTATTTTTTAAATCAACAATAATGTCATAAAAAATATCGATTATTCATAGTTAGCGATCAATTTTGGAAATTTTAAGTAAAACTTTTAATCCATTTCAAATTTTAAATATCTATCAGCTCTATTTCCAATATTTAAATATATATCAACAAGAAAAAAAAATATTTGCAAACCTTGCAATTTGACCCAGTTCGTTCTGCGTTAAGTAGCTAAAAATTTTCTCAATAATTTCATTAGGCAAATCATTAATAGAACAAGCATCGCCATTTATTTCATCGACCTAGAAATAAAAAAATGAGATTATAAGCGAAAGACAGATACATGCATGTATTCCGTGCAACTGCAAAATAAAGACAGAAAATTCAGGAACTGATAAATTGGTATGAAATAAACTTTCAAAATTGGGAAAATGACAGTCATATTTAAAAAATATATCCACCAATGAAGCTTCCTTCAATTTATGATGGAGTTAAGGTATTTTTTATTCAGATAATGGAATCAGACATAACTTATATAAAATTAGCTAAATGAAAAATTAAATAATCATTAAGTTGTAATAATTATAAAATTATATTTTATGTACTTTATCATACTGCCAAAATCTTCTTTTTGCCCTGGAAAAAAAATTATAGTAAATTTTAACCTTTTCGCCGTAATCTGTTGATTAAATAAGGCAAAATTTTCTATTGAATTTTTCCGGACCAAAAAATCAGAAGAATCGGCAGATATGCTATGTTATAATACATTGAATTATAATAATTATAATAATCATTAAAGTCTTGCACACAGTTTTCCTTTATACAAGTCAGTTATAAATATTAAATTTAAAAGCATTTGTCTCTTTTGGACATAAACATTTTGGTTATCTATTTCTGAAATCAAATTGTTATACTAGTTTAATATTATTATTTTTAATTATCTAAGGCACATATTTTGCAAGAAGAATTTTGAGCATTATTAAAATGCAAAATTTGTATCAGCAAACAGTTGTGCATCTTTGTTTCATTATGAAATCATTACATGAAAGACTTGTGCTATTTAAAAGCAAGTTTTTCTAAACCTCAAATTATTTTTATGCAAGGATTCTTTTGTACATTGTCATTAAAAAAAAAAAAAACACTATTTAGAGATTTTGAAGATATGCATGTACCAAAATACTTCAACGCTGTTTAATAATATCTATATTTTGTAAAGATCGATCCGCAAGATTTTTTTTAATACAACAAAGTAGATTTTTGAAAAATGAAAAAAAAATTCTGGAACGCGAATTGTACTAAAATTAAAAAAACACACAAAACGATCGATTTTGCGCTTTCAGATAAATGATAAAACATGGTAAATATTTTAAAGAGTAGGGAGCATCTAATTTCGGGGGCGGGGGATGGGGGATGAGGCACGGTCAAATACTTAAAATCATACCGTTTACCACCATTTCAAATGCTGACTTTTGACAAGCTCTCCAATAAATATTACTTATTTAATGTAAAACTTTCAGATAGTTTATAACACATAATACAAGGGTGGGGGATATCAAATTATGGGGTAGGGAGTGGCAATAACTTTTTTTTTATTGAGGACATGATGAAATATTTAAAGCCGTACAATTTTAGATGAGGATTTTTCACAGTCCTGAGATAAATAACACTTATTTAGTATAAAATGTCAAAAGTGTATTTACCCCTATTTTCGAATAATAATTTCATCAAATATCTTGCTTAAGTCCGTCAACCTCAGGACTATTATATCTAGGGTAGATTATTTAACTTAGTTCCGTGCAGAAACAGTTTTGTTAAAAATAGACTTCACCTTCCAGTAATGGAATGTCAAAATAAAAGATTCCAGACAATTTTCTTGTAATGTTTTGTTGCGCCTACTAAAATATAGCGTCGGCAACAGGGATTCGGTCCGAAGTTAGCTCGGTTTGAAATCGGTTCTTTTTATGAGATTTTGCAGAACAAATTTCTGGTTCATTTAAGAATATTATTATGGGCTCGGGAAACGCCTTTTTTTCGCTCTGCTAAACGGTACCTTAGGCTGCGGGGATTCGGTTCGAGATTGGGTTTTTTTATGAGATTTTGCAGTACAAATTGCAGGTTTTAAGAAAATTATTAAGGGCAAGGCAACGCCGGGAGGCTCAGCTAGTTTTGAATGAAATGTGGCTTTCCTATAGATTTTCTAGTAACATAAATAGCTCTCTATTCTCTAAAAAATTAAAAGTCATAGTCTTTGAAAATTTAATTTCATCAGGAGTTTTTTTAATTACATTTCGATGCTGTTAAAAGCTAGATTTTACATTTTTTAAATTAAAAAGGTTTTTGATTCACACTGTAATCTAAATGTTTTGCAAACTAAATGAATGTGCTCAGAATGTATTTTAAATGCATTTTTAAATGATATGCGAAAACACCCGTCAATTACGTTCTGCGGTTTTAGAAATATCGACTGTGTTTTAATCATTTTGCTCCTGCGTAAATTTAGCAAAATACTTATTTTTAAAATACATTAAAAAATACATGCAATTTTTGTAAACGATTACTTTAATGTGAATTGGAATATCATATGTTTCATTTTAACACAAAGATTAACACAGTTGCTTAACAAACGCGTTTTTTATGATTATTTTTTTATTATTCCTATCATTTTGTACCCCGGTATACACAAATGCATATAATTTACAAAAAAGAAAAAAAAAACAACTTTTTTAATTTTTAATCTGCAGATTAAGTGAAGGAAAATACAGTAACTAAACATTAACAGTATATTAAAATAAACAAACAGTAGAACACAAACGTTTTTCAACCACAATATTAGCCGAAACAACTTAGAGATTTCTAATTTCCTTCAGGAGTAATGAATAAAGTTAAAAATCAAAGCACATATATTATTTAAAAAAATTACAGCGTTTTTATAGAAAAAAAATCGCTAAATATTGTTCCCATCTCTGTCATTTTATTTACAATACAGACCATTGCCACATTTTATTACAAATAACTATGTTAAAAATTCTCCTCTTTCACTCAATTTCAAATTTCATTAAAAAGAAGAAGAAGAAGAAATAAATTATGCTAAGGTATAAATAACTTTATCTAAACATTAAAGCCTTGTTTTTTAAATATCTCTCAAATTTACACAGCGTGGGACCAAAAGTTGTGCGAGTCTTTTAATCTTGCAGATTTCTGGTCATTTCTTTATTTACATTTTTTAAAAAAATAATGTGAAAACAATAATGCAATCAAACTTGTAATGATTGCCTCCAATGTAGTAAAATATCAAAACAATTACGTATTAAACTAGAATATGAAAAGTAAGAGAATTTTAAAAATGATTATATAATTAAAAGTCAAACTTATTCGCTCAGATAAGTTAAATTTAATCTGCTTGATGCAGAAATATATACAAATGCAAAGCATAAAAAAAAAATGCTTTAAGGATAAAATTTAAAAGTAAATTTTGTACAATAAGTATAATGTTTCAAACTTTAAAAAAATGCATATATTTTTCTATCCCAAAATTTCAAAGCATTATATTTTTTAATTAAGCTCTTTGAATTAATGTATATATTAGGGATGCACTGCATATTGATTTTGCCGGATATCGGATATCCGAAACTCCTTTGCTTGCCGGATTCGGATATCCGGTACTAAATATGTTTTTAATTATGGTGAATGCTCATTTCTTTATACAATAGCATCACAAATAATAAATTACAAAAATGTTTCACACACCATTAAAATATTTTAAACATATGTAAATATAATTTTGAAAAACCATATCTCTTTAAATACCAGGGCTTGAAATTTAGTCTCTTCCAGAAGAAGAGAGTTTCCCTTATAATGTTAAGAAATGCAAGGGAGTTGAAAGTATTTGAGAAAAATATAACTTTTTTTAACCTTGCTATTTTTTACATGCCAATTAAATACTAACGATTTATACAGACATGACAAAATACCACTGAAATAATTTAAATCAACAACTCAAGATACCTAATTATCTAAAATGATTATTTTAATTATAACAAATGACAATAATCAAGCATTATTATATGTACCATAAAAATTTTTCAACTTTCATTCAGTGTTGTAGGCAATTAATAAGAGAGTTGCTAAATAAATTTCTTAATTTAGATTTTATTAAATTTTATATGGTTTAGAATCTTTTCAAAGTTACACTTTTTAAAAACAAAACAGAGCAACTTTTCTAACATAGGAAATTATTGGAATAAATAATTACTAGAAGGTACTCGTCAACATTTGACGATAAACATGTTAAAAGATTAATAAGAACCTGTAAATAAAGTTTTGAAAACTTGATTTATTTAGTTATCGATATGATTCCAACAGATTCAAACCGTTTCATGGTTTTGACAGTTCAACCTACTCATGTAATAATCTGACAGAATTTAAGCAGAATTTTAATAAAGCCTGCTTTTCAGCAGAAAGACAAATAAAATTAATTGAACTGGTATTTATTATGGTGAATTTTCTGACTGTTTTACAAAAATAACAATGTTTAGTATTTTCTAATTTTTAAAATCATGTTGAAAATTTTTATTAATTTTATTTTTATCAGTCTCCTTTTAAATCCCGAAACTTTAAATTTCATGCTACCAAGTAACTATTTATAATATATTTGAATTTTTCATAATGTTTCATACAGTATTTAATTATTGAACCATGAGTAGCACAAAGTAGTTCAATTTTAAGTCTTACATGACTATATTCCCCCCCCCCTGTTTTCTCTTCTTAATTTTAATTTTTTCCCAGGAAAATAATTAATAATTTTCCTTATATGCACACAAACATATATCTTCCTTGTAATGCTCATACGAAATATAACAAAAATTGTAGATTAGTTTAATATATTTAAAAGATAATTAAATGAAAAATACTTTAGCTTAAATATTTTAAATTAAAATTGTTAAACTATTTCTATTACGTCTATTTTCTATATTTCTATCTATTATATAAACTATTCTTATATGGTCTAAACGATGTATAACATTTATTTATTTATATAATTCACATATACAGTAGACTCCCTTAAATCCGCAACTCTCTAAAATCCGCACATAATTTTCAGATGTAAACAATGAAACATTCAGTCTTGATGTAGGGACAAAATTTGACTTTTTAATTTTAATATCAATTCCATGTATATATTAATTTGTAATTTTCATTAATATTACTGAATTCATGTGTTTTCATGAAAGAAGAATAAATTTATTTTGGAAAAAATAAGATGCATGAATTTAAGATGCTGATATCACTGGTAATCATAATCTTTTTAAATAGTTAATACATATATTAATGTATTAACCAAAATTTTTTGGTTATTAAGTTTGGCTAAACTTGAAATAAAACTTTCTTATTTTCTGATTTTGATGTGAATTAGTAATGTATCCTTATAAAACGAATTTCATATGAAAAATGCATCTTATCTTTATAATAAATATTTAACCATACATTATTTATTATTAACTACTTGACCTTTGCTTTTAATATTTTAACTAATGATAAGAATTAGCTTAATTTTTATTATTTTAGTTTATTGCTTTTTTTAATGTTTTATTATATTGTAAGCCTTCATAAGTAGTTTAAATTTCATTGTTAATTACATTCAAATTACCGTTTAAAAATGTAAGCAAAGTAATGACCAGAAATCTGCAAAATCTCTGGTCCCAAGCTGTGCAGATTTGAGGGAGTCTACTGTATTACAGTTTACAAATGGATCACTTTTTCTAAGCTTCCACGCACATAACAGGAAAATGGAAAATTGCTGCTACTACCTACCGACAAAATATTGTTTAAATGTTTACATTTTTTAGAAAATTAGAATACATTTTTTTAAAATATTGCTAGATGCTAAATTAAATTTTACGACATTTTTACAATTTTATTTATGTGCGTTGTATTTATTTATGTTTATTTTTTTAAAGAATGCAATTTGTAAAGATTTTCAATAATTTTATTCTTACAAATGTATCTCTAAAGTACTGAATTGGAAATTGGCTGTTTATATCTAATAATTACTATGTTTTAATTACTTGAAATATTTTTAAAATAAAATTGTTACTTAAAAAATCATTGTTTAGTGTTAAATTTTATTTAATTATAAAGCATCAAAATAATAATAATAACAAAAGAATAAAAATCATGTAACTTCCCCTCGTAGTAAAATGTATATTTATTTTAAAAAAAATAGCCGAGCGTTGGGATCGAACCCTAGTCCTCAACAAAAGTTCAGAGCTATAAATACGTGCCTTAAACCACTGAGCTAACCAGACTTCCTTCGACTTCTTTCTAACTGGAAGCGCTAATAAGTTCAACTTCGCGCATGCGCAAAGACCAATTTGAGTTGAACTTAAAACGGTAGCCTACTGTTTTAATATATATGATGCTTTCTTATTTTTATTTATTTATTTTTTAATTTTGCAAAATCTGATGTGCATTCATTTTAAATTTACTTGCAAGAATAATGCATATGGGAGTATTGTATTGTCATTAACTTTCGTTCATTGTATGTCACTTCATAGAATTATAATCAAAACCGTAATCTATAAAATTTTAGAATTGAATTATGTTCTACTATGCAATTAAGGATGAAAGTGCACTAAACCTCTTTTGTAACAGCAACAATCTGATTTTAGAGCAATAAAACCCATTTTTGGGGCAGTGAATCCATTTTTTCGCACAAAAATTCTGACAAAATTTGCATTTTTTTTTTCTTTTTTGATACCTTTTGAATGAGTTTTGTTTGTTTTTTACAATACTAGCATTTTTTTTTTTTTTTTTTAGTAAATTCACTTTTGCAATCTTTCGACGAAATTTTGACGTTTTTCGGGATCTTTCGACAAAATTTTCAAGATATATTGACAAAATTAAGTATTTTTTCGCGATCTTTTTACTTTGTTTTGTTCGTATTAGGCAAAATTATGTTTTCTTTTGGAATCTTTCAACATGGCGTGCTTTTCGAGATCTTTTCATGAAATATTCGTGTCTTTCGCAATCTTTGGGTGAAACTCTCGTGTTTTTTGCGATCATTTGACAAAATTTACTTTTTTTTTGGAAATTTTTTTGACCGCATTTATTATTTTGTTCCACAATATTAACACTCCTTCAACAAAATTAACGCTTGTTTCACAATCTTTCGACGGAATTTGTGTATTTTGCGTGAACTTTTAATGAAATTCACATTTTGTGCCATCTTTTGGCGACATTTTGTTTGTTTTTGGCAAAATTCACGTTTTCTTCGCAATCTTTAGACGAACATGGGGATGATTTTTACAATTTTTTGATGGAGTTTGTGATTTTTTTGAACGAAATTCGCATGTTTTTGACTATTATTTGTCCGCGGTTTTTTTTCATTTTTTGATGAAATTAGCGGTCTGGAAAAAGTTAAGTATGGAATTTTTCTTTGTTTCTCGGATCGAAGAAATTGCGTAAATTTTATTTTGGTATTTAGCACGTTTTGGCGCAAATTTAAGGAAAAATGTTATTCCAGCACAGATATGCGTGGCTTTTGAAACCCTGTGCAATAGAATTTCAAACCCACATGTAAGTCTGAAAAGGAGATAGTCACTTGATTTGTTCTATTACACGTGAAATGTTTTATTTTAAAAAGACATTTTCTAATCTCTGTGAATACAATTATCAACAATTTGTTGTTTGTAAATACCATTAGTTTCCATTAAGTTCACCATTTTTTTAAACCATTTGGAAAATGGTTGTTGTTTTCCGTCGAGAATGGACCTTGAGGGTCTGCATTTTATTTTATTTATGATTGGTCCAGAAATATTAATGTTTAATCCACGGCATACGTAATACATGACTCTGTTATTATGTAAGCCACGTTTTGATCATCACAAAATGATGTTTTTAGTGATTTTTATTAACTTAATGGGAAACATTTAAACATTTCGCTTTGGGAAATGAATGTCCACATTTTATTATTTTTTACGAAATTCTTTACACTTTAAGAAGAATTTTTATTTCAATTTTAAAACGAAATGTTTTAATAAAGAAGTAAAAAAATTACAAAATTGGTAGACCAAATTAACATAGGTTTATTTGATGCCATTTTTCATGTTTTAGTTATTTGATACTATTCTAACTTAAATCACATTTAGTTTTACTTTTAAATCATGAAAATTTTACAAATCACTATTACAGTACCATCTTCCTGCGAAATATTTACAAATTGAAAGACGACCTGCCAAACATTGCCAAAAACATACCGAAAAAAATTGTTTCAAGTCCATGCATAACTTCATACAGTTATCGATGGTAGAGAATAATGAAAATAGCCCAAAATTTTCAATTACAGTGCCTCCTTCTAACGGAATATTTCCATATTGAAAGAGGACCTGCTGGCTACAGCCAAAAACATACACAAATAATTTGGTTCATTCTATGCATAACTTCATACTTTTTTTTATGGTATAGCGGCGAAATAGAAGAAGATAGACGTTTTCTATAAAGCTGTTTTTTGTGATATTTTATCCCTAAAACATGTAAATCTGCCGAAAACAGGAAATAAAAAAGAAACTGATTACTATACTTTCTTCTATTAAAGATAGTAATATGCAAAAACAGATCTGTTTAATTGTTTTTATCATAAAAGAAATAAAGAAAATTAATAAAGTCATACTTTAATAAATAAGCTCAAATTTTGTTTTACAATCTGACAGTAAAGATACAATTTTCTAAAAGATGTAAACACAAATTCTTAAATTTATCACAAAATTCAAATATCAATATGAGGAAAGCTGGCAATTGCTTAAATATTTGAGAATTAGCTTTTACTCATCGATAGGGAACTTATAATATTTAATCTTTTGCATTATAAACAAAAAAATTTCGGCGTTTTTTAGGGTGAAATTATTATTATCCATATATATTTGTTTTGCTAAGTTTTGCCGGATATCCGATAGAGAAGTCGGATATCCGGTGATTGTGATTCGGATATCAGATAATAGTTCGGATATTGAAAAATCAGTCGGATATCCGTTGCATCCCTAGTATATATATATATATATGAAGAAAAACTGAAAACAATTGCCTAAAACTGTTACTGTGTTTTTCAGAAATTTAATGAGTCACGGTACCTATTTAAAATAAATAAATAAATAAATAAACACATCGCGGTCATCATATGCGGTACTGTAAATAAGAAAATTGTTTGACTTATGGAAATAATCTAAGCCGTATCGCAATTATTAACTATTTTTAAAATAGTTGTTGTCCTCCATAGAAAATTAGAAAATCTGAATATTTTTATTGCTTGAATTCCGCCACTTATTTTATTTTATTTGTTTTCTGATTGGTCCATGTTTAATGTCAAAAAATGGAAAACTTCTGTTGACACAATGACAAAAAATTTAATAAAAATTTTAAAAAGTAATAATAATTTAATTTAATAATAAAAGTAATAATAATAATTTAAAAACAGACTGTGATAAATATTTGAAACAAATTTAATTTAAAAGTGCATTTTTTTCCCTTTACGCAACGGAGGTGTAAAAAATTAAAATGTGTGAAGTTTTAAAATGTGCAGTTCCTAAAATTGGTAAAACTGACAGTTCATTTAAAATTTGTTTAGAATGGGTCCAGAAATATGAATGTTTAATCCATGTTGTACGAATTAGGAGGCGTTCAAAAGTCAGTCTAATGAACTCCCTCCAATAAAAACGCACATTTTAAACAATTAAAGTTGTCTACCTATAAACTAATGTTATCATCATTATTATTATGCATTATTATTATTATTATTATTATTATTATTATTATTATTATTATTATTATTATTATTGGTCTAGGAATATTAATGTTTAATGTATGGCGTATGTAATATATGATTCATTATGAACATCATAAAAAAATATAATAACAATAATGCATATTTTAAACAGCTAATGTTGTCTATCTATAAACTACTAGTTTTTTTTTTTAAATTTTTTGTCATTGGTCTAGAAATATTAATGTTGAATGCATGGCGCACGTAATACATGATTCGTTATGATCATTAGAAAAGTTGCGTTTATTCTTAATTTAAATATAGAATATATTGATAAGTCTTTTTAAATTTTAGTCTTTGAAAATATTATTTTCCAAATAGTCGTTGTAATTTGTTAAATTACTTTTTACTTTCTTTATTCCTTATTTGTACTAAAACATTCGGAAAGTGAAAAGTTATAACATTCTAAATATAAAAACAACCATGTACCAACAACAGATTACTGATTTAAACGACACAATTAAAAATTTGATACTAGCTGCATTGGCAGCCCACCGCTTTTATAGAATCTCTCTATTTTGACCAATGAGAAAGCTCCATAATACAGTGAAGTTAATCGTTTTCTATTAAAGCGGTGGAGTGACGATGCAGCAAAAGTGTCACACTTTTAACAGTGAAACGAATATTTCAAAAACTGTAATTAATTTTACAAATGTAAACAATGTATAGCGAGTCATACATTTAAAAAATTTAAAATGTTCGCGTATCGAATATTTTAACTCTTGTAGTATTTTTGTGCCTTTGATGTCATTTGCCCATGATACAATGAAAACATTTTTCAATATAAAAGCTTAGTCTTAGAAAGAGTCTATTTTCAGTACTCATCTGGGGGGAAAAAATCTAGTCAAAAACTTTTCTTTTTCTTTCATCAACAGTTATAATTTTATGTGCTATCAAATAAAATGCTCTGGTTGTTGTTATTATTATTGTTATGTATTCCAAAGGAAATGAATGAAATGCATGCATTTTAATGGTATGAAAATGTTAATTTTGAATGTCCGTATTTAAAATAAAAGTTATGTTTTTTAGATAAAATGTATTAAAGGTTTGTATTTTAAGCAAAAAGTAATACAATTAAATGACGATTTTTTAAGAATTTAATGCATTATGAATGAAATCAATGGCAACAATATATATCAATTCATCACATCATCAAATTAAAATAAAAGTACTCTATTTTCAGAGTATTGATTGGGTGAAATGCAGTTTACTCTTCTTCGCCAATCTCCTGTGATATCTGCGCCAATGTGGCAACCTCGTTGTATTAGGCTGCGCTTCGTACGTCACAAAATATGGCAACCCTAAGATTTCTCCTGAGAGAGCAGTCGATGGTTTATATGTTTCAGGGCACTGGTTTAAACTCCTTGTTTTGTAAACGGCTTTCTTACTAGATAAAGAGGAGAATCAGGGAGCAATTTGAATTTTTTGGAAACACATAATTATTGTTGCAATGGATTTCACGTTGAAAAGTTATCTATTGCAGTTGCGTAGCGTGATTTCTATTATTTGTTTTCTCATCTCGTATATTTTGAAACAAATACCGATCTGGATAAATGCTTGACAGGTGAGAATAAATATTCGATCGTTTATTTTTGTCTTTTTTTACCTGTATTTTTGAGCTTTGATTGAATTATGTATGAAAGAGAGGCTGATTGTTTCAAGATATGAATGACTAAAAATGATAGATTGAGTGATGCTTTTGAATGACATCCTAGAGTAGAAGATAAAATTATGAATAAAAAAACGGGGGGTTCAGGGGGGGGCGATAGCCCCCCCTTATTAAAAAAAGGCCCTTTGATTAAAAAATTACAACATTGTTTTTCTCCTCTTATTGTTAACAAACATTCTTTTTTAATAATTTGGGTAAGTAAAAAATTTGTTTTTTGGTATATTTGATAAAATATATTAAATGTATCTTTAAAAATGTATTTCGAAATAATTTGAAATTTTATGTATTTTTTATTTTTACTCAAAAATATACGTTAAAATAAGAGAAAAATAACTGATCAAATATTTATTCTCACATTTAAAGCATTTTCTAGATAGGTACTTGCTTAAAAATATATGAGAAGAGAAAACAAATAATAATTTTATGTACTCTCTCTCAGAGATGTTGCAACTCCGGGAGTTAGTACGCAAAAATGCGCCATTTGGAGATTTTTGAAAATCGCGCCAAGAAGGAGAGCAAACTGCATTCGCACCAAAAATTTAGATGAATCATTAATCCATCCTTTTTTCTAAACTTAATTACTTCTCAACATTGCATAATGTAAAATTTTACATAGTTAAATATAATGTGTACATTGAGTATATATTCAAATACCAAATGTCTGAAAACTGTATTTCGATTTACTGATTTTTTTATGATTTTTAAACCAAGCTGCTCAATTACGGGATAATAGTTATTGAATATAATTATCAAATATTTCAAATTTTACGATTTCTACCTATTGCCTCAGACGAACAATCGCAGAAGTTATCATAATCTAACTGAAAAAAGAAATATATATGTTACAGGCCAAACCCGATTTTAGGCCAAACTAGATTGGCCTAGGCTAAACCGGTCTATCCTAACGCCCGTCGGATAAACTAGTTTTTCCTAGGCGAAACCGGTCTATCCTAACGCCAATCGGATAAACTAGTTTTTCCTAGGCCAAACCGGTTTATCCTAACGCCCATCGGATAAACTAGTTTTTCCTAGGCCAAACTAGTCTATCCTAAGGCCCATAGGACAAACTAGTTTGGCCTAACTCTTATAGGATAAACTAGTTTAGATTGCTGTTTATTCGTCTGAACTAGTTTATCCTAGACCAATTTAATTTGGCGCGATTTTATTAAATTCAATGACCGCCTCAACGCCAACATTCTTGTTTGTCCTAGGCTGATCTAGTTTATCCTAGGCCAATGTAGTTTTACGTGTTTTTTGCTCACGGGCGTCAAAGCCAGGGAAATAATGGGCTCACAGGTTCAGTATGTATGTATGCATGTATGTACGCATATATGTACGTATGTGCGTAATGCGATAACTCTTGATAGAAATAATGTAATTTGACGTGTTTTTTATCTCATCAGGCTGCCAAAGTCTGAGAACTAATGTGCCCGTAGGTTCTGTATCTAAGTACGTAACGCAATAATCCTTGATAGAAATACTCGATTTGCATCAAACTTTCAATATAGGTTTATTCTTATGAGGAGCTTTTCTGATTAATTTTGGGAGGTCATTGGAGAAGAATAAGGAGGGGGGGGGAGAGAACGAGAGGCTGATTCGCCCCTTCCCTTAATTCAAGTAAATGGGTTTCATGCATTATTAGCATATTTTATTCAAATTTTAGGTATTGGAGCATTCTCTTGAGGCGCCTCAATGATTAGTTGTGGGTATTCATTGTTTAAGTATAAGGGGAGAGTGGAATAAAGGTAATGCCCCATAATTTATGTAAATGCTTTTTTCACGCAGAATTTACTGATTTGCTTCAAATTTTAGAAATAAATTCATTCTGGTAAAGCGCTTCCCTAATTAGTTTTTGGGGTTAATTTACTAAGAACTACGGGAAGAACGGGGGTGGGGGAATCCCGCCTAATTTTGGCAAATGGATTTTTCATATAGAATTAATCGGTTTGCTGCAAATCTCGGATTTGTTTACTCTGATGAAGCGCTTCACTCATTAATTTTGGTGCTTCTTCTGTTAAATACAAGGGGGAAACTTGTAATTTATTTCCTTCCTTAAATTAGATGATTATAATACAGAATTATCCAACTTGCTTAAAATTTTGGACATGAATTCATTTGATCAGGCGCTTCTTTAATTAATTTGGGAATTTTAGTTAAGTTTAGTTGGGAATTTTAGTTTTTTCCCTTTTGGTTAAGTATTATGGGGTAGTGGACGTTTTATCGCTTTCCTTAACTTAGATAAATAGGTTTTTATACAGATTTATCCGATTTGCCGTAAATTTTGAATATAGTTTTTTTCTTTATAAGGCGAACCTCTGAATTGTTTTGAGGGTTTAATGATTAAGTAAATGAATAGGATGAATGGGGGATTACCCTCCTTAAACTAAATGAATGGTTTTTTTAGCAGAATTATCTGATTTGCTTCAAATTTTGGATAATTCTTGAATTTTATAAAGCGTATCTGTGATTAGTTTTTGGAAGTTCAATGGTAAGTATAATTGGGGGAAATGGGAATAAGTAATCAAACTTACTTTTTATTTTTTAAGGGTGTTGTTCTTTAAAAAAAATAAGGCTTTAATGCACAGTTAGTGTAAACAGCCTCTGAATGCAAAGGTATCAGTTTAATTGGGCAATATTCTTTTTAATATTGATCCCGACTACTACTGCATAGCTAACCTTGTGCAAAGTGGTTTTGTCATCACCCTTATATAATGTATTTTATTCGAAGGGTTGTAGAATACTGTCAGAGGTTTGCACGGGTCGGAATTTCGAGGCCCGGTCCCTGCCCTTCCCGAAGGAAAGTTTTTGCCGTGAGCCGAAGTAAAAATTAAAAGTTCAGCCCGAGCACTGCCTGTACAAAAATCAGTGAAAATAGATTCAGTCCGGCTCCAATCTGGCCCTACTGAATTTCTGTCAAAAATTCAGATTTTACTTAACGTACAATTAGGATTACTTTAGAAAATACTGCATACATATTTATTGAATAAATTTACAATGTATTTTTAAATTACGATGTGTTCACAGAATGGTAAATACACAATGATTATTAATTATTTAGATTCTTAAACCTTTCAATATTCAAATAGGGATTTATTAAATAATTAATGTAGTTTAAAACAAAAGAAAAAAGGAGATTTATAAACATCATAACTATTTAATCTGTTCAGTAAAAAGTAGATTTGTAAATATGTTTCTCTGTCATTCCTTTAAGTTTTTCTCAAATCCAAAAGATCTACATCCTAACACATTTAAGAACTCATTCATTTTCGGAAATGCATAAGATTAACAGGTATTCTCACTCAGAAAATATGTAATCGAATGGCGTTAACCATCTTTTCATGAAAGCGATGTACCTATGACAAAATACTATTAAAGCTAAGTTTTGAATCAAATTTCCACTTACGACTTTACGGAAAAGAAAAACTTGACGCCGTGACAGGACTAGCTTATAGGTTCGACAGGTAATTCATTTCTCAAAAAAGGAAAACGTTGTTCGATTCCAAATTATGTTCAGCTCCGATATGGCTCGAACATGCAATAATAATAATAATAATAATAATAATAATAATAACAATAATAATAAATGTAAGTCTGATCTCAGTTGGCACAAGTCTGCAGAAAAAAAATAAGCAAACACCATGTCTAATGAATCATGTCTCTAAGGTGGACATGTTAAATTTCTGTATTGATGTTATAAGCAATGACTCTTTACACACATTTCTACTTATTCTTGTGAAAAACATGTTTTTAACCGGCCAAACCCGATTTCGAGCAAAATTAGATTAGCCTAGGCCAAACTATTTTATCCAAACGCCAATTGGATAAACTAGCTTTTCCTACGCCAAACTTGTTTATCTAAATGTCCATAGGATAAACTAGTTTTTCCTAGGTAAGAGGCTAATCCTTCATTTTTCCCTTCATACTTAGCCATTAAACCCCCAAAACTATTCAGGGAATCGCCTTATCAGAAAGAGCCTATATCTAAAATTTAAAGTAAATTCGTCAATTCTGCGTCAAAAACCATTTATCTAAATTATGTTGTGTTACCTACATTTCCCTTTCTTTTAGATTTAAACAATAAACATCCACAACTAATCATGGAGGCGCCTTATCACAATGATCCTATATCTAAAATTTTAATGAAAACTGATAATTCTGCATGATAAATCCATTTCTCTAAATTAATGGTGGGCTATTAGCCTCCCGTTCGCCCCCTCTATTCTTATCCAATGAATTACCAAAATTAATCAGAAAAGTACCTTATCAGAATGAACCTACATCCAAAATTTGAAGCAAATCGGATATCTCTATCAAGAGTTATCGCGTTACTCACATACGTACGCGCATACTAACATACATGCGTACCTACCTGCGTACATGCATATACAGAACCTGTGAGCCCAATATTTCTCAGACTTTGACGCCCGTGAGCTAAAAACACGTAAAACTACATTGGCCTAGGATAAACTAGATCAGCCTAGGACAAACAAAAATGTGGCGTTGAGGCGGTCATTTAATTCAATAAAATCGCGCCAAATTGAATTGGCCTAGGATAAATTAGATCGGCCTAGGATAAACTAGTTCAGACCAATAATCAATAGTCTAAACTAGTTTATCCTATAAGAGTTAGGCCAAACTAGTTTGGCCTAGGAAAATCCAGATTGTCCTATGCGCCTTAGGATAGACTAGTTTGGCCTAGGAAAAACTAGTTTGTCCGATGGGCGTTAGGATAAACCGGTTTGGCCTAGGAAAAACTAGTTTATCCGATGGGCGTTAGGATAGACCGGTTTGGCCTAGGAAAATCTAGTTTATCCGATGGGCGTTAGGATAGACCGGTTTGGCCTAGGCCAATCTAGTTTGGCCTAAAATCGGGTTTGGCCTGTAACATATACATTACATATATTTTTAAATAAATTGCTCCAAAATTTGCTTACGATTTCTAGATCCAACTTTTGCCTCTTTGGTTCCATGATATAATGTTGAACAGACGCAAATCGTAGTAATAGAATGGGAATAGCTTCAATACTGTAAAAAAAGAGAAAATGACAAAAATGAGTACACAACACAATATTTTTTTTTATTAAAGAATGTTATTTGTTTGTTAATTATTCAATAGTTTGGGAGTCATGAATATAAAAATCAACGTTCACATTTTAATGTTTATTGCATTGGATTTGGGGATCTTAGCAAAACTGAGTAGCATGTAGCAATGACAACTTAGAGAAGAAACACTGCATCTGCGAAAATTGAGAATTAAATAAAAGAAATCCAAATAATTGCTTCTTAAAGGCAAAAGCGAAAAATATTACATTTTTAAATCTATATCAAAATTATTTCTTAAAATACTAAATTATTAACACAGTAGACTCCCTCAAATCATGCAGCTTTGGACCAGAGGTTGGACGGATTTAAAAATTTTGTTGATTTCTGGTTGTTGCTTTACTTATATATTAAACAATAATTTCAATGTGAATAATTCAATCGAAAATATAATGAAGGATCACAATATAATAAAATATTAAAATAAGTAACAAACTAAAACAATAAAAATTTAGATGATTTTTAAAATGATTAAAATTTTAAAAGCAAAGGTGCAGCAAAGAATCAACGTATGAATAAATATTTATTATAAAGATGAAATATTTTTTTCCTAAACAATTCAATAAAACTTTCCACAGAAGGGTACATTACTAATTCATACCCAAATCATAAATTAAGGAAAATTTTATACTTGGTTTGGCCAGACTTAATAACCAAAAAAGTTTGATTGATACATAAATATATTTGGTAAGAAGATTGTGATTACCAGTGGTATCAGCAACAGCTTGATTTTTTTTCAGGAATAAATTTATTCCTCTTTCATGAAAAAACATGAATTCAGTAATAATGGCAAAAATTACAAATTAAAAACATATATAGAATTCACAAAAAACTAAAATAGTCAATTTTTATCCCTCTATCTGGACTGAATTTTCATTGTTTACATCCATAAAATATGTGCAGATCTCAGAGAGTTGTATATTTTAGGGTTGTGGATTTGAGGGAGTCTACTGTATATCCAACTGCCTAAAAACTTACCATTTGTAAACAAATTCTTTTTCAAAAAAAAAGGGGGGGGGGCACCGTTATTTTTTTGCATAACAAAACATATCTGCCCAAAGTTGATGATCAGATTCAGATAACACTGACTCCAAAGAGTTAAATAAACAAAACAAAAATAAATAAATAAAAATAAAAAAATACAAAAAAAAAAAAAAAAAACAGACAAAACTGTAATTTAAGAAATTACGACGACTATTTGGAAAATGATATTTTCAAAGACTCAAATTTTAAAGACTGATAAATAAATTCGATAGTTAAATTAATAATAATATTAAAAATAATTTTTATAATAATCATAACGAGTCATATATTACATACACCATGCATTAAATATTAATATTCCTAGAAAATGATTTTAAAAAATAGTAGTTTATAGATGTACAAATTAAATTAAAATGTAACTAAATAAATGTAACTAATTAAAATGTGCATTTATTATTTATCAGTTAATCAAAACGACTTCTGAATGCCTCATATTATATACGATATGGATTAAACATTAATTATCCGGTGCCCATTCTAAACAAATTTTAAATGAAATTTCAGTTTTACAATTTTTGGACTTCCAAATTTTTAAACTTCTAAACATCAGACATTTTAAATTTTTACACCGTACACAGAGAAACAAATGCACTTTTAAATGAAATTTGTCTGAAATCTTTATCACAATTTGTTTTAAAATTATTATTTTTTTAAATGTTTGTTACTTTTTTTTGTCACTGTGGCAACAGAAGTATTCTCTTTTTGGACATTAAACATGGATCAATCAGAAAACGTATAAAATAAAAATAAGAAATATTTCATTTTTGGACATCAAATGAACGAATCAGAAAAAGAATAAAATATAATAACTTGCAGAATTTAACCAATGAAAAGATCCAGATAAGCTTTCCCTGGTACTTTACCGAGGACAACAACTATTTTCCCAATAGTTAAAAAAAAAAAAAAACACTACTCTCTCTTTCGCTACTCTAAAATGAACTTTTCTGAACCATGCTTCAATATTCTAATGACTTTTTATATTTTAATGCACAGAGCTTAATATATTATTATAGTACAACCTGTTGAAAAATTGCAATAAATATACCAATTGTCAGAAGCAAAAACCTTTCTCTTTTATAGTAAGTAAAAAACACGTTTTGCTTTTTCTTTCACACTTCGATTATTTTTCTCTTTTTGTTTCAAACTCAATAACTTTTTTCCATATTCAAACGTCATGAACTTGATGACACATTCTCAGAATTCTTTTTATGTATAAAACATTAAAATTTGAAAAAATTCTTGCTTTTGTTGATTTAAAAGTTTTGAAAACTTTCTTAGAACATTGATTTTATTTTAAATATTTACAGAATGCATGAAACTCCCTCAAATGTGCACAATTTGAATGCTGAGCTCATACAGATTTTAGAATTTTACAGGTTTCTTTAGTTATTGTTTTGTTTGCATTTTTTAAACAGTAATTTGAATGTTGTCAAGAATTGGGAATTATACTAAATGCCTACAATGTGTTAAAATATGGTACTACTTGGTTAATCTGTTGACCAGTTTCGCCAAATTATACAAATTGCCAAACTGTTAGCCGAGTTATACAAACTGATGTAATTTATCATTTAAATAACGAAATAATAAACACATTAGAAAAATATTAATAAAAATACAAATTAAGAACCATTTGATGACGTAAAAACTAGAGCCGTACCGAGTACTCGGTAAATACTCGGTATTCGGCCTACTCGGCCAATTTGCCGAGTACTCGGTATTCGGCCAAGTTTTGGCCGAGTACTCGGCCAATACCGAGTAGTTGTTAGAATTTGATTTTTTAAGTATATGAATTGATAACTGATCTGTAAAAATTATTCGAATATCAATGTATAATATATTAAGTAATTCATAAAACTATTTACTCTGTATTTAACAATATGTCTGCAAAATATAAAAAAAGTTAAGAACAAAATCCCTAAAAAAATTTCACATTTATACAAATAAAAATACTTTTTTATGTATAGGAAAACAGAAACGACTTATTTTGGATAAAGAAACTGAAAATACAATAAATGCAATAAAAAATTGATAATTAAATTTATTATATTTCAAATTATGGTGCAAAAACACCAAACATTCTACATTATCAGTAGACAGGGCATTTATTTTACTACTATAAATTTGGCCGGCCTCTATTATGTTCAGAATAAACAGTTGTTGAAGGTGCATATAAGAGTTTTTTGCAAAGTTGTACATAATCAAAAAAGTTTTTTTTCCCCCCCTCACCATGCAAATGGAGTGTCAGTTTTACAAGTCTTCTGTTAAGAAAGTCTGCAACTCTTTTTGTACCAATTCTTCATGCGGTGATTTTAAACTAGTGCTAGTGCCACAATCTTTTTGTTCATTCACAATTTCCTCAAAACATTGCCAGAAAATAGATGAACTATTTTAATTGTTTGAAATTTTAAATACATAATTATTACATAATTTTGTCGAGTTATTTCAAATTTTATCAAAATTGGATGCATAGTTCAACTACAGGGACAATCAAAAGTGTTCTGTTACATTACGGTTAATGGGGGAAAATGTTTCAAATGCATTTTAATGGTATTACACTCATTCGAACGTAATAAAATTGATATGCATTCATAAAGTACATATTATAATATACATTTTGCATAATCTGTGGTGCAAAGAATATTTGTTATTGATTTACAAAGCCACACAAAAGTATTCCATTACATAATGGTATAGGGAGAACATTGTTTGGTGCGCATTTTAATTGTAATTATTTACAATTTTATGAGATTGATATATGAGAGCAATATTTTAAAAACTTCGTTATCGTACAAATGCACTTCATTTGCTACGCTTCACATGCAATTCCCAACTTGTTTGTTTCTTTGGTGCATTTTCAAGTTCTAGATCATCTAAACTCATCAATTTTAGAGCTTGCTTTTTTAAGGCAATTTTAATTTACACATTTATAATTTCCATTGAAAAAGGTTAGTTTTTTTACTGAGATATGGGTCAATCCATGTGAAATCATCCAGAGCATGTTGCTCAGTATTTTTGATTTTTTTAATTCTTTACCAGTTAATTTATTGTACTTTAAGGAGTCTAAAACAAAGATTAAAAAAATTTTAAACCTTTTGAATTTTTTTTTTGGCATCCATTTCTTTGTCATGTCACAAGCGGTTTTTCATGAAAATAGTACTTTACAGAATCCTTTATAACATTTTTATTTCTAAACGTATGAAAATGATTTAAAAACCATTATATTTAGTAATGAATGAACTAAATTTTCATAATAGGTATTTTTATGATAATGATTAAAAACATTGTATAAAATAAGATTAAATGTATCATTTTTACAGTGAAAAATTGTCTTTTTTGACATAAACATTTTAATAGAAGAAAGTAAAATTCACCTTTACATTTCTTTTTCTGAATATATACCCTAATGAACTATTCTCAGAAGAAATATGAAACATTTAGAGACGCTCCTTCTTTTTCTATAGTTAGTCAAAGTTGGCATCTCAGCATCAAAACACTAAATTTGAAGTTCAATATCTAAAAAAGGACTGGCTAAAAAAATATGAAAATTTAGCAGGATAACCTTCTTATGGATGTAAACATGTACCAAAAATATTATGAGTGATATATACGTGGTTTTAAAAATATGAAACTTTGAAATTGGCTTGAAAATCACAGTTGTTTACACATTTTTTAAAAGAAAAACTACTCCTAAATAAATGCATAATTTATTTTGTTTTATTATTATTATTTCAAATGCTACTGTTAAAGATATAATACATATTTTTTCTTACTTAGAATACATAATAATTAAATCTACTTTACACTCATAGAAATAATTATCTGGATATTTCATTGCAAAGTGTCTCAGTAATATCGTAGCTGTGTACAATGACTAATTAGTTCCAATGGTGTTAGTTTCTGAAGCATGTTACTTACAGGAACTGAATCATTTTTAGACAATTGAAAAGAAGTTGTTGGTCTATAGAGTACAGGTGAAAAAAAAGTGAATAAACCACAATATATTTATGCACTGGCATATTAAAAATAAACAGGACAGGACAAGAAAACTTGTTCTCAGTCATAGAATTTAACAAAAGAGAATTTGTAAATTTGTTCTTAATCATAAAATTAATACTCACATTCACTTAATCCTAGCTTAAAAATAAATGAAATGTGAGCATAAATTAGGTTTTAATATACAGTAAATTCCCTCAAATTCACAACTTTCTAAAATCTGCAGATAATTTACAAATGTAAACAATGAGACATTCAGTTCAGATATAGGGACAAAATTTGACTTTTTTAGTTTTGTATCAATTCCATACATTAATTTGTAATTTTTGTTATTATTACTGAATTCATGTTTTTTCTTCAAGGAAGAATAAATTTATTTCTGAAAGAATTCAAGATACTGCTGATATCACAGATAATCCATAATCTTCTTATCAAATATATTTATGTATTAATCAAACTTTTTTGGTTATTAAGTCTGGCTGAACCTGGAATAAAACTTCCTTATTTTATTATTTTGATATGATTTAATATTCTACATTATTTATGAGAGAAGTTTCATTGAATAATTTAGGAAAAATACATTTCATCTTTATAATGAATAGTTAATCATACATTATTCATTTGATCTTTGCTTTTAATATTTTAAAAATTATCAAAATTTTTATTATTTTAGTTTATTACTTACTATAATGTTTTAATATATTGAAAGCATTCATTATAATTTTTATTGTAATATTTATTGCATTCAAATTACTGTTTTAAAAATGTAAACAAAGAAATGACCAGAAATCTGCAAAATTCTAAAATCCGCACAACCTCTGGTCCCAAGCTTTGCGGATTTTAGGAAGTCTACTGTAATTATATTTACGTAAAAAAGTTATTTATACTTAAAAAAGGGCATCTGAAGAAATAAGCAGAATATATTATGCATTATGAGTTCTTCATGGTGTAAAAATATATGTAACCAAATGTGATTTTCAAGCCAATTTCAAAGTTCCATATTTTAAAAACCACCTATATATCACTCATAATATTTTTGGTACATGTTTACATCCATAAGAAGGTAAACCTGCTAAATTTTAATATTTTTTTAGCCAGTCCTTTTTTAGATATTGAACTTCAAATTTAGCGTTTTGATGCTGAGATGCCAACTTTGACTAACTATAGAAAAAGAAGGAGCGTCTCTAAATATTTCATATTTCTTCTGAGATTAATTCATTAGGGTATATATTCAGAAAAATAAATGTAAAGGTGAATTTTACTTTCTTCTATTAAAATTTTTATGTCAAAAAAGACAATTTTTCACTGTAAAAATGATACATTTAATCTTATTTTATACAATTGTTTTAATCATTATCATAAAAATACTTATTATGAAAATTTAGTTCATTTATTACTAAATATAATGGTTTTTAAATCATTTTGATACGTTTAGAAATAAAAAAGTTATAAAGGATTCTGTAAAGTACTATTTTCATGAAAAACCGCTTGTGACATGACAAAAACATGGATGCCAAAAAAAATTCAAAAGGTTTAAAATTTTTTTAATCCTTGTTTTAGACTCCTAAAAGTACAATAAATTAACAACTAAAGAATTAAAAAAATCAAAAATATTGAGCAACATTTTTTTCTTTTCTGGATGATTTCACATGGATTGACCCATATTTAAAAAATAATAAATTTAAAATAACAATATAATCTATACATATAAAAAATGAAAAGAAACTGCAAAGCCAATAATTTTTTTTTTAATCAGAAGAAAATAAGGTACGGACAGTTACAAAATAAATATGAAATGTTTGCATTATTCAATGAATTGTTACAGTAACCAATAAACATTTTTATTTTTGATAGACAGATTTCAATGGTTGGAATAAATTGGAGGGTTAAAGAATGTTTAAATTTTATATCAGTTATTAACTGCAGTTGTCATGTATCAATTCTCCTTTTTTATTAGTTTTGAACTGTCAAAAATTGTCTTTAAAAGGTGCACAGATAAATTTCAAATTTAATGAGTTAATTTGTTTATACTATATATGTATATTATATTATATGTACACACAGGTATAGATATGTGTACACAGGTATATTTATATATATGTACACCTAAGCTCACATTATGCGCATACATATACATTATTTTCTTATTATACAACTATTCGGTACTCGGCATTCGGTACTCGGTACTCGGCCGAGTAGTCAGTGGCCGAGTACCGAGTACTCGGCCAAAGTACTACTCGGTACACCACTAGTAAAAACACGTGTATTATGTTTCACTTCAAGTGAGTGCGACATTTGCGATGAACTATTATTGGCATTCTAATCTTAGAATTTGGCAACAATTTTTTGGTCGATGGGATAATCAAGTTGTACGTAAAATAATATAATAATTTAATAATTACATAAATTATGTGAAATAATAAAAAATTAGAGAAAAGATAAGTTTTTTTTTTTTTTTTTTTTTTTTTTTTTTTTATTTAGTCAACATTTAAAAAAAATCTCTCTCCATCATCAGCATTGCTGTCACCGTTCATATAGAAACTGAATTTTTTTCCTTTTTTCTTTTTCAAAATAAACACTGTTCTAAGGTTTGCTAACAATTTAAATTTGATTACACTTTCACAGAATTTCATTTTATGTATGAATTAATAGAATTTTTAAAAAATCTCTTGTTTTTGTTAACATAAAATGTTTTAAAACTCTCTTAGAACATTTTTTTTTTTTAATATTTACAAAATATAGGAAACTCCCTTAAATCTGAACAATTTGAAACAAAAAGAAAAGCCAATTTCAGAGTTTTATAGGTTTCTGGACATTGTTTTGTTTATATTTTTTAAACAGTAATTTGAATTTAGTCAAGAATTGGAAATTGTAATAGATGATTGCAACATAATAAAATAGTATAATAATTTATTAATTTAATATAATTACATAAAGTAATTATGCAAAACAATAAAAAATTACAGAAAATATTTTTAAAAAATCAATCTCCAATACCAGCTTTGTTGTCACTGTTCATATGAAAATTGATTTTTTTCTCCCATGTTAAACATTGTTTTTAGGTCTGTTAACAATTTGAGCTTCATGGCACATTCTCAGAACTCTTTGTATACATAAAATACTACGACTTTAAATAATTTCTTTTATTTTTTTTTTATTTAAAAACTTACATTGTTTTAATTTTGAAAGATATCTGAATACACGACACTCCCTCAAATACACAGAGTTTGAAACCAGTGGTGATGCAGATTTTAGAATTTTAGAGATTTCTAGTCATTGTTTTGTTTATATCTTTTAAACAGAAATTTAAATGTTGTGAAGCATTGGAAGTTATGATAAATGCTTACATTCATTCAAATATTAAAATAATTTAACAAAACAAAATAATTCGCATCTGCGAAAATTGAGATTGAAATAGAAGAAATCCACATAATTGCTTCATCTAGCATAAACGCCAATGTGAAAAAAAATATATATATACTTTTCTTTATTGATAACAAATTTATTTCAGAAAAAATTTAATTATTAATGCAGTAAACTTGCCCAAATCCGCACAGGTTGGGACCAGAAGCTAAGATGAGTTAAGAATTTTTCAGATTTGTGATTGTTGCTTTACTTATGCACATTAAACAGTAATTTGAATAATGCAGTTGGAGCTATAATGAACATTTACAATATAATAGAATGTTAAAATAGATAATATACTAAAATAATAAAAATTTAGCAAATATTAAAATAATTAAACAAAACAAAATAATTTGGTACTACTCGATTATCCCGTAGTCTAATTTCACTAAAGTAAATAAATCACCAAACTATTCTCCACATTATACAATATTGCCATTCTAAATTTTTTAATTCGGAAAATGAATGAATTTTAATTAAAAAAAATCTCAAAGTGTTACTTTAATGATAAAGTTCACTCATGATATAACAACATAGCAAATATAAAATTTTATTTATCCAGATTATTTTGGACAAAACAATACTAAGAATGATTTATAAGTTCAAATGCAGAATTATGAAGTTAAATCATAAGCAAACAGATATTTTTAAGAGATTGACTTTGGGAATTAAATATGTATTTTAAATGTAATACAGTAGACTCCCTCGAAACCACAAATCTTAGGACCAGAGGTTGTGCAGATTTCTGTTCATTGCTTTGTTTACATTTTTGAATCATTAATTTGAATGTAATTAATATGGAAATTGAAACTATAATGAATGCTTACAACGTAATAAAATATTAAAATAAGTAATATTACAAAATAATAAGAATTTAGATAATTTTTTAAATGATTAAAATATTAACAGCAAAGTTCAAGATAATTATAAATACTATATGATTAAGTATTCATTAGAAAGACAAAATATAATTTTTCCTAAATTATTCTCGTCTCATAAAAGTACATCTCTAATTCACATCAAAATTATAAAATAAGGAAGTTTAATTTCAGGTTTAGCCAAACTTAAATACCCAAAAAACTTGATTAATATGTAAATATATATGGTAAGAAGATTGTGATTATCAATAACATTAGCAAAACTTTCAATTTTTCAGAAATAAATTTATTCTACCTTCATGAAAAAACATGAATTTAGTAATCTTAATAAAAATTACAAATTAAAATATGTATGGAATTAATATTAAACCAGATAATTCAAATTTTGACCCCATATCTGAACTGAACCCCTCACTGTTTATATCCATGAATTATGTGCAGATTTGAGGGAGCCTACAGTAATTGAATTTATTGAGGAACATAATAAATATCAATAATAACAGAAAATTGTAAAGAATTCAATTCCCTTTTACTTTATATTAAAATAATACTAACAACAGTTTACATGCTTAAATGCAAAATTGTTTTAATAATTCTAAAATCAATAAACATATGATTAAAAAATAACAATAAGATTTATGATTTATAAGTACTCAATATATACTACATTTCAAACAATAACAGACATACGAAAAAAAAAAAAAAAAAAAAAAAAAAACAGAAAAAAAATCTAAAACCAAAAATCTTATACTGAGAAATTTAAGACTTACAATAATTTAAAAAAAAAATAATATATTTAAATATTATATAAATTATATATATATTATATATATTATTATATTATATATATTATATATATAATATTATTATATATAATATTATTATATTATATATAATAATATTATATATATATAATATTATTATATATATATTATATATAATATTATATATATTATATTATATAAAAAATAATTTTAATATATTTAAAATGTGATATATAAGTCTAATGTTATGAAAAATTAAATATATTGTGCCTACAATCAAATTAAGCCATAGATCTAATACTTAAAAATAATAATAATAGTAAAAATCAGATTTTGCATTATTTCGGAGACATTTTGTCATTTTTATAAAAAGAAAAATAATAAAATTACTATTAATCATAAATTTTTAGGATTTGATATTTAAAAAACTTTTAAAGCTTTTAAAATTGAAAAAAAAAATTATTTAGTCTCTACATTTTTCTTGACCATTTTCTGAAATTTATTTATATATGTTCTATGGCGTCATCTATTACCTTTAATTAAAAATAGAGAAGATTAAACAAATGAACCAAAATGTCCAGATTGAAGATATTATACTGTAGTACCAATAATTTAGTAATTACATAAAACAATAAAAATTTAGAGAAAAGATTAAAGTATGAAAATTAATTCTATTTCTCTCTGCAATTGCAATACCAACATTAATGACACTGTTAATAATAGTAATAATAAAAAAAATTATGTCACATATTATCATTGAGTTTCTTACGTTCATTTGTGTCAAAAAGACTAAATGAACATGTATTAAGTATTTTTATGATTTCTACTTTTTAAACGACTTTCTAACTTTTCTTTTTTTTTTTTTCATAAGAAATATTTGAATTGAACATAATAGCCAGAATTATATACAAAATCACACACACACACACAAAAAAAATTGTTATGGATTAAAAATATTACATTGATGAATGCAAATTAGTAAACATAAACATTGTGGCATGAAAAATTATAATTACATGATATGTGAAAATTACTGTTGTGCCTTTTTTTTTTTTATTCTTTAGATAAGATAATAATTTGCACCAGAATAATAAAATAATGGGAATTTTAGATTCTGTTGATCCAGATTTAATAAACAAACAAAATTTAATTAATTTTAAAAAAATTCTTGATGAAAAAGATTGCTAGTGCTATCTTTATTGTATTCAGATATAAATTCATATTTTTTCATTAAAAATAAATCATATTAACTGGAATTACATATCAAAATGCATATGTAATATTGAAAGAATTAACAAAAAAATGAAACTCTGAAAAATAAAAATAAACAAACAATTATGTTACAATTTGCACTTGCATATGCAATGCAGGATATATAGTTTGGAATATTTTTGCTATAGATATGCTAATTTACATCAAAATCAAAAGTAATGCAATTTTATTTAGTAATTAATCAGCTGAAATATCCAAAAAAGAATATTTAAAAAAAAAAATCTAAAAAAAAAAAAAAAAAGGTGATCACAGTTAATATATTAGAAACAACTTTAAATTTGTTCTACAACTTAACTTTAAATTTTATTACTGTTCATTTATTACATTTTATTTATTTGACATTATTTATCATTTTTAACAATATTATGTATTAAATAAGTTCAAATTTTTGTTTTGAAGCATCAATGGCAATGATAATCAAGATGGATAATTGGCAATGAAATTGGGGATCTATCTAATGGCTCGTAAGTATCAAATTTCAGTACTTCTAGATTATCCCATCGACCAATTTCACCAAATTATACAAATCGCCAAACTATTAGCCAAACTATACATATCGAGATATAGTTTTCTTTTAAATAATAATAATAAAAAACAAATAATTAGTAGAATATTGACAAAAATATAAATAAAAAGTCGAAATAAAAATCACTTAATAATGTTTTAAATAATGTATTAATTAATGTATTAATTAATGTATTAATTTTAAATAATTAATGTATCGTATTTAATACCACTGAATGTTACATTCACGATCCTCCATTATTGGCATTTAATCTTATTTTTTGGCGATCGTTTTTCGGTCGGCGGGAAAGTACCCAAATTTCTTCAAAATTCCTAAATAATTCGTCAAAAACAGTAACTCATATATTATTGCACTTTTTAACTTCAAACATTTTTCAATATTTTCATGACAATCAAAATATAAATGAATCATTTAATCGAAAGCTGTAGATTTCTCATTAAAATCTACAAGCAAAAGTTAATACAAATATAGTTCTAATAACTTTATATAATTTACATTCATGAATAAAGTAGATCAAGGTTTATTTATATCTATACTACGAACAAAGATTTTAAAAAATATATATATTATAAATACTAAAGAATTTATGAAATTCTAAGAATGAAGATTGGAAAGTATTACTCACCACACCCTACTCCTTTACAATGAGGAAAATGGTGCAAGGGACGGTAGTTTCTATTTGGTATCTCCTGGAACCAAAAAAACTGGCGCATGCGCATCTACCGTTCTCTCGCTCGCCAGCTTTGTGATTCCAGGGGATAACATGTAAACACTACCTACACGTTATCCCCTAGAATCACAAAAGTGGCGCATGTGTATCTACCGTGCTCTTCTACTTGGAGAACGCTACTTCTACTGTTTTTGTATGCATTTTATTTTAAGCGTCAATATTTCTGAAAGCGCGATGTCGTGATTCGTATGGTGTCTATCAGGGAACCGGAGATAGTGGGTTCGAAACCCGGTAAGCGGGGATCTCTGTAAAGTTTGAAAATAGAATAAATTAACTTTTTGAAAAATTAGATTTTTGTTAAAGTTATATAAATATTTTTCAATGTTTAATTATTTATAATTAATTATCAATTATTTTTTATATAATTAATTATCGTATAATTATTAATAATTTATTATCAATTAATTTATTATGTGATATATTTACAAAAATAATACTAATTATATTATTTTTTATTAAATTGTCATTTTGCAATTAAAACTACATACATTTGTTTTTCAAGCTGCAATTAATTATTATATAATATTATTAATCTTATTATTAATTTATTTATTAATATAATTATGTATAATTTATATTGAAAAATCAATTATAGCTTTCTGTAAATAAATACTTATTAATTATGAATTATATTATTTATATAGTATTAGTTATGCAATTAATAATTACATAATTATTATACACTTATTAATTAATAATTATGTGATTATTATAGTGTTATTAATTAATAATTATATGAATATATTACATAATTATCATATAATATTTTTATATAGTAATTATGTAATGTATATATAATACTAATAATTATATAATAATAATAATTATTATTATATTATTTATATTTTAAAAAAAATGGCATTTGTAATTAGAACTACATACATTTTGTTTTTAGCTGCAATTAATTATAAATAAATTATTATGCAACATGTAAATATTAATATTACTTATTAATTGATTATCATATTGTGATATTAATATAATAAAAGTTATATAAATATTTTTCAAAGTTCAATTATTTATACTTAATTATAAATTATTTTGTATATAATTAATTATCGTATAATTATTAATAATTAATTATCAGTTAATTTATTATATAATATATTTACAAAAATAATAATAATTATATTATTTATAATGTTAAAGTTATAAAAATATTTTTCAAAGTTTAATTATTAATAATTATTATTGTATAAATTTTAATAATTAATTATCAATTAATTATATAAATATATTACATAATTATATTTACAAAAAATTAATAATTATATAATAATGTATAATTTATATTAAAAAATCAATTATAGCCTTTCTGTAAATAAATACTTATTAATTAATAATTATAGTCTTTATATAGTATTAATTAATAATTATATAAATATATTACATAATTATTATATATTTGTATAATATAATATATTTATATAATAATTATGTTATTTATATTTTTTTAAAATTTGGCATTTGTAATTAAAACTACATACATTTTGTTTTTTAGTTGCAATTTATTATTATATAGTTCTAATGTAATTAGCATTATTATTAATAAAATATGATGCAACATGTAAATATTAATATTACATATTAATTAATTATTATATAGTAATATTAATATAATTTATATTAAAAAATCCATTATAGCTTTCTCTAAATAAATAGTTTATATTAGTTTAGTAGTAATTAATAATTATATTATTTATATTTCTTAGAAAGCTATCTGTAATAAAAACTATATATATTTTATCTTTCAAGCTGTAGTTCCAGGGAGAATTTTCACTTCTAATCCATAAAAAAACAAAGTAATAAAATCAGAAATCTGTGTTCTGTGTGTGTGTAAGTGTGGGGTTCCCCCGAAATTATACCTGCTTCATATTAATAATATTATATCTTAATTATATTAATCATTAACAATTTATTATTATCTATGTATAGTAATTATCACTAAATATTGTTAAATATTAATTATAAAATATTTATATATTTTTTCATTTTTAATATGCAATTTTATTTTTTAATAAAAAATAATAAATGTTTAGACTATATGATAGTTATAATTGTATTCATATTGTACAAATAAATTATTTGAAATAAATAATAATAAATACTTACAAGGAAGGTCTCCATACGGGCATACTCAGAAAAATCTGAAAAAATTACAGAATGTTCTTCTCATATAGTTATATATGTTTATAAAATTTTTTTTGGCGGAACCTCCTTATAACGTCCGTAAAAAAATAATAAAAATTTCGTTTATTTGGCGATTTATCTCCGGTTGGCGAAAAAACGAAATTTTGAAAAATACGCTTTTACGCTTCGAATACTTTTTAAAGAAAAAACTTTCTATGTTCAATTTATTTAAATAAGTTTAGTTTAAGTAATTTTAGTTTTGCATTTTTACTTTACTTTAAATGTAATTTTGTCATATACGTTTAGTACTTATAACAAAATGAAATTAATGTATTTTATCATTTAAAACACAATTTAAATTGATTAAAATTGTTCCAAATTGAAAAATACACTGTTAAAAATCTGCTGCATTTTGTTGCAACGCACTCCCTTGCTTGTATTGAAAACGGTTACTTGGCCGTAAAATGGAGCTTTCTCATTGGTTGGAATAGAGATATTATATACAAGCGGTGGAGTGCGTTGCAACCAGTCAATTCATCGTGCTATGGAGCATTCTCATTGGTCAGAAGAGAGATATTCTATAAAAGTAGTGGAGTGACGTTCAGGGCCGTAGCTAAGGGGGTGCTATGGGCGGCTCAGTCCCCCCTAAAATATTTTGAGCCCCCCCTGGAAAAAGTTCCAAGGTCACTAAATGTTCCGAAAATTCAAATGAAATTCTGTACAAAAATCTAATTTAGTTTTGAGACCCTTTCACAGTTTTGCAGAGTTACTAAATTGTATCTGAAATACGTATTTCAACACTCCCTCATCCTATTGGTACATATGAAGCTAACAGGATGTTTAATTTTGCACCAGTTATACATTCAAAATTTTCATCATCATATACTTTTCTTAGCATAAAATGAAATTATTACAACAGTTTAATGAGAAACATAGTACCTACAATGTGAATATGCACTAATTTATCTTTCTGCATTAGAGAGAGAACAAAAAAATATGAGCCCCCCCTACATTCCCTTGAGCCCCCCCTATATTCCCCTGAGCCCCCCCTATCGTGCACTTCTAGCTACGGCCCTGGTGACGTTGAACCAATGAACCAATGCAGATGTCTTCTGGAATTCCTACGAGAGTCGCAATGCTCTCGTTTACTTCCCATCGATGGTGATCAGTCGAATTGTCTTGATGCGTAGATCTTGAGCATATTGGTGGAATTTGCATACAAACTCCATAGCATTGGGTTGGTCGAAGCAAACAGAGGGTAAGGGAAAAATAGAAAGGGGCCCCCAGAGCCAGTTAAATATATGGAATTTAAATATATATATAAATTAAATAAAACAATAATGAATTAAAAAAAAAAAAAAGAATAAATAGCAGTAAAAAACAATACAATAGGATTTTTTTTTTCTTTAAATAATTTTTTCTTTTTTTTATAAGAAAGTAGATTAAATCCGATGCCAAATGTATAGGCAGGAACAATGTCAGAAATACTAATTAAAATTAAACAGAGAAAAAAATAAGAGAATAGATATTAAAATAAAGGATAAATACATACATAAAGAAATAAAATTTAGAATAACCACAACAATACGTTTAAGGTGGTTCTTGCCGTCTTCGTTTAGAAGGTGGAGCAAAACCATCATCTCGACTTAGGATGACAAGCGGTCTTTTTTTACCATTTGAGTCATTAATATTGTATGGTTTTATTGACCGCAACGCATTGTTGGGTATAAGAAAACGATCTCTATGGAAATTTTGAGCAAGTTTTTTAATAACTTGAGAAATTGGCCGAATTTTGAGATCTTTATGAATGACATCATTCCGGACGAACGTAGTTGCATTTACAATCTGCCTTAAAATAGTATTTTGCATGATTTGAAGTTTCCGTAGTTGAGTTTCGCAAACAGATCCCCAAACAATTGACCCATAAGTCATGGTAGATCTGATAAAGGCTTTATAAAGCAGTAACTTGTTTGGAATTGACAGACAGCTATGTCTAGCTAATAAAGAATTGAGGGAGGACTTGGCAACGGTAGTTTTAGAGCGTATGTCACAAATCTGCCGTGCCCAGTTTAATTTGGAGTCTAGGTAAATTCCCAGATATTTATAATCGTTGACCCAGGGTATATCTTCATCATTAAGAGTAAGATTAATGTCAGGGGTGATAGAAGTTTTTGAGAAAATCATGGCAGCACTTTTAGAAGCATTTACTTTAATACGCCAATTTCTCAGCCAAACAGAAAGAATATGGAGGTAGGATTGGAGTTGTTCAATCACAATGTGTAGTGATATGTTTCTGAAAAGTATGGCCGTGTCATCCGCATATAATGCTAAGAGGATGCGGGGAATCTGAGGTATATCATTAATGTAGATGTTGAAGAGCCAGGTGCTTAATAATCCCCCTTGGGGAACTCCTGCCTCGATTATGCGAAAAGAAGAGATAGAATGGTTTACTCTAACAGAAAATGATCTATTTTTAAGATAATTATATATAATGAGAATAAGTTGAGGGTTTATATTAAGTCGAATGAGTTTATAGATTAGAGCTTCATGCCAAACTCTATCAAAGGCTTTAGCAATGTCTATGAATACAACACCAGTATTTTGTCTGTTTAGAAAACCCTCGTGAATGAGTTCAGTTACCCTCCAAAGCTGGTGTTGCGTAGAGAGTTTGGGTTGAAATCCAAACTGCTCTGGAATAATTATTGAATTAGAGGTAATGAACTCCTTCAGACGGTTCGCTAGTATGTATTCATAGACTTTTGAGATACAGGAAAGTAATGAAATAGGTCGAAAGCTAGAGGGAGCATGGCGGTCCTGCCCAGGTTTTGGGATTGGTACAACCAGTGCTCGCTTCCAGCAGTCGGGAAACATGCAGAGGTTAAGCATAGTATTTATGAGAAAGGTTAGAAAAAATATAAAGTTTAAAGGGAGGTACATAAGCATGCTTGTAGAAATGCAATCGAGACCAGGTGATTTATTCTTTTTAAGATTCCCGATATAGGCTACAACCTCAGATGGGGTTGCAGGTGTGAGAGTATTATTATGGTTTGTGTTTAGAAACTCTTCAACATTGGAATTGACAATCCTAGTCATGCTAGGATTGATGACATTGTGATTTAGAGTAAACTGATTTCTAAGACTGTCAGCAATGAGCTCAGCCTTGTCAATGTTGCTATAGGCCATTCCATTGGGGCCGTTAAGGGCTGGGATGTGTGATCGTGTCCTACGGATGCGGGCCGTTGCCGACCAAATTGTGTTGTCAGAAGTCGATAAGGACTCAACATAGGTGTTCCAGCGTGAAATACTAAACTCCTTGATTGCAGCACTAATCTGGTGATTCATGCGATTAAGCTGGAGCTTAAGAAGGGGGTCTCTAGACGTCTGCCAGTCCCGTCTTAAATGATTTCTGTCTCTTTTCAAGTTCCTGATGTGCTCAGGTAGTCGAAAGAAATCAACTACTTTCTGCCGAGGCTTCGCAACTTCTCTAAATGCATTTTGGAGGGTTTCTCCAAATGCGTGAATTGAAGTTGTTACATCATTAGCAGTGTGAATCTCAGTGGATGGTGGCTCAGTATTCGAAAGAATATGAGCAAAGTTATCCCAATTGACTGAAAAGGCTTGAGGGATATCAAGATGGTAATTACCCACGTCGAATCTGAGCACAACTGGTAAATGATCAGAAGACAAATCATTCACAGCTTGAATAGTGTGCGGGAAGGGAAAATTGCGGGTGATAGCAAAATCAATAATAGAATGGGAATCATGGCGGGTGGACTCTGTGGGTGCAATAATTTGTGCATGATTTTGATCTGTCCACCTACGAAGTTTAATACCAGAAGCAGAGGAGCGTCTAGAGCCCCAGGAGAAATGGTGAGCATTAAAATCACCCGCAATTAAAAAATTTGAAAAAGGGCGAGTGAGATTTGAGAGATCTTTTTGTAGCAGACGTTGATTCCTAGAAGGGGGGTTATAAATGGCTGCAATCAGAAGATGGGGAATGGAGGAAAAATTTAAGACAATAGGAGTGGCTTCAATGCAATCAAATTGGGGAATTTTAGCAAGAGTAGCATTGAGCCCTGACTTAACATACACAGCAGTGCCACCATAGACACGGTTGCCAGTTTGAGGTCTGTCTACATGGAATAACTCAAAGTTGGCGACTTTTGTACAGTAACCCTGGGAAAAGTGAGTCTCTGAGACTAAAATGATATCCAAGTTACTAGCATATATAAAGTCTTTGAACTCATTGGCCTTATATCTAAGTCCGTTGGCATTCCATAAGCCAACATTTAAAAACCTCAAGTCACTTATAGCTGGGAAAGTGCCAGATGGGGGGGAGGATCGAAAAAAGGAGAAAAGCGACAGAAAGTACAAGCTAAATATCAGTACTAGGCAAACTGCTATATATTATATATATTCTGTCTATTTCCGTAGGTGCGGTACGGAGGGCTGGTAGACATTTTTTGAAGGTGTTTAAGACAACCTCTTTTCCAAAAGTTTTCTCAAATTTGAGAAGCTGGTTTAAGAAATCGGCGTCCGAAACTGCACCAATTTTGGGGGCCGATGTGATTTTGTCATTCGCAGAAGGAATGAGAGGGTTTTTTGCAACTACGCCAGCCGCAGCACTTGCAAAAGAGACTGCATGATCTACTTCCTTTGAGGGAAAAGATGATGCATTTTTAGAATTTATATTTTTGCTTACAGATTTATCAATTTTGTTGTTTTGATTGCCTGGGAACTTAGGGCACAGTCTGTAGTTCGCGAGATGGGGACCCGAACAATTCGTACACTTGCAAGGATCTTCGTATTTTTTCATGCATGCTTCAGATTTGTGTGCACCAGCACATTTTACACATGATGATTCTAGATGGCACACAGCGGCCGAGTGGAAGAATCCTTGGCAATTGTGGCATTGTATTGGGCCCTTGCGACCCCGGTACTTTTCAAACTGTACCTGAAGTCCCATAATTTCAGAAATTTGGAAAAGGGAATCAGGCTTTACCTCCTGTCGTGGCATTTGAATGAGGAATAGGGGGAGTGGAACACGATTTTTTGTGTTTCCACGATACATCTGCGTGATGGTAATGTTTTTAAAACCTTCACATTCTAGGGCTTTTAGAATAAGGGAGGGGTAAGCATTTGCAGGAAGTCCTCTTAAAACGAATTTTAAATTTCTCTCATTTTCTAATAAGAAACTCCTATAATGTATCTTTTCCCTCGTTAAAACCTGTTGTACCTTTCGGTACTCAATTTCAGATTCAACAGAGACACGTATTGAATTTTTGTTCAATTTGGAACGGATAGATGGCGCCTCCTGCTTAAGAGTTATTAAGAGACAATTCCACTGCTTTATTGGCTCTATAAAGAAGGGAGGGATTTTTTGTTTTTTATTTTTAGAATCAGCATCATTGCTGGAGCCGGAAACTTTTGGATAAGATTTCTTTTTTTGTTGGACAGTTGTCCATTCTTCAGAATCATGTTCGTCGTCGTGACGACGCTTTCCAGAATTGGAAGCAGAATCGACTTGCATTAGCAAATCCTCACTGGAATTTGGCTCATTTGAAATGGGGGGAAGGGGGATATCAACAGGAAATTCAGTGTACAATCCACTCACCCTCATGTTTGCTTCTAATTCGTCTTCCAAATTCTTTAGGCGGTTGGTTAGGATCTCCTTATTGTCAATCAATTCTTTCGATTTACTGGGATCGGTGTTCAGTTTCAGTCGACGATTCAATACCTCCATATCAAGTCCCACATATTGGTATGCGGTCCTATAATACTCCAGCAAAATGTTCTTGGCCTTGTTGTCCAAATTATCGAACGTGTTTTCTTTCGTAATTATGGATTTTCTCAGCGCTTTTGCATCAGAGAACATGTCATCCGGAAACCAGTTGAAGTGCGAAAATGCCATGGTTCGTTATCCGTCAAATAATGAGAAAAAAGCACCAGAAAATAGCGGCCGAAGCGGCTCAGATCTAACGGCTGTGGAATAATATTCTTATAAGAACTTTTAATTCACTAATCACCATTAAAAATAATTAAGAAAACTCTTTTTTATGGAGCTCTCAAAATGGCGACCTGACGCTGTGACGGCCTATGAGACGGCCAATTCACGGTGCTATGGAGCATTCTCATTGGTCAGAAGAGAGATATTCTTTAAAAGTAGTAGAGTGACGTTGCAGTAAATGCTGCAGATTTTTAACAGTGAAGTCAATTAAAATCGATTTTCAGATTCGTTAAAATCGTCTGCTTTTGGCGAGGAAATGCACTGCTAGCCAAATCCCGCGTCGCTTTCAGCTTTTCACGCCAATTATTCCAAACTATTTTATTTTTTTACATATCTAATAATGTAATTCCGCCGCTAATTTCCACTGATCCTTTATTACCTACATGAGTAGTTTAATTCGTATTTTTTCAAAAAATTCTGAGTGTGCCCCCAATGGAGACCTTCCTTGTTAGTGAATACTAAATTAATCGTAAACATTCGGGATTTTTTTTAAAATTTGAAGTATTAATTACAAAATATATAAACGCATTGAAAAGTACGAACTCGTTTACTATACAAACACGTGCACCAGTTTTGTGTCTCAGCAGCTGATGCGCATGTGCCAGTTTTGTGATTCTAGGGGATAACATGTAGGTAGTGTCTACATGTTGTCTCCTGGAATCACAAAGCTGGCGAGCGAGAGAACGGTCGATGCGCATGCGCCAGTTTTCTGGTTCCAGGAGAAACCAAATAGAAACTACCCATTGACGTTAACTACCACAAGGGATGCCAGGAAAATAGTTCGATTAAAAGTAAATGTTCGATTGATAGCATTTCATGATGCAATTTTTTTTCAGAAGTTTAATCAAAAGCTGTTTTTGAACAGTTAGCTAATGTCATAGAATTTGTAATGCACAAATAAAAAACTGCTAATGCACTTCAAGCTTAAATAAATTCTATGTATAATAATAATAAATAAATCATTTCTATTTTAATCGATTCGATAATCGATATAAAAGTTCTCTTCGCCATTTCTTTGGTTCATTAAGTTTTTTTATTTATGAATCTAAATATTACATTTGTTGTTTTATATTTCATTTTTAAATATGGATAATTAAGATTTTGATTATCTGTTATTTATCATTAATGTGAAAACAATATATTTCGATTGAACATGAAAAAGACATTAGTTCACTAAATTATGACTTATGCCCTTAGTTTCAAGTTAGCAGATGATTAGTAGGTTTATATCACTTGACTTTCAGATTAAATTAATGGAATAAAATTAATGATTAAAAAAAAGAGCTTCAAGTATATTCTGTTTGATATGCATTTAATTTTTTCACTCATTTAATAAGAATTCTTGTTCTATTCTTTCAATTTTGCTGCACATATAGTAGTTATTTTTTTTTTCAAGTTACATGATAGAATATACCGTAAAATACCGTTAATCCGCCCCCCCCCCTCCAAACGAAAAGAAAAATCGTACAATAGTTAGGGGAGGGTGCTTACGCGGGATTTTTTCGCAATCGTTCAACAAAATTTACAGGAATGAATCATCATGAAATGAATGAATCGTTGAATGAATCATGAATTTTTATACTTGAAATTTTTTTTAAACATAAATTCTGTCGAAAAAACAAGGAAAAAAGGAGAAATTAGTAAAAAAAGCCAAAACAAGCATGAAATCAATTAAAAAATCTTGAAAAAATGCGCAATTCAACAAAGATTCATGATTCGTTCATTTCAAAATGATTGATCTTGCTCTCAATCGCCTTTGAGAATCGGGAGGGAGGCATCGGGAGGAGTTTCGACATATAACAGGAGATCCGGCTTCCTATTTCCTAACGTTAGCTCCCGCGGTCAGCGCGGATGAATACAGTGACGGTACTTTTAGCTGAGTTTTGGTTCGTATACTAGGCAGAAAGCGATGTTTCGCTCATTGCCTACTATGTGAGCAGTTTATTTATTTTCTAATTTCTTTTAATTTTCTTGATATAATTATTAACCATATATCATGGTGAGCAGTTGTTCTGCTTACGGCTGTAAAAACTGTTGGACAAAAGAGGGAAATTTGCAATTTCACAGGTAAAATGCCTTTTTTTTTTACTCCTATGCACATATTAACCAGCCACAAGTGTGATACAGTCGAACCTCGTTAATGTGAATCTCAAGTGGTATCGAAATTTTGTTCATATTAACAGTAATTCATGTTATTAGTATTAAACATTTGTATTCATTTTCGTAGGGGACTGTAAAAACAGTTTATGTTAAATGTAATCCACGTTAAACGTGATTTTGTTAACGAGGTTTGACTATGTGCAAACTTTGTGAATGATAATTTTTTGTTTTGATTTATTTTAATTTCAAGTATCATTTTTTGTCTAGTGTTACAAAGATTACTAAAATACTTATTGGAAAATATTTTGAGAAAATGCTTTAACATATATATTGGATAAATATTTAATAAAAATACATAAATATTTAAATTAATATTTAATTAGATAGTTGGTGTAAAACATTATTCCATTATTGTTATTATTATTTTAATGTATCATCGTAATTCTATAAATTCATTTATTGTAACAATTATTGTTATAATTTTTTAGATGCATTTTAAAATTTTCTGAAAAATAGTGTATAATTATCGTACAGCTTACTTTTTAATTTAATATTTTCACGTTCATAAATTTATCGTTTATCTATAAAAAAAAAATGGTATTATGTTTATATTTGCAACAAATGATTAACAATAGACATGTCATTGAACATCAAAATATAGGGAAAAGTGGGGCACATGTGAACAATTGCCCCATATGCCCCTGCATAAGTCGAGTACATACATCTTCAAAAAACTTAAATCCAAAAAGATGATACTTTTACATAAAATGACAACAAATTATTGCTAAAATATTAACATATTACGCGGGGGGGGGGGGGATATTGAATATTTGGAACAGTCTCATAGTTTTTAGGATAACTGCTTCCTCTTCCCTCTAGATTTTGTTTTATGGCGATAATAATGCGCATTGAAACTATGAAAACATATGTATAAATACATTTATTATATTAAAAATTACCTTATGTTTTAATACTTCTGAAATTTTTGTGTTACTTAAAACCCGTTGATTAAAATTTGAAGCTTTATTTTGTTGAAATTAATTTGTAAATTGTTCTTTAAAACTATAAACATAATGATAAAAACAAAGTATTCTCTCGTTCAGAAATGATAAAACAAAAATACATATTCTGATCAAGGCCCCCTTATCATAATATCTAATATCTATGATAATAAAAAAGCCGGATAATTAAATGCCAATTTCAAAACAACATTATCTGCCGATTTCGAATGGGTGTGAAAGATGGGGTTTATAAACAATTTAATTAAAAATATTTCTGCTAAATAAGTACTAATCGTGTAGTTCCTGTTCTTATAGATCACTTACTCTCATTGTTTTTATAATTTACTTAATTAGTGAAGAATAAATTGGGATAATAATAAAGAGATTTCTCCTATGTCTAACATTGAAAAAGTGGACTATTTTTTCTCTCTTGCCTACTATGCTTCTCCGGGTTGTAATTCGGCTAGCAGACGACTGACCGCAGAGTCGGACCTCCTGTTATATGTCGAGCTCAGTGGAGGGAGGGCGCTTTCTCGGGATTTTTTGAAAATTTCAAATTCTTTATAAAGTGGGGAGGGGGCGTTTGATCGGGAAGGGCGGATTAACGGTATTTTACGGTATATTCTTAAAAGAATCTTGTTTCAGTAGAAGTATGAACTAGCTCCTGTCATGAATGCCTATTTGAAAGGACAATTGACTCGCAGTGGAATTTTGAAATTTAATTAACTAAGTTTTCTTCTTCTGTAATTTTAGACAAATAGAACAGATACTTTTCTTTTCAGAAAACAAAATACAGTAGAAGATCTGTGTTATGCAAACCTAAAAATGCAAGATTGTGCATTATATGAATCACACTTCACATATCGTCAAATTTAATTACTAATAAATATAGACAAATGTGTCTGAAACATATAAAAATATATTAGATTATCTTTATAAAGCATTCCTTACCTGGATTATAAATTTTTGTATCATTTAGATCATTTCACATTCTGTAAATCCGGGAGAGCACGCACATATCCAGAGTTTGAATGTTTTTCATTCTGTCACCAATAAACGCAAATAATATTCGTCGCTTTATTTTGTCGGAGCCAATTTTAAAATTATCTGCGATAAAATAAATTGTATATTACTTTTAAAATATTACTGGTGACAATTGTAAAAAAAATATGTTTGCTGAGTCTTTTAGGCCCAGCCACACATCCTCCCGGGTTAAATGTACTTTTTGAAAATAGTCCAAATACACCTATACCCAAATCATTCATTTTCAAAATCATTTATTGCTATAGTAATTTTTTTCATTAAAAAGATCTAATTTAAAGAGATAAAAATTGATTTAAAGCATTAAATTTAGTGTATAGACAGTAAGCAGTTAATATCTTTAGGTGCTTCTTCACGGCAAAATTCATTGTTTACATCCGAAATGTTGTGCATTGTATGGAGAATTGGGTTATAATGATCTTAGTTATAATTAAAAGGTATCCAACTGCACTTAAAAGGTAACAAAAAATGAAACTGAGATTTTGTTCTTATTGTTGTCTTTATCAGCTCCTCATACCACCAACCCCAACCTGTTTTTTAGAAGTAATATTTTATGGAAATGGATAAAGTTAGCTTTTTATGAAGTTTTATTGTGATGAGTAATTCAATAATGCAAAAGGAAAATTCAATATGTCTTCCTCATTTTGATAAATTTACATTGTCTGTGTTGATGTTCCTCCACAGGAAATATTGACATTGATCTAGTGTCAATCTTTTTAATGTTTCAAAGAATGTTGCGTGCAGAGCTGTAGCAAGAAGTGGACAATAAAGGGGGCGGGGACTCAAGAGAATGTAGGGGAGGCTCATATTTTTTTTTCTCACACTCTCCGATGCAGAAAGATAAATTATTGCATATTCACATTGTGTGTACTATGTTTCTTATTAAACTGTTGTCATTCTTCATTTTATGCTAAGAAAAGTATATGATGATTAAAATTTTGAGTGCATAACTGGCGCAAAATTAAATATCATGTTAGTTTCATACATACAAATAGATTGAGGGAGTGTTGAAACACTTTTTTTAGATACAATTTAGTAATTTTTAAAAACTCTGAAAGGGTCTTGAAACTAAATTAGATTTTTGAACAGAATTTCATTTGAATTTTTGGAACAGAATTTCATTGAGTGACTTGGAATTTTTTCCAGGGGAGGGCTGAGCTGCCCATAGCACCCCCTTAGCTAATAATGCCTGCTTGCATAAATATTTTAAATGTTTTATCAAGAACATAAGTTGAAACAGCTGTTAGCCATTTTTTTACAAGATTGTGATAATTTTGAAATAAATCTCTAACGGAATTTTCCAAGAGTTTCATCTAAACAAACTGCACAATTTATATCAGGCTATTTTGTTTGACAAGGTAAAAACCTTCACTATAATTCATAAAAAAATTAGTACATTTTGAAAGAATCTTAGAAATTGTAATCAGTCTAAAGCAATATTAAAAGATGTCAGTGCAGAGTTTGTCTTTAACTGTGGTTATTTTTTTAAATTTTAACAAACACTTAATGTCTTATTTATAGCTATTTTCAGAAAAAATTTCGGAGGGGGAATCAAACCCTGATGATTCCCCTATTGTTTGTGGCCTTGCCTGCGTAGCGTAAACATTGTCACAAAAAGGAACATATCCTATTAGAATATTTTCATCCATGAGCCACTAAGCTTAACTGATATAAACATTATTTTTCACAAGTTTGATAAAGCATATGCAATACCCAACTTATGCAGGGCAATTGTCCCAGGGTATTTCTCCCCCACCCCCACGTCTTATCAATGTGGATGACTGCTTAGAGTAAGGGGGATGGAGTAACTATTAGTGAACTGATCCTTTATCATTTACTGATGCACTGATAACCAAAGAAAGTTATCTAATTGTGTGAAAAATTAAAGAAACTTTATTTTTCATTACATTTGATAAAATAAATTTAGGTGCAATTTTTTTTTTACTCTCTGCTCTCATAGATTAATGCCTCTACGTCAGTATGCAATTTTTTTTGAGGGGGGTGGGAGTATCTATCTAATTAGAGCTTGACTTATGTGGGATGTTTGCATCCACCCCCTCCCCTATTATGGTTTTCACTAAAAAGTGTCAAATGATAAAAATTAGCCTAAAAAGATCAAAATTCATACATTTTATCAATTTAGGATGGTAAATGGTCCTTCTTCCTCTCTTTGCTTCCAGTATAACATTTATCTATGGGAAAAACAAACTACATTAGAAAATTAATAATTAAAGTTTTATTATAACTATTCAGTATTCTGTTGTTTTCAAAAGAAATTATTTATAAGCTTTTCCCCGTGGCAAGTTAAAACCACTCATTATTATCAATTTGTGATATTTTCTTTTAGCCATTTTATAACGTATATAGATAAGCAAAGAAAAAGTTTCCAAACAGATACTTCTTTCTGTCAACAAATCGATCATTTTTTTTCTACTACAAACCTGCCAGTATTTTTTCTTAAAGTTGTGACTATCTTTTTGTTGTAACCTGTATACAGATGTAAACTGCACCAAATACAAAATTTATTCATATATACAATACATATGAACAGCGGCATGCGAACAGAAAATTGAGCTTGGTGCAAAGTTTCAATTTGGTGCTGCCCTCTTCCCTTCCATCACCATTTCTCTTTGTGACAGGTGTCACAAAATTGAAAAGTGTAAAAACGCAAACACATTCTATTATATACATCTTTGTTGCTTATTTTAAAACTTTAAATGGTTTAATTTTAACAACTAATAAAAGAACATTGACACTGATATTTTGGCAAAGGAGATCTGGGAAGTGTAAGTGTAAAAAAGTATTTACCAGTATTGTATAATCTCTTTTGAATTCCAAGAAAGAAGCAACATGCTATTCTGAGAATGTATGTTTCTTTTCACAAAAAGAAAATCTTAATACTTTTTTATATGATTTTTTTTAGAAAAAAAAGAAGAAACAAATGATGATGATAATATAAATTTGGTCACCATTAATTTCTGTGCCCAGGGCAACCACTCACCACTTCGCAGGACTCTGTATATGAAGTGTAGTACTAGCGATTTTTTTTCCACAAAAATCTCTTTTTCACTTTACCCCCCCCCCTTTCCCCCCAAAAAATCTGTCAACAGATAGAAGTAGTGGCATGCAAAAGGGGGGTCGCCCTGGATGCGTAAATTTATGGGGTGCAAAATTTATACTACTAATGTCATTTTTGGCCTATTACAAGAAAAAGTTGGGGGAGGGGGCGCCAAATTCTAGCTTTGCTCTGGGAGCAATTTCCTCTTCACACGCCCCTGGATAGAAAGGGGCTCCCTAAAATGTTGCTTGCTACGGTGCCTACCAAAGCCTTAGTCGGGCCCAGAGCTTATGAGTACAATCTCCTTCTTTCTATTCTGCCAACAATAAGCTGATCTAACCCTCTGGCTGCCGAACAAAAAAGGCAAAATTGTAATGTTTTTTTCTCTGTGATTAGTTTACAATGCTAAAGAAAAAAAGGATGCTTTTACCAACCCCATATATTTTTAAAATAAATACAGTAAAACTTCTTTAGTCCAGAATTATCTTGATTCCAGATTATAGAAAATTCTGGATTACAGAAATTTTTTAACTACTGACTGCTACACAAAAATGCATGTTGTCATGTAAAACTTTATAAGAAATATGGTTTTGAGTGTTGCTAATAAAAATGTTTTTAAAGATACATATTAAAAGCTACCATTTACTTTTTCATATTTTTAAAAATATTTGTTAAGAATTATTTATGATTCAATGGTGATCTTTCTTTAACTTTACTTTATATATATATTTGTTAAATATGCAGAATGCAGTTCAAATTATTTATTTTCAAATAACTGTTCAGTTAATAATATTTTTTCTAAGCAATAGTTAATTTTTGTATCTACAGTAATACATAAGTTTATTTTGACTTTCAAAGAGAAAAAATGATACATATGCTTATTTACTTTAAGCTTATTAGAAAGGTAAAAAATAATATTGCAAAAATTCACTAATTAGTTGTAGTAAACAAGCTGTATATATGTATTTATTTAACAGTTAGAGTACATCTCTTTAGACTGTAGCTGAACAATAAGGAGTTTGTTTCGATATATCTTTAATATCATTCTTATACAGTTAACTCTCTAAAATCTTTACATAATTTACAGATGTAAAAAATGAAGCTTTCTATTTAGATGAAAATACATAATTTGACTTTTTTATTTTTATATCAATTCAATATGTATTTTAATCTGTATTTTTTATTAATATTAACAAATTCATGATTTTTCTCATGAAGAAAGAATACATTCATTTCTAAAAAATTATAGATATTGCTGATATCACTGGCCATCACCATCTTTTTGCCAAATGTATTTATGTATCAATCAAGTTTTTTTGGTTATTAAGTCTGGCTAAATCTGAAATACAACTTCCTTAGTTTTCGATTTTGACATAAATGATCAGTGTACCTTTAGGAGGCAAGTAACATTGAATAATTCAAGAAAAATGCATCTTATCTTTATAATGAATGCTTAATTATACATTACTGATTATTTATTTGACCTTGTGCTTTAAATATTTTAATCGCAATAAGAAATTATCTAGATTTCTATTATTTTAGATTATTACTTTTTTTAATTATTTTAATACTTTACTAGATTCTAAGCATTCATTATAGCTATGGTCCTGATTCGCAACCTTAACTTTTATAATCAGTTTATTATATACTAAGATTGCATAAAAATAAGATGTTAATATTTATATTTTTATACACCCTTTAGAAGGCTGTGTTTACAGTTGAAATTACTAAGGGTTAAAGTAATTTAACACCTTTTTAAATATTTTTTGGCATCTTTCTTAAGTAATTTATATGTAATGTAATTTTAAGTTCATCTTAAGACATTTCTCTAAAAAATATTTTTCTCCACTCAAAAACACAAATCTTTCTGATTAATTATTGGCATAAAATGTAACCTAAGCATACAATAAAAAAGTTGTGCAGTGAGTAGCATGCCCTACCCCTTCTCTGCCTCCTTTCTTTTACATACGGAAAATATGTGATATTCAGATGAAATGTTTTGTTAAAATTTAATCTATCAGATGGCAACAATAGAAAAAAAAATTCTGTAGATCGATATCGATTTTGTTAATAATAATTGTTCTAAAAATTAAAAAATATTGAGGCGTCTGATATTGTGTACCTAAAAATGCACCATAATTGTTAAATACTTACATATGTAGGTCTTTATTTGAGTTTTTTTTTCACTATTTTACATGTCTAAATCCTTTTATACAAACAAAATAATAAAAACAGAAGCCTATATGACTTTTGAACTTTATTTTTTAATTTACCTCTCTTATCCAAATGATGTTGTTTTATTTATTTTCTTTTATTTATGTATGATCCTAAAATCTGTATAATAATGAATTATTTTATTTTTTTAGTGACATGAAGCATGAAAAAATGCTGCCTCTTAAATGAATTTTGAAAACATTATAATAGGATTAATAATAATTGAAGTTAAAATTATTTTCAACATTAGAAATCTGAATTAGAACACCAGAATAATTGTATTCAAAGCATATCGGTTTCGATAGCATATAGCATACCTTCCTCAGTGCACTGAGGAAGGTATGTAGGATAATTTTAACTTCATTATATTGCACCAGGCAATAACCTATTACTAATAATAATTGTTCTAAAAATTAAAAAATATTGAAGCGTCTGATTTTCTGATGCCTAAAAATGCAACTTAATTCATAAAAACTTATATGTGTAGGCCTCTATTTGAATATTTTTTACTATTTTACATGACTAAATCCTTTTTTTACCAACAAAAGAATAAAAACAGAAGCCTATATGATTTTTTAACTTTATTTTTAAATTTACTGCTGACATCCATATGATGCCTTTTATTTATTTTCTTTTATTTATGTATGATCCTAAAATTTCTATAATAATGAATTACTTTAATTTGTGAGTGACATGAAGCATGAAAAAAATGCTGCCTCTTAAATGAATTTGAAAACATTATAACAGGATTAATAATAATTGTTCTAAAAATTAAAAAAAAATTGAAGCTTTTGATATTGTGATGCCTAAAAATGCAACTTAATTGTTAAATATTTATATATGTAGGACTATATTTAAGTTTTTTTTCCCACTGTTCTACATGTTTAAATCCTTTTATATAAACAAAATAATAAAAACAGAAGCCTATATGATTTTTGAACTTTATTTTTAAATTTACCGCTCACATCCAAATCAGGTCATTTCATTTATTTTCTTTTATTTATGTATGATCCTAAAATCTGTACATCAATGAATTATTTTATTTTATGAGTGACATGAAGCATGAAAAGTGTAATTCAAGATTTTGAATATCCAGAATTTGTAAGAAAAATATACGATTCCGGGCAACGCCGAGTGAATGAGCTAGGAGTCTCAGCTCCTGCATGCTAATGCCAGTAACTTCATACACAATTTTCATTGAAGCTGCTTTGTTTGCTCACCATTATTTACATCAGCACTAGCCAGAATAAATATTGTCATTAATCACTTTAGTATGTGAAATTTACAGGTATTTTTGGTGCATGAAAAGGTAATGGAAGTGTTAGTTGAAAATACAAATATTTATTTGTTAAATGGGGTGGGTAATGTGACAACATATTAACCACTGAGAGGATCATTGTTATGATTTTTGCTAATGGCAAAATATAAATTCAGTCTCATTTTGCTGCAAAGTAAGTGAAGTACACTGGTGTGCAAAATATAAGGACAAAGGGATTTTCAAGCGATAATTTTCATGCAAAAATTCAACAGGAAGTAATATTATTCGAATAATTACTATCCCTGTATAACAGTTAGTCCATATAACATCTCATTCAGGTCACATATGGTCTCAAAAATCACAGTCACTACGGCAGAAGAAAAAATAGGAAATTCTATGTGTTTCTTTTATGAGTCTCAAATGACTACTATATGTGACTCCACTGTCAGGTCACTGCAATTGCTGCTTTGTGATGAGTCACCAGGTGACTTTACAGTGTCGTTTTTTTTAGATTCTCATGTGATTGTCATTTGGAGGCTCAATTTCAGAGTCATTGTGAATGTTGCATTATTATAAATTACCGAATAATGACACATTAAAGTCACATTGTGACTTTCTGTCACAAGAATTTGACAAATGGTAATAGAGACCCTACTGTGAAGTAACCATTGTGAAAAGTGGAGAAAACTCACCATGTGACTTTAATGGGACATTGTTTGGTGATTTATGATAATGCAACATTCACAGTGACTTTGAAATTGAGCCTCCAAATGACAGTCACATGAGAGTCTGATTAAAATGGCACTGTAAATTCACCTGGTGACTCATCACAGAGCAGTAGTTGCAGTGACCTGACAGTGGAGTCACATATAGTAGTCATTTGAGACTCATAAAAGAGACATATGAAATTTCCTATTTTTTTTCACCATACTGACTGTGACTCTTGTGACCATGTGTGACCTGAATGAGAGGTTATATGGATTAGCTTTTATGCAGGGATAGTAGTTATTCAAATTATATTTACTTCCTTTTGAATATTTGCGTGAAAATTATTGCTTGAAAATCCCTTGAAAATTGGCATTTTGGGATTTAGTCCTTAAATTTTGCACACCGGATATATATATATTTTTATGAAATTAGTAATGAATAATGACAGTAATTTATGATTTAATCATGTCACATACAATGTTTTTGGTGTTGTATTTGTAAGTGGAAAAGCATCAAATGAGAGAGATTCTTTCTATGACAGCATTTTTTAATGTAATTCTGTTAATTGCGGGTCATTTGCCTGAATGTAAAATGCATTTTTTTATTTTATTTATTGAAATTTTTGCTGAAGATTAGTCCTTAAAAAAACCTTTAACAGCTGGAAAATACCCTTTTTTTTCTTTGGTGTCATTAAGTCTTGACGGGTTCCATGTAGTAAATAAATAAATTAATAAGAATTTTTTTAAGAAACACCGTGTACCCTGCGTTTTTCAAGAAAGTTAATAGTATGTACAATCTAGGATATATCCTCTGCCTTGAACTTATGTACTCTGCTCAGGGAGTATAATTTTTTTTTTTTTAAACAATTATGCCACTGTTTAGGTAGGGGCGCAAAGATTTTTCTGGAAAAGAGTGCACTGACCCTCAGATTGATAGGCCGTCGGACCTATCAATCAAGTAAACAAATAGTAGAATAATAAATTAATCTTTAAAAAATCGATTAGGTATTTCCTATTATTCTATAGTAACGTAATTATCAGAAAATTTAGAGAATTTAAAAAAAAATTATTGTTACTGTCAACATTATGTGGTAGTGGCATTGGCTTAAAATATAGTTTGTTTAGGATCATAAATTGTCACCATTGATTTGCAACAGAACTATAGCTGAAGGGGTTCTGAGAGGTGCTCAGCCCCCTCCCCCCCCCAAAAAAAAACATTCTGAGCCTCTCCTGAAAAAAGATTTCTTGCTCGCTAAATGAGTTTATGATCCAAAAAATCCAAAGAAAATTCTGATCAAAAATCTAATTGAGTTTTGAGGCTCATTCACAGTTTTTGTCAAATACTAAATTTCATTCAAAATTAGTTTTCAGCACTCTCTCATCCTATTTGCACTTAGGAAGCTAACATGGTGTTTATTATTTCACTTGTTATGCACTCGAATTTTTTATCACCATACTCTTTTCGAAGCATAAAATAAACTTATTAAAAACTGTTTAATAAGAAACATAGCACCTACAATCTAAATATACACTGATTTATCTCTGTACGTCAATAGGAGAAAGAGAGACAGACAGAAAATATGAGCTTCCTCCATCCGTTTTCTCTATTATTCACTTCTAGCTATGCCCCTGATTCGCAAACATTACTTTTATAATCAGTTTATTGTATCCTAAGATTGCATTAAAATAAGATGTTAATATTCGTATTTTTATATTATATTAAAGATTAAAGAAATTTAACAATTTTTTAACTATTTTTTGGAACCTTTTAAAAGTAATTTATACATAATGTAATTTTAAGTTCATCTTAAGACAGTTCTCCAAAAAATATTTTTCTCCACTGAAAAACACAAATATTTCTGATTAATTGTTGGCATAAAACGTAACCTAAGGATACAATAAAAAAAATTGTGTTGTGAGTAGCATGCCTGCCCCCTTCCCTGCCTCCTCTCTCTTACACATGGAAAATATGTGATATGCATGTGAACGTTTTGTTAAAATTTAATCTAACAGATGGCAGTATTAAAAAAGTTTATCTATAAATCAATATTGATGTTGTTAATAATAGTTGTTCTAAAAATTAAAAAATATTGAGGCATCTGATATTGTGATGCCTAAAAATGTTATTGTTAAATACTTATATGTGTAGGTCTCTATTTGAGCTTTTTTTTTCTATTTTACATACTTAAATCCTTTTATACCAAAAAAATAATAAAAACAGAAGACTGTATGATTTTTTATCTTTATTTTTAAATTTACCACTCTTATCCAAATGATGTCATTTTATTTATTTTCTTTTATTTATGTATGATCCTAAAATCTCTACATTAATGAATTATTTTATTTTGTGAGTGACATGAAGCATGGAAAAATGCTGCCTCTTAAATGAACTTCAAAACATTATAACAGGATTAATAATAATTGTTCAAAAAATTAAAAAATATTGAAGCTTCTGATATTGTGATGCCTAAAAATGCAACTTAATTGTTAAATATTTATATATGTAGGACTATATTTAAGTTTTTTCCCACTATTCTACATGTTTAAATCCTTTTATACAAACAAAATAATAGAAACAGAAGCATATATGATATTTTAACTTTATTTTTAAATTTACCGCTCACATCCAAATCATGTCATTTCATTTATTTTCTTTTATTTATGTATGATCCTAAAATCTGTACATTAATGAATTATTTTATTTTATGAGTGACATGAAGCAAGAAAGGTGTAATTTAAGATTTTAAATATCCACAACTTGTTAGAAAAATATATGATTCCGGGCAACTCTGAGTGAGTCAGCTTGATGGCTGAGCCCCCGCACGCCAATGCCGGTGGGTTCATACACAATTTTCATTGAAACTGCTTTTCTTGCTCACCATTATTTACATCAGCAGTAGCCAGAATAAATATTATCATTAATCACTTTAGTATTAGTATGTGAAATTTACATGTATGTTTGATGTATGAAAAGGTAATGGAAGAGTTAGTTGAAAATGCAAATGTTTATTTGTTGAATGGGGTGGATAATGTGACAACATATTAACCACTGAGAGGATTATTGTTATACTTGTTGCTAAATGGCAAACTATGAATTCAGTCTTATTTTGCTGCAAAGTAAGTGAAGTATGTATATTTTGTATGAAATGAGTAATGACAGTAATTTATGATTTATTCATGTCATGTACAAGTTATTGGTGTTGTATTTGTAAATGGAAAATTATCAAATGAGAGAGATTCTAATTCTATGACAACATGTTTGAACTCTGCCAATTGCGGGTCATTTGCCTGAATGTAAAATGCAGGTTTTTCTTTTGTTTATTGAAATTTTTGCTTAAGATAAGTCGTAAAAAAATCCTTTAATCCTATTAAACCATTTTAAAAACGGTCATGGTAGCAAAAAAAGCATACAAATTGGCAGTTAGGCCAATAGACCATAATTAGAGATGTTCTTTAGCATTTCAGTCAGTATAGCTAAAAAAATTTTCTATATAGGAATGAAAATTATTACACTGCTTCAATTTTTTTCTTTCTTTTTTGTGATGAAAATAAGGAATGAAGACATTTTTACATGCATAAAATTTAAAAAAGAAATATTAGCTCCTAAATAAGTATTCCTTAAAATTTTATCCATGTAGTAATAACACAGATTTAAATTGACAAATAAATTTGATACAAATACTTTGATACTCTCACTGTTCAGAGAGAGTTAAAATTTAATGATTTTTTATCTCTGAAAGTATTCAATTTTAGCTATCCTGACTGATTACCTATAATATACATTTTTATATAACAGCTAAGTATTATTTCAAAAAACATCATTGTGTTTTGAAAAGTGGGTTATATGTATAAATACACTAAAATGTAAATATGTCATATATCACTATGTTAAATATATCCCCCCTCAATCACAAATTTCTGCAAGTAAAAAATGACATAAATACAACACTTGTTGCAATTTACTTTTCGTTTCAGTACTATGTGAAACATTAAAAAATTCATGCATTTATACCAGTTTAAAAAATTGTTTGATGCATATTTTGTTTAAATAAAATTTTCATCACTACTTTTCATATTTACTTGTATTTGGCAATGGGACTAATGTTTAACATGGTTCCTGCTTTTAAAACACATTGCATTAGTTTCTTTCTTGTTAAGAGGATTTAAGAAATTGTTGATGAGCATGTTATTCATAGAAAACTGAATTCCAATTGGAACAAGTAATGTAAAAAAAAAAAAAAAAAAAAAAAAAAAAAAAAAAAAAAAACTATTTAAATATATTCCATTGAAATAAAATTGTTTTCTGAAGTAATTTCAACAAAACTTGTTTCTTTTTCTTAATTTATACTCATGAAGTTGAACATTCATATTTATAGTTTTTCTAAACTCCAAAAATTTATATGAATTGATGAGGTATCCATGCATGTGAATTTGAAGAACAAGAAAAATTAAATAAGTGCTTAGAAAACTCTTATCACAAAAGTTATAAAATGGAAAACCTTTTTCATTTTAAATGCACTAAATCTTTTAAAATGGACATTCTGCAATGAGAGACAAAACTGATTACTTAAAGAAACATTACTCACCTTAATAAAATCCAATTTAAATTTGTCAAAAATATTTTCTTTCTACAGACATTTTCCATACTAAAAAGTACACCATACTTTATATTATTACAATTAAATTTACCTTTTAGACTTCCATCCTCCCCATAAGAAACACACACATACTTTTATAAAGGGAAAAAATTAAATGAAGAGTCCCCCCCCTCATTAAACAGGAATCTGCAGAAAAATTTTAATATAAATAAACTAATAATGCAAAGCTATCTTATGAAAATATTTACATGTATCTGTTAATTAATGTATTGTGAAAAGCAGTGGATTATATATTCCACAGAATTTAACAAATAAGTACACATTTCATTGGATGGAATTAAAATTTATTGATACAATAATTATACACAAATACTGGAAACTCAAAAATGTCTTTATTTCTCACAAGATTAGAAAACGAATTATATAAAAAAATCAGGAGCTGAGAAAATATCCTCATATATGATGTGATATCAGTTAAATAATCAAATATATATGGGTGCATAAACAATTTATAATATACAGAAAAAAAATCAGAAGCTGATAAAATATCCTCACACATGATGCAAAATCAGTTAAATAATAAAAAATATATGGGTGCTTACACTATTTACTATATGGGTGATTCTCAAAATGGGAGACTTTTTCAAAAATGAAATCTTAAAAAAATTACCGTAAGCAAAAATTCTGAAAAAGTAGGTGTTGTTAATATAATATTAGGTATACTTTACATGTAGTCAGCAGAGCTAAATATTTAAAAATTAATTAGTATTTTATGAGTCATGCTAATGACAAAACAAATTGCACGGAATAAATATATTAAGAAATTTTTATTTTCTTCCTGTTTAAATATTTTTTTCTGTATTTATTAGACTTCCTTTTCAACAAATAGTTTCCATTTTTACATGTATACATATAAGGAGAATAAAAACATTACCAAAGAGCAAACTTTGTTTACATGAGCAACATTCTGACACTAACAATGTCAGAAGCTGTCTTAGTGATTTTCTGACAGATTTAATGCATATTTTAGGGATAATAAATGAAATACCTAAATTTATATGTAAAATTAAACTTTATAAAGGATACAATATAAGTATTGGTTACATTTATGCACATAGGAGTCATTAGCATGGACAGAAAAACCATGCTAATGACACTGATATTTGTCCATGCTAATGACAAATTTTAATTTAAATAAGATTATGAGCCATAATATAATCACAATGCAATAGTCCTTTCTGAGGCTTTTTAAAACGCAAAAGCTCTATGCAAATAAGTAAAATAAAAATTTTAACTATAAAATAAACATGAAAATTATTATCCATTCTAATGACATACAATTGATGTACTCGCCTAATATTCAACTTCTATTCTTAAAATACAATACATGCTTCTATTTTCAGGCTGGGATAAAATGGCTACTTGTTGCCATGGAAAATCTGTATATTTTCAAAGTATTATCATATGTGAAATTTTATCAGAAAAATTATCAGAAATTTTTATTAATAACCAGCTGTTATAGTATGACCTTGTTTTGAAAATAGAATATGGAGGACAAACTTTAATTCTTTTTTTATATACTATAATTTTATTTTTAAAAAGAAATTTATTGGATAAATCCACTCCTTGGTTAATTTAAACAAAGAATAACATTTGTTTCATTTTATAAACATGATATTAACTCTTCAAAAATGCTAGTATACACAAGGCACAGCTGTTGTGGACATCATGATAATGACATTTTGAACCTTTATTCTGTTATTTTAAGGTGTTTTTAACTAAAAAGTGAGTAATTCTTGAGTGCAAATAATGAATAATATTAAGACAAACATATCTAAATATAAAAACATGACAGAACACCTCTCAAATTTTTTTGTATGCCGAAAGACATAAATTCTCCCCTATTTTGAGAATCACCCATATACTAAAAAAATATCATGAGCTGAGAAAATATCCTCGCATATGATGCAAAATCAGTTAAATAATCAAATACACATGGGTGCTTAAAGAAATCTACTACATACAGAAAAAAAATCAGAAGCTAAGAAAATATCCTCAGACATGATGCAAAATCAGTTAAATAATCAAAAATATATGGGTGCTTACACTATTTACTATATACTGAAAAAAAAATCAGGAGCTGAGAAAATATCCTCATATGTGATGCAAAATGAACTAGATAATGAAATGTACATGGATGCTAAAACAATTTACTATATACAGAAAAAAATAAGGAGCTGAGAAAATATCCTTACATATGATGCGAAATCACTTAAATAATCAAGAAATACATGGATGCTTAAACAATTTACCATATACAGAATAAAAATCAGAAGTTGAGGAAATATCCTCACACATAGACTTCTCGCTGTCGCTCGCTGCGACGAAATTTTTCATTTGGAGAGTAAATAACCGATTAGATTCGCCAAATTGCTAGTGCTCAATATTTGCTTTTTCTATCTTTTCTTTTTCCCTTTTCATGCATGTGCATACATATATAATTTTAATATATTTGTAGCAGACAGTTGAAATTAGATTAATAACAATCGTTGTCGCAGTTATAAAAACATAGGTTATTTTGGAACATATTGAAAAAAAGGGGTACATTAAAGGATTAAAGGTAATTTTTTTAGTGCAACTCGGCAAATCTATTTTAATACTATTTTCATTTGGCGAATGTTTCTTATTTTTAATTAGCCAAATTACTAACGTTGGTCAAATGTCAGCGAGAACACTGCTCACACATGATGCAAAATCAATTAAATAATCAAATATACATGGGTGCTTAAACAATTTACTATTTACAGAAAAAATATCTGGAACTGACAAAATATCCTCACACATGATGCAAAATCAAAATTAAATAATCAAATATACATGGGGGCTTAAACAATTTACTATATACAGAAATAAAAACAGAAGCTGATAAAATATCCTCACATATGATGCGAAATCAGTTAAATAATCAAATATACATGGGTGCAATTTACTAAATACAGAAAAAAATCAGGAGCTGAGAAAATATCCTCACATATGATGCAAAATCAACTAGATAATCAAATATACATGGATGCTTAAACAATTTACTACATGCAGAAAAAAATGACATAAGCTGAGAAAATATCCTCACATATGATTCAAAATCAACTAGATAATCAAATATACATGATGTTTAAACTATTTACAATATACAGTAAAAAAAATCAGGAGCTCAGAAAATATCCTCACATATCATGTAAGATCAGTTAAATAATCAAATATACATGTGTACTTAAACAATTTACTATATATATATAAAAAAAATAAAAAAAATCAGGAACTGATAAAATATCCTCACTTATGATGTGAAATCAGTTACATAATCAAATATGCATGGGTGCTTTAACAATTTACAATATACAGGAAAAAAATCAGAAGCTGGTAAAATATTCTCACACATGATGCGAAATCTGTTAAATAATCAAATATACATGGGTGCTTAACCAATTTACTAAATACAGAAAAAAATATCTTGAGCTGAGAAAATATCCTCACATATGATGCAAAATCAACTAGATAATGAAATAAACATGGATGCTTAAACAATTTACTATATACGGAAAAAAAAAATCAGGAGCTGAGAAAATATCCTCACACATGATGTGAAATCAGTTACATAATCAAATATACATGGGTGCTTTAACAATTTACTATATACAGAAAAAAAAAGTCAAAAGTTGGGAAAATATCCTTACACATAATGCAAAATCAGTTAAATAATAAAATATACATGGGTGCTTAAATACACAATGCTTGAAGTCAATCTAGAATTATAAAAAGAGAGGCTTGTATAAATATATAGAAAGATGGTGGATTAATTTTTGATTGCAAACAGTACTAGTAATGAAGAAAAAAAAATCTTGCATAATACATGATGCTCTGACTATTATTTATTAAAATTTAATAGAGTAGATTTCTACAAATCCGCACAGCTTGGGACATTAGTTAAGCAGATTTTAGAATTTTGTGGATTTCTAGCCATTGCTTTGCTTGCCTTTTTTTAAACAATAATATGAATGCATTTAAAGTTATAATGAATGATTGCAATATAGTAATAAAATATTAAAATAATTAAGTTATAAATTAAAATAGTTAAAAGTAAGATCATTTTAAAAATAAGTTTAATTAAATAAATAATAAAGATAAGATACATTTTCCTTGAATTATTCATTAAAACTTTCTCATAGAAGTAACCAAATTATTTACTTCAAAATTAGAAAGTAAGGGCTTTAGCTTTAGATATTTTTAATAACCAAAAATGCCTGAACGAAATGATATAAAATTAAAAAATTCTGGGTTCTTTTTAGTTACCTGGGCACCAGTGTTACATATGCATGTGTGTATATTTACAAAATATAAATGTATATGCATGTATATGTACAATATATATATGTATATACAAGATGTCCAACGAATAAGACTGATTTCAAAATTAAATTTCTCAAAAACAAAAGTCGATAGAATTATGCAATTTCTTGAACAATTCTTCGAACTAAACTTTTGAAATTCAAAAAATCATTAAAAGCTGTCACTGTAAGCCAAAAAACTTTTTCTCTGAAAGCAATATAAAACAAGAAAAATGTCACATCAAGCAATCTTTTCAAAATATTCACTATTCAAAACTTTTGTATAATATTTTTATAGCTTACCTAATAAACAAACTGTTCACCGCACAATTCTATTGATTTTTGGTTTTGAGAAAAAGAATTTTGAAGTCAGGTGCATATTCTTTGGAAACCCTGTATATATACATATAACACTGATGCTCAGCTAACCAAAAAGTACTAAATTCTGTAACTGTGTCTGTACATTTGAACTGAAAGTTTCAGTGTTTACAGCTGTGATGAAATACAGATTTTAAGGTTGCGGATTTCAAGGAGTCTACTATATTTAAAAAAATAATAATACATGATTTAATTTTTCAAAAAAGTATAAATAAAAACATTTTGATAAAACGATATTAACTTTTGTAAATTTGTAAACCATGACCCCAACAGCAAGAGATATCGGCTAAAATTTGGCCTAATATAAGAATTGTCGTCAAATGAACGGTAGTTATTTATAGGTCTTCACACAATATCATCTGGACGAAATTTTTCGATTCCTCTACTTAATATCGAAGACAAATGTCGGCAGTAAATTACTTTAATGTCCGATACTGACTATCGGCAAAACATTCCGATTATATGATTGGCCTGTAATCCTAAAATTAGAGAAATTGAATCTTTTTTTTCTGGGTTTTATTGTTTGCCTTCTCCCTAAACATCCCCACTGCAGTGATGACACGGTGAGTATGTCACATAAATGAAACTCTCCAAAAGCCTCCGAGATCTTATCTGATTCCCGCTCAAAATGTTTTTTCACTTTTGAAGGACATCATTTGTAAACGGGCAATCGCAGAAAGAGATACTTTGAAACTGTTGGGAGAAATGTTCTTTGGTGAGAATAAATAATTATTCACAAACTTAAATCTCTTAAAAATATTCGATAGTAGGACAAGTATTGTGAAAGGAAATTAACAGCTTAAAGTAGCTTATTTTCCTTTTTCTATAGAAATGCATCCTTAAAAGTATGTTTTGATAAATAGAGCGGAATAAGTTACTCAAATATCTATGAAAAAAGCATTAAAGATACTTGCTATTGATTTAGATAGATAAACTGAAAATTATACTATCAAAATTTAGATTATATTATGGCATTATCTGAAAATTAGATTATTACAACAACAGATTATATTTGCTGTAAATCTATCTTCTTAAATATTCATTAAAAATTTCTGATTTAATAACTAATTTCTTTGGAAATTATTCAGATATAATTTTAATAGCAACTGTAAATAAATGAAATAACGGTACTTTAAAGAATAGTGTCTTTTTTTTCAGAAGTTATGATGTAAATTGTACTGTTCAGAAGATGCATTTTTTTTTCTTCTATAGTGATAAAATTAGTTTTGTGCCGTTTAAAAGTTTAAAAAAAAAATTAATCAATATATTATTAATCAATATATTATTTTACACATTAAAAGAAAGACTTTTTTCATGCATAGCCAAAGTATAATGATCAGTTTTAAAGGATAGAATTTTACCAGTTTAAATGCAATGTTAGATAAGAATATTGTACATTGTAATATGAAAATTTGTATAATTATAATGTATGAAAGTTCGTTTTAATTCAAATAATAAATATTGTTAAATGGAAATATTTTTACTATAAGATGGAAAAAAGTTTCTACGTCGAATGTGTAACTTATTAAAACCCAAATAATTTTGTTTCATTTTAGACTAAATAATCTGTTAAATGATTTTACAATCAGAATTAAAATTTAATTTACAATTAGTTATTCTACGTATATTTATATATCAATAGGATAAGTAACTTATAAGTAAGAGTGGAATTTTAAGCTTATTAATATAATTATATAAATAACATAATAAACTTAAAATATAGCTTTTTAAAACTTTTATTTTTCTTAACTGTAATCAAATCTGCTTTATTATATATATTTATTTATTTATTTATTGTGTTTTAAATGTTTCAAATACAGATGTTAAATATATGTATATTACAAATTAAAATATAATGTTATTTGCATCTTACAACAGAAAATTAATTGTAAATTAAATTGCGATTTTCATTGTAAAAATTTAAACAGCATGCTTTGGCTTTAAACGAAACAAAAGGTATTGCGTTTTAATTAGTTACGCCCTCGATGTAGAAATAGATTTGCTTCTTATAATGAAAGATATTTGTATTTAACAATGTTTTTTTATTTGTATAAAAAGAAACCTTTTTTGCATTTTAAACACTATATTTGCATCTCACAAATTCTTCCAATTGATATTAGAAGCTAATCGGCAGAAGATCATATAATATTGTAACGTACTCGGCAAAAGGTTACTAAATGACCAAATTATCGAAAACTAATACGCAGAGGCTTCAGAACTGATTCAATAGTGGTCGGGATACGATGATCGAGTAATGATAAGCCGAGCGGACAAAGAGTCATACATGCCGACTCCTGAGATGGAGGTCGCAAGGACGAAAAGTAGTCAAGTTAGGACTTTCGGCAGAAGTTCGGCCAGGAATTATTTGCTGTTTGGGGATTGATCTTTTTTTTATAGTAAAAATAATGGACATCTTTGGTGACCAAATTATGAAATCACAAGTTTGCTTATCCATAATATGAAGCATGCCCTGTACTTGATGATAATAGGAATTCTTTTGTTTATTTTTTAAATTTAAAGTAACTTCCCTTTCTCCAACGAAGTGTCTATTTTCACGGCAGCCGTAAGAATATTAATCTTACGGCAGTCTATTGCACATGCGCAGTTGAGGACTGCCGTAAACGATTGCCGGAGATTCTTGATGAGAATGAATCAGGGAAAATGAGCGACTCATATGTGACAATGAGCGACAACGTGGTGGCTTATTATCGCTGAATGCGTAATTTTGATGATTGTTTTAATTAAACAAAACAAAACAAAAAAAAAGTTGAGAAGGAATAATTCACCAACTTTAATTCCACTTTTTTCAGATTTTAAGAAGAACTATAGCTTTACAAAGAGACTAAATTTATTAAATTTTACATCTCTGATTCGCGTACTTTGCAGTCACGTGTGGCATTTACAAAATGAGAAAATAATATAAAAAATGCGTGGATTATCGTAAGTATATTTTATTTAATAAATAGTTTGTGAACACATGCATATTTTTATTCATATTTATATAGACCGACAACTTCGTCTTCCACGCGAAAAAAAAAATAATAATAAGTATACCTATTGTAATTCACCTTTAGTAGTAATAAAATGATAATAAGCAGATAAAATTAATAAACTATATAATAATAATACAGTATTGTAGTCTTAAAAAAAGGCTTATTCTAAAGTCATGAATGCCGTGTCTAATTAACGTGCTATAGCTTTATTTGAGAAATAGGGAGTATATAATGCTTATTCTTTAGAAAAAAAATACATTAAGTATATGCTGTATACCCACATTACACTCCTTATTAAATATGAATAAGATAAAATTAGTGTTGGCTAACCTTAAACATTATTTGAGGGAGGAATGTTTATTGAAATATGCAAAACAATTTATATATGCACATGTTCACAAACTGTTTATAAAATAAAATGTATTTGCTGTAACTCATGCATTTCATTATATTTTTTCTCATTTTGAGAATACACTTAAATTTTATATTTAATTGCCTTCAAATATTTTCCTTTTAGTTTAAGATATTGCTCACAACTGGATTCCAATGTGTGAATCAGAAACAAACTGATTGATTAATTTAGTCTTTTTGAATGTTTGTTCTTTTATTTATCTCAAAGTCAATATGTAGAAAATAAAAATTGTATAGCTCATCACCATATTAGCAATTGAGATGACATCAGACTTTCAACTTCGACCAATTTTACAAATAGAGGTTTGGTCTGGTAAAAACATAAACAAAATCTAGACCACAAACCACATTGCACCTGTTCCAAAATCTTGTTACTCCATAGATTGTCTTTTTTTCAAACTCTAGGACATATGTTAATAAAAACAAAAAATAGTGTTAATGTTAATAAAACCAAAAACAATGTCCAGTCAAACTGGCCGCATTGAGCTCCCAGGCTACACATACTAATTGTTTATTAAAACCTTATATTTTCAAGGAAAAACGCCGTTCGTAAAATAAAAAAACCCATTTGACTATTTTAAAGGGGAAGGGGTAATTGTCTGAACCCCTCCCTCTTTTATACTTAACAAAAGAACTGCACAATTAATCAGGGAAGCATCTAATAACTATGAACCTGCATCCAAAAATTGAAACAAATTGGTTAATTAAACATGAAAAATCATTTACCTAAGTTAAGGAAGGTAGTCCTCCCAATCCTCCATGCATACTTATCCAATGCATTCCCAAAACAAATCAGAGAAGCGTTTTATCAGAATGAACCTATACACAAAATTTAAAGCAAATTGGTAAATTCTGCATGAAAAACCCATTAACCTAAATTTAGGGGGGGGGGGGTGTTATTTTCTACTTTTCCAATGAATACCCAATATTAATGACAGAGGCGCCTCGTCAAAATGCTCCAGTATCCAAAATTTATAAGAAATTGATAGTTCTGCATAAAATACCCATTTATCTAAAATAAGGCCAGGGGGGGGGTAGCCTTTCTCCTTTTTATTACACTTGTCTAATGAACTTCCAAAACTAATCATTGGAAATTCAAAACAAATATCAATCAGGCTAGAAAAGAAGTCGAAATTCGTTTTTTAGACTTTGTGTAGGGAGTGAGTGCCATGATATGGTGACATCACTTGCAAACGAAATACATAAAAACGTCTACATTGTTTTTTTTTTTTTTAAATCTAATTCTACAAATGTAAAGTCGCAGAAATCTGTATTCTTGCTAAAATTTTATCTTTACACTGTACTACAAAAGTAAATAAATAAATTAAAAAAAAAAAAAAAAAAAGCAACAGAGAAATTTACAAAACTAGTTTTTGTGAGACTATAGAAATCTGTTGCTCTACAAATGAATCTAGTAAAATTGTACTAATCTTACTAAAATTTTATCTGTTACTTGGGTCGTAGTTAGATAAAAAGCTCTAGGTTTCCCAATTTCCTAAAAAAAAATTTTAAGAATTTTTTAACCTTACAGATTTTTTTTATTTATAGTGCAAATCTGTATATATTACATGAATTTTTGTTGTTATTGTTACATAAAAAGCAGTAGCTGCAATGAGGATTGCTAAGTAGTGTTTAAATAATGTTACTACCGCTTTTGTATAAAAAAATGCAAGGAGCGAAATAAAAATGGAGAAATACTTCTATTCAGTAAGATTCCAGTTTTAATTTTTTCTATGAATACATTTCTTGATTCATAGATATATTGTGTGATCACGTAAAACAATAAAAAATATTCTGTGTATAATGCGCACACAGTGTTTTTACCCTATAATTTGGGGAGAAAAATTGCACATTATACATGAGTAAATACAGTAAGGGTGGGGAATTAGCCATTTGTTCCCCCTCTTTATTCTTATCCAATGAGCACTCAATACTAATCATAAAGGTGCCTCAACAGGATGATCCTATATTTAAAATTTAAATGAAATCTGCATGAAAAACCCATTTATCTGAATTAAGGGTGGGAGGTTAGCCCCCCATCCCCCTCTTAGACTTATCCAATGAACTCCTCAATCATAGAGACCCAAAACTACTCAAGAGAAAGGGTCACATTGTCAACTGTCTTCTGCAACAATATTTAATTTTGATCAGTATTGTTACTTTCAATTTAGATTATGTTTGTAATTTGAATCGTTTGTATTTTAATATATACACTATATCTCTGGTGTTGTGTGTCTTTTCGATCACCTTGTACTAGACAATTAACAGTATTTAAGATGACAAATTTAGATTAACAGTGTAAGGATAATTCTGTTTTTAATTTTCTGAAAGTGTAAAGTATTAGTTTCCAAAAATTTTAAATAATCTGTCTCAATATTTAGACAATTTTTTTTTTTTTTTTTTTTTTTTTTTTGCAAATATTCTCTGAAAAAAAATCTCATAAATAGTTTACAAAACATAAAATAATAATAAAAACAATTTTGTCAAAGGCTTACAAAAAAAAAAAAAAAAAAAAAAAAAAAAAAATCAAAGGATTGCAGGAAAAAAGTGAATTTTGTCGAAAACACTGACCAGTATACCTAAATTGTGAGTTGAATGGCTACTTTTTGCTTCTTATTAATATTCTGCCTGGACTTTTTTTATTTAAAGTACTAATACCTATACATTATTTTCTTCAGTTTATAATCACTAATAGGTGTGCAAAAGCGAAATTTTAAGGAAAACTTACCATCCTGTATGATGCAACATGCAGTTGAAAATTGTTATTAAAAAATGCAAGTGACTGTGTAAATTATTAATTACTCAATGCATTTTCATATTTTTTATGTAAATTTTAAAAATAGTATTTATAACAAAGGAAAGCTGAGTATAGGATAAACTTAGTGCACATGTTTACACAATGATAACTTGAAAAGTTACAAAATATATCTAACTAGTGTAATATATATATATATATATATATATATATATCCTTCAATTTTGCAAAATCCTAAACATTTACTCACTTTGTCAGAAAATCCACTTGCCTGTACATTAAAATGATGTATTTCCCGACCCCTGATTACATATAGCTGAGTATACCCCTGATCACTAGCATAGTCATAAAACTATGAATATACACTACATAATATGCTTATAAGTTTACTAAAAACAGAGGGTATTCACAACATCTAATTTTTAAAATCCAGAAGTTATGCAGTGTATATCATCACAAACTCTTTACTACATCCATATTTATAATCATTAAGAATCTACACTAATCACAGGAAGTAAACCTCAAACTAATATAAATCCTACAAGAGCATTTACAGATTTTTCACTTGCATTTCATTATTTATTTTTTTTCTGCATAAGACACTTGAAGTTGACACCTTTTATATTGCATCAGTAATTTTTCAATTTTATTTCCAGTTTTTTTTTTTTTTTTTTTTTAATATGTGGATATTTTCACTTTTGGAACAAGTTGTAACCAGTTCAAAAAATTCAACTATCTCAGCATAAAATAACTTTAACCAAAATTGCAAAAAAACATATCGACCTTAGGTGTTCAGGCCAAAAATTTTTTTTAAAATATTATCTGCAAGCGAGAAATCTGTAAACAACACTCCCATACGATTGTTTATTAAATTTCTCTGTCCGAGTTGTGTATGCAGGTTCTTAAAAGGCTGTTTAAGTGAATTGGCAATGCTGATGTTCCGGCACCAATTAAATACTTTCATCTTCAATGACAGCTTAGCAACCGAATTGCTAGAGAACTCAGATGAGAAAAAAATGCAATAAATAAATTTCCTATTTCAAATGAAAATCAAATTTTCATTACTTGAGAGGCACAAATGCCAACCTAGCAAAAAAGGTTTCCTATGTTATACTGACTTTAAAACCTTTTCACTACATCAGCATTTGCGCCTCTTAAGCAATAAAAATTTGATTTTCATTTAAAATATTGTATGCAAGGTATTATTCAATTTAATTTGGGATAATCTTGTCCGAATGATCCTGGAAAAAAAAAAAGAAGCAAATCTGATAGTTCTATCAAGAGTTATCACATTATGTGCTTACATATGTACATACAAAACCAGTGGACACATTATGTCATTAGTAACAAATGTACTATGATAGAATCCCTGTCTATAAGTATAAAGGGACTAGTCCTCCTTTATATATACTTAACTAATGAACCTCCAAATTTAATCATCCTTAACATAATAAACTGCTAGTGGGGAGGACTGGTCCTGCTTTATAGGTACAAAACTAATGAACTTCAAATCTAATCAGGTAAGCTCCTTTTCAGAATAAACTGGTATGTAAAATATAAAGCAAAGCGAATATTTCTGCATGATAAAAATCATTTATTTAAATTAAGGTCAGGATTGGACCTTTGTTACCCCCCCCCTTTTTTATACTTAACCAATGAACTCCAAAAAGTAATCAGGGAAGTAGCTTATCAGAATGAACCTGGAAAAAAATGAAACAAATTTGACATTTCTATCAAGAGTTATCACATTACACACTTACATACAGAACCAATGGACACATTATGTCATTAGTAACAAATGTACTCTGATAGAACCCTTGTCTTAATACCGATTAACGACCTTATAAACTCTCGATATGATGATGGGAGGCCAATCTGAATGATTATCATTAAATAAGTGTACCAACTTCTCATAAACTTATTTTATCATTACACACTTACAGTACTGAGAACATCTATTCCTTTTACCTTAATCAAAGACATGCATTAATTATGCAAAGTAGTTTACAAAATCATACATCTGCTTGAAACAAAAATAATCAACAAGTACATTTTCAAATATTCACGTACTTGCAATCATTTTTCATTGATTATATAGCACCATATACAGTGGAACTTTTCTTAACGAATTCCTTATTTAATGAAATTTTATGCTGAACCTTGTCTTTGGACACCATTCAGATGTAAATTAATCTCTATATTGTGAAAAATATATTCACTATAACAAAGTTTATTATCATTTTGTGCCTGTACAACTTTCAAACGGAGAGCTTCTGTTGCAATACATGTATGAATTTATAACGGCAGATTGTATGAAAGTGAAGTTATTTCTTTATTTAATCATTTCTATTCTTTCTGCTAAACAAAACAATTTTTTTCACACTTAGATAAACACTTACTACTGCTATACCATCACAAAGACATTTTGGCATTGAAAGTGGGAGATTGGGGGGTTGGTTGGTTGGTTGATTTTTGACGTCCGATTATCTACGCTAATGGGATATAGGACCAGGGGGAGTGCCCTCCGTGGGGGTCTTCCTAAGGGAACCTAACCCGTATTTACGCAAGTTTCGAAGAAAACCACGGAAAACTCCGAACGGTTAGGCCGACAGCCGCGATTGGGTTCGAACCCAGCACCTGCCGTCTACCAGTTGAGAGGTCCGAACCTCTCGGCCACTGGTGGGGCCAGGAGATTGGGGGGAGGGGGAAGTCTTCTACACAATGAGAAGGTTCAGATGAATCCTTAGAATATGCAAAAGTTTTAATAAAGTGATTTTTTTCTTTTTTTATGAGAAATTATACATAGTAATACATAGAGAAATTATACATAGTAATATTGCAGATTTTTTTAAAAGTTTCAAATTTGCAATAGTACTGCGTAAAAAAAAAAAAAAAAAAAAAAAAAGGTACACTACACTTTAGTTTTTGTTAATCTTTCTCGATTATGTGTTTTTTTTTTTAATTAAACTTTTCTCATTTGGCTACATTGCATTAAAAAATAATAATAAGTAAAACCTGCCCGAAAAAAATACATTTTTTCAATATTTTTGTTTTATTCATATTTTATTAAACAAACTTCATGAACTTAAAATTATTTCTATTCAACAATATTCCCCACTCCTAAACTTCACAAATTTCTGTATACTAAAAGTAAATTATGAAAACAATTACTGACTTTTTCACAAAATACCAGAGTAAAACCTATAAAACAAAATCAAAAAGAAAAAAAAAACATTTTTTTAGTTAATTTTCATCTTAACTTCTATAATTGCATGATATTTATAAGGCAAAAATATGATTTTTCTTGGTAAAAAGTTTCTGAATTCAACACTGATTTTTGTTACTTAAGTAGAGAAAGAAGGTTGAATTAAGCAGGCAGGAAAATTATTTTGATTGTAATGTTTTTTATAATCTACAATTAAGTCATATTTGAATCCATGTTTTTTTTACTTATTTCAATCAGTTTTATAAAAACCCAATGAATTAAACAGGAATAGTTAAAGTTTCATCTAAATATGTGTAAAACAGCCCCCGCAGACCAATTGAGCAAAGATAAATTAGGGGACCCCTTTTGAATCATTATTCAAATAGAACTGATCGCCATTCATATGTCTATGTGTAATATATAAACATATTTTGGCACTCTGGACATAAATAAAAATTCATAATTCCGTCAATACTAAATTAAATACTTTAATCAATAAAAGTACACTTTTTTTCCTTAGTATGAAACAAAACTTTTTTAAATAACTTTAGCAATTTGTTATATTACTTTAAAATGAATTTAATAATTTCAACATATGGAAGTGTTGGAATTGGAAAAAGAAAGTAAATGTTATGTAATTTAATGTATGGAATTGGGGTCTCCTTAAAGTCTGCATCCCAGGGTTTAAGTCCCGATTTGTCCATGTGATAATCAGGGCCTGATATGAAAAACATTTTTCAACAATAAACATATAAACAAAAGCTCTAAAAATCTTTTAAATGATTAGATGCATAAATAAGTTCTGTTCCTGCAACATTATGCAAATCACATTTAATATGTGAACCTGTTCAATATGCAACTTTTGCCTAATCCCTTGAAGCATGTCTTAAGTGGATTTGACTCTACATATTTACCAACCTTCTATTATCAAATAAATGCAGATTCTGCTAGTATTGCTTGATGCAAATAGATATACAAAACAGTGCCATATGAAAGGAGGGGGGGGGGGAGGCAAATGGCACCCTAGGCGTGTAAATTTAGGGGACGCCAAATTTAAACATCATTTCTCGCTTGTCACAAGAAAAAGTTGGGGGTAGCGAGTGCCAAATTCTAACTTTGCCCTGGACGCAATTTTCTCTTTGCATCGTTTTTTGGCACGAGAAAACTATTGGGCTGGGTCACATGTTCAAAAAATTTTGATTAGTGGGTCATTATGGGTGAAGACATTTTTATCTAAAAAATGGCTCTTATGATTTTGACCAAATTTTATATTTTATCATTTTGGATTACAAGAAGACCATTGGGTTAGGTAACATGTTCGAGAAAATTTGGTTAGTGGGTCATGCTATTTTTATCTAGAGATTTTCTCACGGAATTTTCACTAAAAATTGCATTCTATGGTTTTTGGGCATGAGAAAAACATTTGGCTAGGTTACATGTTCGAGAAAAAATTTTAATGGGTCATAAAGGGTCTGGGTCAAGCTATTTAAACAACGACGTGATTGATTTTAGGGCTGCACTGAGTAGTACTTTGGCTGAGAAGCCGCGTACCGAGCCTTTTACTACTCGGCCGAGCACCAAGTTACCAAGGCCGAGTAGTTGTATATACGAATGAGCTTTCAATGCACACAAAGTGAGCTTTAAGAGTAACAAACAGTGTAAATATAATAAAGATACTTCTTTAACATGTAATCATATATTTTCTAGTTAGCTTTTAAATAATTTCTAATTAACTAATTTGAAATTTAATTATATACCCTTTAAAGATAATTTTTAAAATTTCAAACAGTGTAAAACAGTAGCATTACTTTTAAAAAATGGAAAAAAAGTGATACATAAAATTTAAATTCAACCAATGTAAATTAACTGATTCTTCAATTTACAAATGAAATCTATATCAAGAATGATTATTAGTACCTGTAATTTTGAATAATTCAAATAACTGTTGTTAAAAGTAATGATGTAAGCTTGCATTATTCACAATATGCAACCTACAATAAAATCAGTTTTATCGCCTAACAGGCTGTTTTAGACATCTTAGAAGCTAAAAACATTATAGGAGGATTTTGACTATTCCATATAGTTGCATGCTCAAATTTCGAAAAAGTTCAGTTTCCTTGCCTGGATCCAAAAAGATTAATTATTAGAGTAACTAACTGTAATAAACCATAAGATGGAGCTCAAAATATAATATATTGAAAATGTTGCATGAATTAAAACAGCCTCTTTGCTTTTATGCTGCTGAAAGTAAGATAAATTTAACCACAGTTCAGTAGCAATCACTATGAAGTGTAATGAAGTTGTTACTTTTATTAAGAGTAATCATGACATTGATGAGCTCAAATGAATAGATCCCCATGTTAGGAGTAATACTACCAATTAAAACATTACTACATAATTTGGAAAAAGAAAGTTTCAGCCATTTTAATTGTGATACAATGAAAAGCGATTAAGAAGTGAACTGGAGGGAAGAATTTGCATTTGTGTCTTTTTTTAAGTTTTCTGTATTTTGTAGGCACATTCTTATATATTAAATAAAATATTTTTTGAATAATTGCAAATATTATATATTTATATTCAAATAACTTTTACAGATCAGTTATTAAAATTCCTTTGTCTTCAATAATGTTATAAATAAATCAAAACATTTAAAGCACCAAAATATTTTATTTCTTCTTGCAAACTACTTTCAGTAGCCATAGCATACCATCATCAGTGCAAAATATGATGGTGATTGTATACTATGGCGACCAAAACTAGCTTGCAAGAAGAAATTAACTATATTAGTGCTTTAAACATTGATTTATTCATTGATAATGTATTGTTCCAAATAATTTCTCATTGTAATGATAATAAATGCTTATAAATGAAATCCTTACAACTACTCGGTAATGTACTCGGTACTCGGCCCAAAATTTGGCTGAATACCGAGTACTCGGCAAATTGGCCGAGTATGCTGAATACCGAGTACTCGGTACGGCCCTAATTGATTTTAACAAAATTCTGTATATAACAGTTTTTTGACTTGAGAAAATTAATGGGTTAAGTCACAAGTTTGAGAGATTTCGATTATAGAGGTAATTTGTGGGACATGATGAATCATGTCAAGCTATTACTAAAGAACAGGTGGATTGATTTTAATGAAATTTTGTATACCACATTTTTTTGGCACAAGAAAAACATTAGACTAGGTCACATGTTCGAGAAATTTCAAATAATGGGTCATAAAGGGTCCAGGTCAAGCTGTTTATATTTAAAGAACAGCAGGATTGTTTTAACGAAATTTTATATGAACAATTTTCAGACACGAGAAAACTAATGGGCTAAGTCACATGTTTGAGAGATTTCAATTTTAAGTGTCATTTGTGGATCATGGTCAAGCTATATCTAAAGAACGAGTGGATTGATTTTAACAAAATTTTGTGTATAACATGTTTTGTGCATAAGAAAATCATTGGGCTAGGTCACGTGTTTGAGAAATTTCGATTAGTGGGTCACTTTTAGGTCATTCTAATTTTATCTAGACAATGTCTTGTGCAATTTTGACTAAATTTTGTATTCTATCGTTTTCAGTCACAAGAAAATCGTTGGGTTAAGTCAGATGTTTGCGAAAATTCGATTAATGGGTCATTTTGGGTCCTAATGGGTCAGGGTCAAACTAATCATATCTAAAAAACAGCTCAATCGATTTTACCTAAATTTTGTACCTAACATTTTTCAGCACACAAAAAAATGAGCTAGGTCACATGTTCAAGATATTTTGATTATAAGGGTCATTTGTGGGTCATGCTAATTTTATGTAAAAAATGGCTCGCACCATTTTGACTATATTTTGTATTATGATGTTTTCGGGCAAGAGAAAACCATTAGACCAGGACACATGCTCGCGAAAATTTGATTAATGGGTCATAATGGGTTAGGGTTATTCAATTATATATAACAACGATTCAATCAATTTTACCTGAATTTTGTAACAAAACGTCTTTTAAGAAGATTATTGGGCTGAGTCGCATGTTAAACAAAATTATATTAATGGGCCATTTCGTTTCATTGCTGAATGCTGTCAAGCTAATTTTATCTAAGAAATGGCTTAAACGGTTTTGATTCAATTTTATATTCTACTGTTTTTGATTACCTGAAGACCATTGAGCTAAGTCACATGTCTGATCAAATTTGATTAGTGGGTCATTTTGGGTAATACGGGTCAGCGTCACAAGAAAATGACAGCAACCAATAAGTTCACGATATTTGACAAAATATTGGCAACATTTGGCCAAAAAATTGACTATTAAGATTACGAAAGCCACAACACATATTTGGTGCGAAATGAAAGAATGTCTTCAAATTTGGCTATACCTGGCAAAAAATGTTGTCTTTCAGAATGTGATGAATTTTTTAATACATTCTTAATAGGATTTGAGATGCATAGTTAAATTAACCAGAGTCAAGCGAAAAAAGTGATTTGGATCGATGTCCTTTTGTTGTAAATTTAAAAATAAAGTAAAATTTATGGACATGTGCACACAAACATAGTTTTCTTATTGATTGTTTTTGTAATAACATGTTTTACAGTAATAATACAGAGTGAATGATGCAGTGAAAATACTATATTGAGTTGAATATAAATTTAATTTTGACCGAGCTTAGCTTGGTCACCCCTGCTAGTTTTGATTTATGATTGCTATTTTATTTGTATGTTTTAGATCAAAACAATTCTGAATCCTTTTAAATATATCAAAGAATTGTTTTAATACTTATTAGCTTAAAAAATTAGAAGCAAAATAAGTAAAAATCAAAACTTTGAAATGTGTTAGTAGACACTGGTAGAAATAGTATTAAAAAGCATGAACTTTATGAAATAAATAAACTGAGTCAACTTCTTAATTTTTTATAGCCTTTAGAATGGGCATTATTTCAGTTATGTTTGCAATGTACAATTTTGTTTTACCAGAACATGCATCTCTTCATCCATTACTTATAAAATTTGCGATTTGTATTTGATTTCCAAGACTCAGTGTTGCACATGCATCACTCTTTCTTTGAAGCAAGAAATTCTCTCTTCGAATGTTTAAAAAGCAAACTCTTTCCACGTCACTATTGGTACTGAACTTCGATTTTAACTAATAAATTATCGTCTTGCTATTGGAACGATTTGTAATTTTGGATTATCATTCAGTTCTTATATTATGATGCCAAGAATTTTTTATTATAATGATATTCTAAAATGCACTCACAGCTTCTCATCAAACAAGTTTTACCTATGCCTCCCGTTTATTAAAAAATTCCTACAGATCCCTGGTTACTTGAAAATTCCTATGGAACCCTGATTAACCGAAAATACTGCGGTTCCATGCTTTTCAGGTAACTGGGGTTTTACTGTAATTAAATTTATAAAGCTTTTTGTATGCTCTATGTCTGCACTATAATAACTTTCAGAGTAATTAAGAAATTTTGATTTAAATTGTTTTAAAATTAATCCTTATAGAAATGTTGAACTTTGAAAAACAAATATTTTCATCATCCATAGTTTTATAATCAAAGACTCTTGAAATATTTTTTAATTCACAAAGATTTTGAAAGGAAAACAGTAAAATAACAAGCACTTTTGTCAATATAGGTTTTAAATGCAACAGTACAATGGTGTTTTGCTCTATTAATACAAAAATTATATTATTGTTTTTTTTTTATTAATAATATTGCACCATGCTCCAAAATTATACTTTATTTTCGATAGAAAAGTAGAAAGATTTTTAGAAAAAGAAAATTATGTATTTCAAACCTTTCACTCTGAGACAACTATTGAAAAAATTAGAATATTTTAAACCTTATTAATTTTAAAGAAAATAGTTATATGAATCACTTACAAATGAACAGTTAACATTACATACAACTTACAAGATTGATTTGTTTTTTATTTATTGTAAAAAGAATTCTCTTATTGTGTTTATAGTTTAATAAACAAGTAAAAATATGATTTTTTTTTTTTTTCATACATTGGGGGAAAAAAATTCAAATTGATGATTTTTATATATGTAACTTTAGTTAGGCCTAATGATCCTAACAAAAGAAAATGAAATGAAAAAAAAAGGAATTTTTACATAACAAATACTCATAACTGAACAAATAAATAATAATATAGTATATAAATAATACTCATAAGGGGTAATTAAAAATACTTAGCATGTTGATGTACATTTTTTCATAGATGGACACAAAACAAATGTTCAATGGTGGAAAGAAATATTTCCTCTTTGTTTACATTACATAAAAAAGACAATATAATTTCCCTTAGATTTGTTGTCAAGTGCACAGATCAAAACCTGTGTAAAATAGCTATATTGCTATCATTCTGGTGAAATGCAATGCATTGAATATAGAAATAGCAAATTAGTATAATTAAATTTTTAACATTTATGAACAAAATGGTTTGGAAGAAATACTTAAATTTAACAATACATTGCCATACTTTTTAATTCATATGCAAAAACAGCCTGGTTAAAATGCTTTGAAAAGGTCTTTGTTAAATTAGCTATTATTTAGGAGATACAACTATTTTAACTGCAGAGTATGATAACAAAACGTTTGAAAATTTAGATATATATTTTATTAACTAGAATATACCTGACATATTATATGGTATTTCTAACAGCATCAATAGATTATTCATTTGATATGAAATATAGATTCTAACATTATGGTATCAAACAGGCAAGCATTTTAAAAACTAACCATTCAGTTAATTAAATAATATATAAACACTACTTATAAATATGTATAATTAAGTACTGTTGGATTATATTTCTAACCCAAAAATGACTGGACAAACTGACAGATTTAAAACAACAACATTAAAATAAAATATAATTAAACTTGTACAAAATATTAAGATTATTATTGTAATGAATAATAATTGTATAAAATGCCAATTTTTAGGCTTATCAATGACTGCTATGTTTATAAATTTATAAAATTTTAAACTCTGTTTAAATTTGAAAAAAAAAAAAAAAAAAGAAAAAAAAGAGAGAAAGAAAAAAAGAAAAGAAAAGAAATAGATTTACAGTGAATATATTAATACAAAAGTTAGTATTGAAAGTTGTGGGATCGAAATAGGCAAATAATATTTTTCATTCCTTACCTGCATAAAGTTTACTTTAGGAAAACTTTCAAACATATCGCATAAAAACATCATGATTCACTTGCTTGCGCTTGGAATATCCACACACCTAAATACTAGCAGATACACACCCAAAAGCACACAATAAATATAATTATATGCTTCTAAAAGTGGTATCAGCTGGCATCTGTATTAAAATTAGATTTTTAAAATATCTGTGTCCTTAGATAACATCAAAGTCCTTTGAAATCATTTCCTATTTCTAGAGCAAACTTCGTCAAACAACATACAACCATGAAAAAAAAAAAGTTGTAGCACTAAAAACTTTCTTAAAGAATTCACTATAATTATTGTTTTGATTTTTTTGTTTACAAGTTACGGCAGTCAATTGCCGGACAGAAGATTCATTCAAAAGGAGATTCGGTCTTCAGAATCTCCGGCAGTCGTTACGGCAGTCTTGACTGCGCATGTGCAGTAGACTGCCGTAAGAATAATATTCTTACGGCTGCCGTAAGAATAGACACAGCCTTTCTCCAAATATATATACCTTAATTCCATCCTTTTCTCGTAGTTCTGCATCTATTTATTATTACAAAATTTTACAAGCCATTTACCTTCTGCAGTAATTTTTAACAAGTCAAAGTTCATTTTAGAGAAAGGACATTTAGTTTCTAAAAGTTTATCACCAACTTTACTATCAGGTGAGCAGCCTAAAATGCCACATTCATAAAGAAATAAAGTAGCACCATTAACTTTTATTGTGTGTATTTCTTCATATAACTGTTTAGCAGTTTTTTCGTGAATTATTCCCCACTGAACAGCCTTCACATTTTCAATGTGATATTCATTCCTCAAAGTTTTCAGCAAACTTGGGGGAATACATTCATTTTGTATTGCTGACAGAACTAAGCCAAAATTACTGGAGGTGATGCGCCTTTTTTTAAATTGGCTTCAAAGGTAGTTTGTTTTTTGACCAATGGTTGAATTATAAATTTCTCTTAGATCATTTTTAGATACTTTTAAAATTTCAATAACAAAACTTACTTTATCTTGTAAATTTTCATCTTCAGACAAATTTTCAAATCGTCAAAAGCCAATACCGCACAATTTGCTCATTCATGCAAAATTGGTTCTGGTGAAAGTAACCAATAAACACCAGTATAAGTAACATATGTAATTTTTTCATTATTCATTTTTGGGCGAAAAAGTCCGGGCCAGGATTCGAACCAGGGATTTATTGGCTAAAGTCGCCAATGCTCTTCCAACTGAGCCATCCTAAACACGAACACTGGAGGGCTATTTCACCCAATTAACCTCAACTATCACTTTATCTTGTCTGATACTCTGGATCAGCTCAACAGAATAAATCGAAGGTCAATATATGGAACTGCAGAAAATCGCTGCATACGAAATTACATTAGATTAATTTTGAAACACGATTATTCAATCGGTAAATTAATTATAACAGGTGTAATTTTTCCATTTCGTGTCCGGGATAGCTCAGTTGGTAGAGCACTGGCGGCTTCAGCCAATACATCCTTGGTTCGAATCCTGGCCCGGACTTTTTCGCCCAAAATGAATAATGAAAAAATTACATCTGTTATAATTAATTTACCGATTGAATAATCATGTTTCAAAATTAATCTAATACCAGTATAAGTGTCTGACGATAGAACAGACTGTAAAAATTTGCGATCTTCATTGTCTGGCTTCCTTTTCAGTGCTACAATTTCCTTGAAATAAATATTTTTCTTTTGTATTTTCACTCTCTGCTTCTTTGGGATTATTCCATGTGCATGGTTGATCCGTTGAGCTGATATTAATGGAATACAATAGTAATGTAGCCATATGGCTGAATCTGTAATTTCCATTCTTGCAAGTGCAATATGCACTGCCAGTTGTACTATTTTGGAAGCGTACCTGATGTAAAAGGAAAAAAATAAATAAATGCAGTAGACTCTCTCAAATCTGCACTCTTAAAATCCACAACTCTCTAAAATCCGCACATTATTTACGGATGTAAACAATGGAACATTCAGTTCAAATGTAGGTGCAAAATTTGATTTTTTTAGTTTTATATCAATTCCATATATTTTTTTAATTTATAATTTTTGTTAAGGTAATTTAATTCATATTTTTTCATGAAGAAATAATAGCTTATTTCTGAAAAAATCATGATATTGCTGATATCATTGGTAATCACAATCTTACTAAATATATTAATGTATGAATCAAGCTTTTTTCAGTATTAAGTTTGGCTAAACCTTAAATAAAGCTTCGTTATTTTATGATCCTGATGTGAATTAGTAATGCACCTTTATGAGGCAAGTTTCATTGAATAATTTAGGAAAAACACATTTAATCTTTATAATGAATATTTAATTGTACATTATTGATTATTAAGTTGACCTTTGCTTTTAGTATTTTAATCATTTAAAAAAAATCTAAATTTTTATTATTTTAGTTTATTACTTTTTATAATACTTTAGAATAGTGTAAGCATTCATTATAATTTTGATTTCATTATTAATTACATTCAAATTACTTTTTAGAAAATATAAACAAAGCAATGACCAGAAATCCGCAAAATTCTAAAATCCGCACAACCTTTGGTCACAAGCTGTGCGGATTTGAGGGAGTCCACTGTATAAGAAATAATTAATCATAAGATAATCTATTTATTTAATTCTTAATTTCATATATATTTTGCAATAATGCTTTGTGATTTATATTAATTATGCAGCTGAAATTTGGCAGTTTAATTGCCTTATACTTTTTTCCCTCCCCTATGTCATTATATTAGCTTCTTTTTAAACATCATAGTATAATTACAGTGTGTTGAATAAATCCAGTAGCCCATATTATACAGTAATGAAATATTTGCGACCCACGAAAAAAAAAAATTGTGTATTACTGGTCAAATGCATATAATTTTTTTTGGATAATCATTGTTTCAATCTTTTATAATTATACACATAATTTTGATTTTTTTTATAGTATGTTACGATGTGAATATTTAATCATCATTACTGGAAAAACAAAAAAGTCAGACATATTAAAAATTAAAAGAGTGTTAAGTATTTTAAACGTTGCCTACTGAAGAGTAGGGAAAGAAAAGATTTCAGGGAAGAACGAATAAATGGTATTTTTAAAAAAGAGATTATTTTGAATGAATTTTTTTTTCTGGTCTTTTAGCATAACACAAGATGTGAAATTTTACAAAAAAATGTACAAAAAGACATAATGTAAATTTATATTGGATGACTGGTTATTAATATAACGTTTTAATGGTGGTAGTCAGAAGGCAATTAAAATATAATGCAATTATATTATGCATAATTTAACAAAAATAAATTATGCAATTTCACAATCATAAGCAAGGTGGGCCAAGTGGTGTGCACATACACACTGCACGGTAATTCACTCAGGTAGCCATATCACTGTTGAAATCAAATTTTTAATTAATATAGTAATAATAACGAGAAAAACTTTTTTACACTTGTTGACAAGAAATTATTATAGCACACCACAAACTATCTAATCCAGAAAAGCAATAAAAATATGTGCATACAAGTTTCAATCTTTATCAAATAATTAATCAAATTTCTTTATTATCGCTCAGTTTTCAAGGAAGATTTTACAAATACAAAATTTGGCTTTATTTTTTTACACTTGATTCTCTCACATAAATCCTCAATTAGTAAGACTTGGTCATGAGTGCACAGTTACACCTTAAAATAAATATTTACCTATATTGTTGAAAGAAATTACTGAATTACAAACTTTACAAATGATAATTTTTTTTAAATATAACTATAATTTATAAAATTTAAGTCAGACTTACAAAAGCTAAAACACGCTACAAGCCCCCATTAGGCTTAAATATAATAAACAAGTTATACGCGAAGTATATTAAAGAAGTCTCAGTCTATTTAAAAGAGACTTAGAAGATAATACTTGTTTAGAACAGCTCACAAGTGAAAATTTGTATGTAGAAGGAACATGCAAGTGCTTATTTCAATGAGACCTCAGCAGAAAATTCTTTATTATACACTGGAAAAATAAAAACATACTTTTTTTGAATGGAGATTCAGATGGACAGTTACATTAGATTTCTAAGAAAATTCCTTGTTGCACACTTCTCAGGAGAAAGTTTTCCTTAATTCGTGAGTGTCTATTTAAATGAAGTTCTTGAAAAAACCCTTTCTTGCACGCCTCACTAGAGAATGGTTTCTGTTTAGTGTGAGTTTAGAAGTGAGAAATAAAGGGAGATTTCTGAGGGAAAAATTTATTGCAAACCAGTCAAGACAAAGGCACACCAGTTGGTCATTTAAATCAGATTTTCTAGAAAACCCCTTGTTACATACCTCAAGATAGCACACAAATAGATGATTAGAGTAGTTTTTCGAGAAAGTCCTTTGTTATACACCTCAGAAGACAAATGTTTCTCTTCAGTATGCACTCAAAGGTGTCCTCTAAAATGAAATTTATAAGAAAATTCTTTGTTATGTACATCTCAAAAAATGTTTCTCTTTTTAGTATAAATATACAGGTATTCTTTTAAATTAGATTTATAAGAAAACTTTGTTAGATATAGTCCAAGAGCTGACAGCTTAAAATTCTATGTTATCGAGCACAAGAAAAAAACCTTTTATTTTACGGAAAAAGTGGTAATAAGGGAATCTAATGATCCATGTCTGCAGGAAGGGAAGTGGTGTATAAGCCTAAAATTCATACCACTAGCCAGTTGACTCGTAGGTTTAGCATTGTGTTTTTCTTACAATCAAAAGTATGAAACCATGGAAAACTGGGTGCAGGAAAATACAATGCTAAGCCTATGAGACAACCACTGGTGGGATTAATTTTTTGCTCATCACCGAATCTCTTCTGGCAGACATGGATCGTTAGATTCCCCTATAACTACTCTTCCATAAAATAAAAGGCTTTTTTCTTGTACTCGATAACATAGGTTTTTGTGCTATCGAGGCTTGGACTCTCACAAGAGGAAGGTTTTTCTTTATGATAAACACTCCGATGAACAATTAATGCATATCTCTGAGAAAATTCTTTGCTATACACCTCTCAAGAGAAAAGTTTCTCATTAATATGAACACGTAAATTATTTTAAAAAATAGATTAAACAGAAAACCCTGTTACATACCTCATAAGAGAAACATTTCTCATTGGTATGAAGGCGTACATAATTTATTAATTCGATTTATGAGAAAAACCTTCATTAAATGTCTTACAATTGAAGAGTTTCTATTTGTTATGAACACATAGATGGTTATTTAACTGAGATTTCAGTAAAAATCCTTTGCTACACACTTCGCAAGAGAAAGGTTTCCCTTTAGTATGAAAATATTGGTGCGCATTTAAATATGATTTGCTAGAATATCCTCGGTTACACATCTTACAGGTAAAGGGCTGTACTTTTGTATGAGCATGTAGGTGGACATTCGAATTAGATTTGTGAGAAAATCCTTTGTTACACACCTCACAACGGAAAGGTTTCTCGTTAGTATGGATTCGCAAGTGTCTATTTAAATCACATTTTTGAGAAAATCCTTTGTTACATTCGTCACAAGAGAAAGGTTTCTCCTTAGTATGAACTCGTAAGTGCATTTGTAAATGAGGTTTTTGAGAAAACCCTTTGTTACACATCTCACACGTAAAAGGCTTTTCATTTGTATGAACACGCAGATGGTTATTTAAATTGGTTTCCTTCAAAAATCGTTTGTTACACACCTCACAAGAGAAAGGTTTTTCTTCACTATGAATACGACAATGCTGTAATAAATTGGATTTATTAGAAAAGACTTTCTTGCACTGTTCACACGCGAATAATTTTTCCTTAGTATGTGTAGAATGATGTTTATCTAAGTTAGACATTACAGAAAATCTCATGTTTCACACCTTAATAAATAAAGCCTTCAGCTGGATGTGAATATACAGGTGCTTATTTAAATTAGTTTTGTCATAAAATCCTGTGTTGTAAATCTTTCAAGTAAAATAGTTTTTCTTGTTTCAGTATAGTATTGCATTTTGAATTAGATTTTTGAAAATATATATATATATATATTGGTAATCATATTCTTAGTACAACAAACTTGCAAATTTAAATAAGTAGTATCTCTTTAGTACGAGCATACAGGTAAACATCTAAATCAGATTTATGAAGAAAAAAAATTTCTACATCAAAAGCGAATGATTTCTTTTGTTATGTAACTGAATGACATCATATAAAAATGTTTTAGAGATTATCATTTGCTACCTATCTCACTAATGAAATTATTCTTATTAGCATAGCAAAATGATTCGTATATAAATTATGCTTTTCAGAGAATACTTTATTAAGCATCTAACAAATAAAGGGCTTTCCATTAGTGTAACAAAGTGACATTTTACTAAAATTTTAGAAAATTATGAGAAAAAATTCTATTTAATAAATATTTGCCACAAAGTTTTTTTTATTTCAGATTCATATGCACAATATTTTTTCTTGCCACAACTGAGATGGTGCATATCAAAAATAATTATCAGTGCAGATGCGTTATTGCAAAACTGTTTGAATAAGTTCTTCGTTTAAAGTTAAAATTTCAAAGATATCCTTTATTTAGTATCTAATATGTAGGAAACCTTAATAGTAAATAAAACTATGAGTTGCCTTCTTTTTACTATGAAATGATAATTTTTTGTGTTAAAGTGAAAAAATAGAGTGTCTTCAAAAATCTAAATCCAGAAGGGAAGAATAATTGTATCAAATAGATTTCTTTTCAATACACATAAAAAATCAGTGCTTAATGAATGAAGAAATAACTTTGATAACTTTTAAAAATCAGCGCATTTAATGGATTGATGAATTTTCTGTAATGAATATAATAAACTTTCCAATAAGGATTTGCCTGCATATATTTTGTCTTTATAGGGCATTAAAAAATCAATTAAAATTGTTAATATCAACAATCAAATAATATCATGAAATAATACAACTTGTTTATTGATGCGTTGAAAAAGGATCTTTCACTTACTTGGTGAAAACACATATGATACATTAAATTTTCTCAGTAGTAATTTTTCTCAACAACTTAACATCTTTTAATAAATGTTTGCCTAAATTCACCATATTATTCTCAAAGTGACGGAAATTGCACTATTGCACACTATCTGAGATATTTAAAAATAATCTTACTGAACAAGTCAATTGATCGCAGAATTCCTCGAATTATATATAGTCTTTGAACATTATTTCAGTTTGTAAGTCCTTTTACTGTATGCTTAGAATAGACTTCATCAATATTTCCATCTGAAATACAAATAAAAATGTATACATACCACAAAGTAATTAAAAAGTTTTAATATAGTTTATGTAATTCTATTGTAATGCCATTAATAAAATAGGATATTCTTATTTTAATAATGATATTATTTACTAAATGTATAAGAAATATATGGTACAGTTTACTTATAACTTCTACAGTTATCACAAATAAAATTGCCAGCAAGGTATATTTTACAAACCTCTTAAAGACACACCAAACTATATTTGAATCTTTATTTCGTGCAGTTTTTTTTTACTCTTTTTCATTTAAAAAAATCAGAAATGTATAAAATGCATGAGTTATTTTGTGAGTTTTAATAATCAAGCAAAATTTTTCGATTGCAAAGATTAAAAATTTGAATTTGTTGGATATTGTGTATGCTATAATAACATATTCATTTTTATTTGCAAAAATTCAACACTAGTAAAATGCAAAATATTCAGAAAGATTTTTATTACATAAAGGGTTCAATTTATTAAAAAAAATTACATTGCCAATTTATAAAGTTATTTTGGTTGAGCTTTAGGTGTTTTAGAAACTGTTTCACTTTCTAATTTTTAAATAAGCTCTATTAAAATGCAAAATACTTAGAAGGATTTTTATTACATAAAGGATTCAGCTTATAAAAAACAGAAAGTACATTTTTTTGCAAATTTATAAAGTTAGATTGGTTGAGCTTCAGATGTTTTAAAGATTCAGTTTCTTTTTCTAATTTTTAAACTTTTTAAAGATAAATCACAAAATTTATGCATTTTTATTTGTATGTTTTTGTAAACAGGATAGTATATATTAATAATTTGAAGGTTAACTGAATGAAGCTGCTTTAACAATTTTCGATTTATTGAAAAAATCTTTACATCATTGAAACATAAGTTGAAAATGTTTCCATTTTCAATGTTAAAGAATAAAACTCAATTATACAGATATTAAAAACAAACATTTATGTCTACATTTTTTTTCTCCTTTAATAAACATTTTGAACGAAAATGTTAATTTATCTAATCCCATTCTGTTTACTTATATGATAGAAGTCCAAAAGAGCAGAGCAAGCTTTCATCAAGCCGATGGTTTTGTTCTGAAATGCTTGTAAATAAATAAATTGTTAATATATTAATTTTATACATTTTTTTATCTTTTCACTATCATAAAATGTAATTTCAGGATTGTTAATTTCCCTTTTTGAAATTCACATAACATATATATATATATGTTAAGTGTTTGGAGATAATGCAAGTTGAAGATATAAAATCTTTTTAGGTATATTTCATAAGAAATACTACCTATTACATTCTTAGCTATGTAGAAATTTCTGAAACATTTTTGCAGATCTATATTAATCGTCACCCAACGAATCCAAAACTACCCTCAGTTAAAATCTTTATATCTATATATATATAATCCACATACGTGTCTACCTACATATATGTAAAATTCTGCTTTAACTATTAAATTACCATGAAATTGATCTCTTGCACTCGTGTAGAGGAAAATATCAAAGTACTGAATGAAATCCTTGGGTATGTCCCATTTTAATATGGAACTGATCTAGACATGAGACATCAAATGAAGTCCTTTCTTGAAAACACACACCTTTATTTGTGTTCAAAGCATCGTCACAATTCCACTAACTCCAGTTTAAACTTGATACCACCATAATAATAGAATGATGTTTACCCAATCGAGTTTCTCACTTTAAACATCATACTTCCAAAAGTGACAATTAAAAAATCGAAGACACACACAAAAACTAAACTAAACTGAACTGACTCTGATTCCAAAGCCAACGTAATCCGTCTTATATAGCTTCATTGCGTGGGTAAAGAATGATTTTACGACAAAATTTTATTTTAACAATTAAATTTGGATAATTTACTTTTAACAAATGATATTTAATCCGCCGACACAAACCTCATTTAGTTTTCTGTGACGGCCGAATATGATGACGCTAGAATTCCTTGTTCAAACAAAAACAACCGAATGGGGTATTGGGATATCGAACGTTTGAGAAAAATAAATAAAAAAGTATTATGCAACATATACAATAAATTAAGTAATGGGATTTTCTTTGTAAGAAAAGAATTGTTTTGAAAAATTACTGTTTTTTAGAATAAAATAGAATAAGAAGTTTTGATTAAAGGTATGAAATTAAAAATATGTTAAAATATCATAAAAAGAAAACCAAAAGTTCAATGTTAAAGGAATGGACCTTATGAATTCAACCTGAGGTCGAAGCTAAAATTCGTCTGCTGGCGGTATTTAGCATAGCAGTCTATCGAGTGTGATTTATTAATGCTTGTTTCTGAGAATTAGCGGAAAAGAATTCTTTGTTGTAGCCGCTTGTTGCTTAATATATTGTAATATAAATTTAAAATTGTTGTTTTGCTAGCCAGAAATTTCTCTAAATTTGTAAATTTCCTGTTAAAATGTATCCAGAAAAGCTGAAGTCGTCTGCTAGCAACGTTTGGGCCTGCGCACTGTGTCATTCTGGCAGTGCAGTGACTAGAATAGCAGGTTAGCATACCGCCAGCTCTGGCGTGTGACGTCACGTGCATAAGGTCCATTTGGAAGTAATTAACTTATGATTAAGGCGAAAACTCTTTTATTATTACATATCCCCCCACCTAAAAAGATGGATGAACTGGTAGGTCTTATGACCCACAATTTCATAGAATGGACTTACTTTGACAGGAAGTTACATTGACTTGGATTACAATGCTGTCACCTGGAATCGAAGTTTTAAAAAGATTTCTTATTCTTTTTTACTAATGCCAATCAAATTTAAATTTAGCAACTATAGTGTGAACTACTGGAATTGTTTATAAAACACAATGACAAGATATTAATCTTGTTTACAAATTACAAAGATAATTCTTTTAAAATTAGCATAATCATTTCATTAGTTCTATAATATTTACAAAACATACTTCGTTTGATAATATTTTTCTAAATTTTCTTTTAAAGAATAATAGTCTAAGATGTAAATAACCTGGAAAGGAAAATGACATAAACTGAGCAATTTAATTTTAAAACTTGCTAATGGAACAAATTTCAAAATTTTCTTTTTCAGTTCTTTCGCGTCCATTCCAGCTCTATTGAAATTACTGCATCACGAATATTAATAACACAATATTTAATAAAATTCAACAAAATTAATAAAATAAAATTAATACACATCTTTATATCCTACGTATTTATACAATTTCAATATTGTTTTTGGCATGTAGCCAGCTTTATACCATTCCCCTATTTCATTATTGTTTACATGTATTTGTCATTAACCGTACTACAACTCATTCATTAAAAGTCTCAAAACTCATTTATAATAACTTGTTATGACTTATAGCTATAGATAGTAGTGATAATTCATAGTCATAATTTATTGTTATATATGATAATAGTCATGAATCATAAAGGATAAGTCATAGCTGGTAAAATAATATAATAGTCAATCACACTAGTATACTAGTATATTCACTTTTAACAACATCAACTTCTAGAGCTAAAATTTTATATTTTTCATCATATTCAATGTCAAATAATATTTAATCTCAAAAACATTCAATTAATCTCATTTATTAATAACTTTAACAATAATTTTCAAAAATATTAGTAATATTCAATTTATCTAATTTATCAATAATCTCAAATAAATTTTAACACACATTCAAGTAAAATTTAATCAAAGTCTAAATTCAGCAATATCAGTAACATTTAAATATCAATAATCTCTCGAATATATAATTAATATCTCATCCATATAACTGAATGAGGTATGAAAATATACCAAACAAAAAGACGTAATAAAGGAATAAGAATGTTTGTGAAAAGAAACCATCATCAATTCAGCATAATTATGCAATCATCTTGTTTTCAATAAAAGAAGAAAAACATAATTTATTGCATGAAAATGGGACTTACAGCTTTATTATTATGGTTGAGAAAATTTTTCAATTATTGCTAGAATTTTTTTTAATCTATCTATTAATTTTAATCTTTAAATTTAAAATTGCTAAATTAATTTATTATTTAATACAACTTCAATAGTTATCATCCTAATCCAACTCATTTTCAATGTAAGAAATCACTAATTTAATCAACCAATTTATAACTGCATAAAAAGGTTAACCCAAGCAAAAATCTCAGCAGCAATATTCTTGTGGCGTCTTCAAGAACATACTGCTACAAGGAAAAGAATTGATAAGTTAATTAAGTTGAGACTATAGATTTAACATTAGGTTGATGTGTATTTCATGGGATAATTTTAATTGATCTGGTGGATAATATTTCCGTAATATGGTTACATGGACAATTTCAGTATTTTTATTTTGGATTTGCCTATCAATTTCAAAAATTAACTTCTGATATTTATTTTTATGAATTTGATATGGTTTTTGTAGACCATCAGAAGTACTTAACATAAAAATGACATATCAAAAAGAAATAAATCAATCAGCAAAATTAAAATATTATCATTCCTTTCTCAATGCTTGAAAATTTCCTTGGATAGTAGTAAATACATAATAAAATAAATAATAAAATACTAAAGCTAATTAAAAGCAAGAACATTCTTAAACAATTCACATTACCAGAAATTATATTAAATGCCATTTAAATTTCCAAAATACTACTGTTTTCAATTTATATATCACATTAATATTTTATTATTATTGTATGTTAATTATGTTTTTGTAGTAAACCTTAATCTTATATCATACAAAATAAGCACACGAGTCATTTTTATGGTTATGCTCACAAATGTCATTAAAACACATGGTTAAAGTTTAAATATGAAAATTGAATAATGATCTATAAAGTCGCGCTTTGTCACTGAACTTTATGTTTATGTAATATACCTTAACATGTGACAAGAAGGGGGAAGGTGACATTTTGAAAAAAAGGGGGGGGTAATAGGGGGATAAAAATATTGATAAAATGTATTACATCATTTATGGATGGCTCCTAAGGTAAACATTCAAATTAGACTTATAAAATTTGTTTGTTATATATATCAGGACTGGCAGATTTTTCATTTGTATGCAGGAGAAAATGTTTATTTAAGCTAACTTGATGAGAAAAACTTTTGTTGCATACTTCACAACTGAAAGGTTTCTCTTTTGTATGCACGCGAAGGTGTCTTTTCAAGTTATTTTTCTGAAAAAATGCTTTGTTGCACAATTCACAACTGAAAACTTTCTCGTTTGTATGCAAGAGAAGATGAGAATTCAAGTGACCTTTCTGAGAAAATGTTTTGCTGCAAATTTCACAACTGAAAGGTTTTTCATTTGTATGCGTGAGACAGTGTGTATTCAGGTTACTTTTTAAAGAAAAACGTTTGCTGCATACCTCACAACTAAAAGGTTTCTCTGTCGTATGCACGAGAATGTGTGTATTCAGGCTACTTTTCTGAGAAAAATTTTTGTTGCAAATGTGACAGCTGAAACACTTCACATTTGTATGCAAGACGAGGTGTGTATTTAGGCTACTTTTCTGAGAAAAAATTTTCTTGCAAATTTGACAGCTGTAAGGCTTTTCTTTTGTATGCACGAGACAATGTTTATTCAAGTTACATTTGTGAGAAAATTGTTTGTTGCAAATTTGACAGCTGAAAGGCTTTTTATTTGTATGTACGAGACGATGTGTATTCAAGTTATTTTTTGCAGAAAATTTCTTATTGCATATCTCACAGCTGAAAGGTTTCTCTTTTGTATGCACTAGCAGGTGTCTATTCAGACTGCCTTTTTGAGAAAAATGTTTGTTGCATATCTCACAACTGAAACGTTTCTCATTTGTATGTACGAGAATGTGTGTATTCAGGCTACATTTCTGAGTAAAATGTTTGTTGCATATCTCACAACTGAAACGTTTCTCATTTGTATGTATGTCAGTGTGTCTGTTCAGGCTACTTTTGTGAGAAAAATGCTTGTTGCATATTTCACAATTGAAACGTTTCTCATTTGTATGTATGAGAACGTGTCTATTCAAATTACCTTTTTGAGAAAAATTTTTGTTGCATATCTCACAACTGAAATGTTTCTTATTTGTATCCATGAATAGTTTATTAAACTTAATTTTCTCAGAAAATCTTTTGTTACATATAAGACTAACAAGTTATTTATCATTTACGTGTAAATGTAATCGCAAAAAATAATTGCTCTGCTTAAAGACTTCTATTTCAATATATGCAATGTAACAGCTTGCTTTCACATTTATTTTCATGAATATGTGAACTAATTTTGAGAAACCGTTGTGAATATCGGAAACATGTCTTTTCATTTAACATGTTGCCTTTTTAAAAAACGTTCCAGCTTCCAACAAGAATTGTATACAAAATTCTTGTTACAGAGATCATATTGAGTCAAATCATTTTTGTAGTTCAATGTCGTTACAATTTTCACAGAAAGACTTCTGTTTACATGAATATATGATTGGTCACATAACAATTTTTTTATTAGTTATTTTCTCCTAATTAGCTGTACGTTGATGTGAAAATACAAATTTTATAGAAAAATTCAGTCTACTCATAATAGATTTATAACCTTATGCTAAAAAATTTCTTTTGTAAGAAAATTGCACCAATTCTTGTGTCATGCAGTACATAAAAGAATGTCAAAATATGCATAACTGATTCAAGTGAATGAGATACAACAGGTACAAAGGCAAGTGATGTAATAAATTGTCAACAATGCCAATGAGATGAATTTTAAAAATTGATTTTACTTTTTCTCCAGATCATTGTTACTTTTTGATGCCATTATTCAGTGTAGCAATGATGATTTATCCCCATTTTTCTCTGAAAATTACACCAGTTATAAATTTACCTAAAATTACAGAAAATACATTAATGTGAATAGTTTTATATACTTATTAAAAACGATGATTTTTTTACAATATTATAATACAAAACTTCAATAACTTAACAATTGAGAAAAAAGTAAAATTAAAAAAATATATATCTTTGAATTAATATTAATTTAAATAACTGATACATATATTTTTTAACTACACAAGGTAGGACAAATGAAATTATTAAAATGTGAATGTAAAACATAACATGACAACTTTGTACATTTACAATGCTGTTGAAACATACATACATTTGGAGAAAAAACAGCTCCCTTGAGTGTTTTTTTAATCTATCTAGCTTCAGTGTAATTTGGTGACATTTAGATTAGCTTTTTCAGCATGTTTCAGTGCCAACCATATTAGGAATAAAATTCCTGACAGGGGCGGAAATAAATAAAACTCCATGTTTTATCAAGGGTCACGCGTGCCTAAGGATTTGATCTTTGGTAAAGATTACAGATTAACCGAAGCATTAATTTTACCAAATACCAAAGCTTCATCAGAAGTGTACACAGAATAGTGGATATTAGGAAACCGAGTACTTAAACGTTTTTGGCAAATATTTTTGCATATAAAAACATTTTTTGTAATGCTTGTTTAACACATTGACCAATTTTGTCAGATTATAGAAATAGCAAAATTATTGGACAAAGTATACAAAGAGAAGAACGTTGTTGCTCTAAAATTTTAGGATAAGATATAATGAATTTAAATTTTTTCAAATCACTAAAGAATAGGGTTATTTTAACGATGGCGTTCACTTATGTCATATGGACATATCAAATGCAAAATTTTATTTATTTAGATAATTTCGGATAAAAGACTCGTGTATTTAAATGTAGAATTATTTAATTTAACAAACAGATGTTTTAAAGATATTGTACTTGTGAATAAAATGTAATAATTGAATTTATTAATCAACATGGTAAATATAAATGGTATTGGAAATTTTAAAGAACCTAATGTTGTTTATTTAATCAAAAAATTTAGACGAATATAACTGTAATATTTGCAAACATTAGATATAGAATTAAAGAAAAATAAAAGTCAAAATTTGCAGTAATTTTAAATGGCAGGGAAACAAAAAGTTATTAAAAGAAATTAGTAAGAAACAAACAAACAAAGTAAACAACAGAAATTAGTAAAACATTCATAAAAATACAAATAAAACTTCGAGTTAAATAGACTTGATGGCATAAAGGAACACCTGTAACACGTTTAAGGTGAAGTGAGTGTTATATTTACAATCATCTGGTATTGGCATTTACTCTTATAGTTTTACAACAGTTTTTCAATCAATGGGATAATAAAGAACTATACTGATTTTTTTAAATAAGCAATAATTGAAATTAAACTCTTAATAGTTTAATTCAGTTAAATTTGTATTCTTAAATCTATTTATACAAAACAATTGAACAATTTTTTTAACCCAGAAATTAATGTATTCATAACTTATTTTTTATAATCTTATCAATAATCAATACCATAAATAAGCTATGAAAATATTAAACCATATGGGCTATTATTAAGGATAAGGTTTGTCAGAAAAACAAAAGTTCATTCAAATTAAAGAAAAAAAGACAATGTTATCATTAAGCTGATTTACTGATTATCTATGTTAATTATAAATACAATGAATAAAAAATTCTCAATTACAAAAGGTATATCCAAAATGTCTTTTTTTAATTAACTAACCAACTAATATACCTGTTAAAGTTTTCCAAAGCCTTTTTTTTAATTGAAAAATGTTCCCTGTTTTTTTCCTAAAGCTTCACCTTATTGCTCTCTACTCTTATTCCCACCCTTTTTTATATTTAATTTTTGTTCTTCGTTCGAGAAAAAGCAAATAGATAATTGTAAAATTAAGTTCTGTATAATTCATTTGTGTTACCTGAATACTACCACACCCTATAAGAATGAACCAACCACACCATAACAATGATTCCTTTCTGAATTTCTATGAACAGTATCAGATGCAAGCTAAACCCAATTACATCACCTGTTGAGCAATATGCACCAAAAACTAATCAGAATTTATTTATATCAAGGTCTTGCAGAATCTAAAGTTTTGTGAAATTCAAGTGCATTAGAGATAGAGCGCCCACAAAATTTTTGTTAGATACACACAGACAGACATTTTGTAAAAACATGTTTTTCAGTTTTTTTACCCCTAAAACGTGTCAGAAATCTGTTAAAAACTGGATTTTGAAAGTTTTCATGAATCTAATACTTTCTTCTTTAAAGATAGAAAATGTGTTATGTAATGAATGAGTTATAGTCTAGTATATAGTTATGAATGTGAAAAATAACACTAGTAAGTCTTGATTACGTTCACTAATAACTATATTGTAATACTAATAATATATATTCTACTTAAAAAAATAAGAATTTATATTATAAAAAAATTTTGCTTCTAAGATGTTGTATATTAATAAAAACATTTAAAATATATTAAAATAATTTTATTTATATGTTTCAACTCGTATTAACAGAGTCATCTTCAGAATGTAAATAGAAAATAAAAATTACAAATAAAATGAACATGAAAATCGGAATAAAGAATTATTGAAAATAAATTAAATGTATCACGCGGTTTTTAATTAGGATATTGTCCGTGGTCTAGTTGAATAATTACCTTGTAAATTGTCTAACCATTCAATCCATATATTTGGGATGCAAAATGATAATGTATCATTACAAATATGCGAACTTTTTAAATAAATTTCAATTGATTCTCTTATGAATAATTTTAAATAAAATTAGACCTATATATTAATTTACTCTTGTTAAAAAGTATGTTAATGTTCTCTTTTTGATTTAATCTGGATAGAGTGGTTTTCTTTCTGTTAAGTTTTATATCTGTGATATGTATCTTTATGCCTGATTTTAAATTTACGTTGGGTCATGCCTATATATAAAAGTTTTTTATTCCTCCTTCTCTAATAAATGGAATCATATAAACTCCCGAAAGGTCGTCTATACTAATGGGATCAATTTTGGTATTTAAGAGCATTTTTAATTTGGGGGGAGGATAAAAACTTAGATAACGAGTTAGAGAAAATTAAATGTATCGCAATTAATTATGGGTATCAAATTAAATTCATTAACAGATTAATTAAACACACCACTAATAGTATGAAATTGAAATACTCTAAAAATAAAATTAAAACTTTTAATGAAATCAATACGAAAGGGTTGTAGTAAATAATCTTCCGGGTTTTTTTTTTGAATCTATCAAAAGTCTTTTAAAAATTTTTGAAATATGTTTAATAGCAAAACATCCCCCCAAATTAAAAATGCTCTTAAATACCAAAATTGATCCCATTAGTATAGACGACCTTTCGGGAGTTTATATGATTCCATTTATTAGAGAAGGAGGAATAAAAAACTTTTATATAGGCATGACCCAACGTAAATTTAAAATCAGGCTTAAAAAACATATAATAGATAAAAAACTTAACAGGAAGAAAACCACTCTATCCAGATTAAATCAAAAAAAGAACATTAACATACTTTTTAACGAGAGCAAATTAATATACAAATGGCTTATAATTTATTTAAAATTATTCATAAGAGAACCAATTGAAATTTGTTTAAAAAGTTCACATATTTGTAACGATACACTATTATTTTTCATCCCAAATACATGAATTGAATGGTTAGATAGTTAACACAGTAATTATTTAACTAGACCACGGACAATATTCTAATTAAAAACCGTGTGATACATTTAATTTATTTTCAATAATTCTTTATTCCGATTTTCACGTTCATTGTATTTGTAATTTTTATTTTCTATTGACATTCTGAGGATGACTCTATTAATACGAGTTGAAACATGTAAATAAAAATTTTTTGATATATTTTAAATGGTTTTATTAATATACAATGTCTTAGAAGCAAAATATTTTTTATAATATAAATTCTTATTTTTCATGTAGAATATATATTATTAGTATTACGATATAGTATATAATTAATTGTTTGTTTTGTTACCATATTTTCCATTTCCACAATGGCTTAAAGTAAGTCCTATGTGTTCGCATAGCCATTAGCCAAAGTTCTGTCAAATGGCTGTTAAAAAAAGGCTTCATACTATAAAATACAATTATCAAGTTCCATATTGACCCTCAGTGCACTAAAATACAGAGTCATAAAAAAATACTTTTTTTTGTTTCATTAGATATAAGATTAGCTATTTTTTTATAGCACACTGGGTGAGCCACGCAACTTATGAGCTAATTTAGTTAATACTGATTTGTACTACACAAGTTAAACCCCAAAACTATGGCTGACCCTCAGTGCATAAGTCCATGAGGTCTCAAATATGGTGTTTTTTCACTTTCCGCGACAAAGTTTGACAAACCACGCCGGGTTGCACTGAAGGTCAACCATTAAATTTACAAGATAATTCAATTTAGCAACTAAATGTAATGTTATAATCACAAGAATTATTTTGACTGATGCTCAATGCACTGAGATAATAGAATACAGAAAGATGTCGATCCAAAAAAAATATTAGGTCGTGATCCACTTTAGAAATTTTTGTGGGATAAACAAAATATAAATATCTTCTAAAATCATAAGAAAAAAACAACCAAAAAAAAATTCAGCAAAATCAAAAATAGTGCGTATAATGACCTGCCTGACTCTTATAAAATCTGCCTCTTAATACTAAAAATTAAATCAAATTAAATTTAAAAAAATCTTGCAGAACAGTTATTTTAATAAAATTAAAATTTTTTTAAAACCTACTATTTTTTTTAAAAAGGAATATTTTAGCTTCAATTTTTCTTTCAAAAATCATTAGAATATAATACATAAAACTGTGTATGGATTGTTAGATATGTATGGGATTATATATTTAATGTGATTTTTTTCCTCTTGTGCAAAGAAAAATTCAACAAAATTCAATAAATTCTCAATTTAAATATTTTTTAAAAAATAACTATAAACTTGAATGATAAATTCATGCACAAAAATATTAAAGACACAATGGAGAACAGTAAAAAAATTTCAAACCTACATCTAAATTAGCAAAAAAGCCTTAATATTTATTGAGTAAAAATATGAACAGAGAAAACAATCAGTTTAAAGTTTTCATTTATATAGGTAACTGCACTGGATCCATTTACAAAATTGACAATAACTCATGATACATTAGACTTATAGGTAAAAATGAGGTGTTAAAATATTCCCAATTACAGAAAATTTAAGTTATTATTTAAAAAAGGAAATCGATATTTTGACCAATTTCAAAGTACCGTGTCCCCTTAAATGGTTACTTCTAGATTAAAAATCTTAATTTCCAGCTTATAACTTGGGCTATAATTTTGTTTTTAATTTTCATGGAATCAAAAGTAAGACATTTTTGGAATCCCAAGTGTTTGAAATTTAATTTATTAATTATTATTATTACTGTAAAATCCCATTAATCTGCCCTTCCCAATCAAACGCCCCCTCCTCACTTTATAAAGAATTTGAAATTTACAAAAAATCCTGAGAAAGCGCCCTCCCTTCCCATTCTCAAAGGCGATTGAGAATGGGATGAATCATTATGAAATGAATGAATCATGAATCTTTGATGAAATGTATGTTTTTTCGAGATTTTTAAATTGATTTCATGCTTGTTTTGGCTATTTTTTTTTACAAATTTCTCCTTTTTTCTGCATTTTTTCGACAGAATTTACGTATTTTCTTTAAAAAAAAACCCACACTTTTTCAACTATCAAAATTCATGATTCATTCATTTCATCATGATTCATTCCTATAAATTTTGTTGAACGATCGCTGAAAAATCCCATGTAAGCGCCCCCCTCTATTTATTGTACGATTTTTCGTCACGTTTGGGAGAGGGGCAGATTAACGGTATTTTACTTTTTTTTTTTTTGGCATTAACAGGGATTTGAGAGTAGGCACATAAAATGTAATATATAATTAAAAACACTTTAACCTGAAATACATTTACTGGTCTTGAAACATTTAAAATAATCTCAATTTTATTTTGAGTTTTAAAAATGCCACATTTATCAACTTTATACCTACAATAAGTATTCTCATCTGCTATATAGAATGATTTTTCTTTATTTGTCCTAATAAAGTAGACTTCTTCAATTCTGAACAGTTTGGGACAATAAGTTGGGCAGATTTTAGAATTTTACAGATTTCAAGTCATTGCTTTGTTTACATTTTTTTTAAACAGTAATTTGAATGCAATAAAATATATAATGAATGATTATAATTTAGTAAAATATTAGCATAATTAAGTAAAATCATAAACTAAAAGGATAAAATGTTGGATAGTTTAAAAACTAAATAAAATAATAAAAGTAATGGTCAAGTAAATAATTAATAATGCATAAAAAGATGAGATACATTTTCCTTGAATCATTCAGTGAAACTTTCCCTACCAAGTGTACTCTATATTAATTCATATCAAAATCATCACAATAATACAGAAGAAATTGATATACAGTCGACTCTCGTTAATTCGAACTTGTCGGGACCACAAGAAATGTTCGAATTACGGAAAACATGCTTAATATGGTACAATTAAAAAGGAATTAATGTTACAGTGTTTTTTTAAATTACTTCGGCTGTTATCATTAGAATATGAATTAATATTAAATTAGAATGTATAAATACATAAACTAATTAAAAATCTAGAAACAATCACGATGGAAGAAAAATTTAAAGCGTCACTGATGGACAGACGGGGCTCTAAGAAAGTGGATATTAAATGCATTGTATTATATGTATACTCGTTCGGAACAATTTTCACAAAAATCAAAGAAAGAAAGTTATTCAAATGATCTGAAATCCGTGAAAAAGAAAGGAAAATGAAAAATCTGAATTCTTGTTAGTTCGAATTAAACGAAGTCAAGAGAAAATGAGTTCGAATTAATGAAAAATTTTAACGTTATTCTGCCATTGAAAATTCGGGACTTCATGTTTAGTTCGAATTAAGTGAAGATTCGAATTATCCGATTTCGAATTAACTAGAGTCGACTGTACATAGAAATATTTGTAAAAAGATTGAGATTAACAGTGATATGTAATATCTTGGCTTAAAAAAATAAATAAATTTATACTCCTTTTATGGAAAAACATGAGTTCAGTCATATTATTAAGAATTACACTACATAGAGCAAAAGATAAATCTAAAAAATTCTGTTATTTTGCCTCTACATCTGAAATGAAAGTTTCATTGTTTAGATCTGTAAAGATGTGTGGATTTTAGGCTTTGGTTGATTTCAGGGTTGCAGATTTGAGGTTGTATTACATTCAAACTACTGTTTCAAAAATGTAAATGAAAGAGTAACCAGGAATCTACAAAATTTGGTACTACTAGGTTATCCCGTCGACCAAAAAACTACCGCCAATCTATAAGATTAAATGCATATAATGGATGATCGTGAGTCACATTCAATGACATTAAATACGATTTACATGTATAAAATGTCATTAAGGGATTTTTATTTCGTTTTTTTTTTTTTTTTTGGACTTTTATTAATATTCTACTAAATATATTTGTTTTTTCGTTATTTAAGATAAAAATTATGTCAATATGTATAATTTGGCTATTAGTTTGGCGATTTGTATAATTTGACGAAATTGGTCGACGGGATAACAGAGAAGTAACCAAAATTCTAAAATCTGCACAACTTCTGGTCTCAAGCTATGTGGATTTGAGCAAGATTACTATAAAACATTGCTTTTCTGAATTTGCAAGACTTAAAGCAAAAGACAAAAACACTTTCATTGTGGTCTGAAATCTGTTGATAGATTAAGGCATGCCATGCACCAGGGAGACATGCATCAAAAATCGTAAGACAGGAGGCAATATCTGCTGGCCAAACCAGTTTTTAGCTCACAGGCTATCATAGCCTGAGAGCTTATGTGCCCGCCCGTTCTGTATGTACGTTCGTATGTGCGTAACGTGATAACTCATGATAAAAATATCGGATCCACTTGAAATTTTGTGTATAGTTATATCCTGATAAGGCGATTCCCTGATTAGTTTTTGGAGTTCATTCGATATGTATAAGAGGGGGGAGGGGGGCTCATGCCCCTCCCCTTAATGGATATAAATGGGTTTTTCATGCAGAATTAACAGTTTTTGTCCAAAATTTAGATATAGGATCATTCTGATGAGGCGATTCCGTGACTGTTATTATGTGTTCATTGAATAAGTATAAACAGGGGGAACGGGGGGCTCATGCCCCCCCCTTAATTGATATAAACAGGATTTTCATGCAGAATTAACAGTTTTCGTTCAAAATCTAGATATAGGATCATTTGGATGAGGCGATACCGTGGCTGTTATTAGGTGTTCATTGAATAAGTATAAACAGGGGGAAGGGGGGCTCATGCCCCTCCCCTTAATTGATATAAATGGGATTTTCATGCAAAATTAACAGTTTTCGTTCAAAATTTAGATATAGGATCATTCTGATGAGGCGAGTACGTGGCTGTTATTAGGTGTTCATTGAATAAGTATAAACAGGGGGAACGGGAGTTCTAATGCCCCTCCCCTTAACTTGCATAAATGGATTTTTCAATCAGAATTTCAGATTTCGTTCAAATCTCTGAATAGTTTTGGAAGTTTAATGGTTAAGTATAAAAGAGGGGAATAACTCCTCTTAAATTATATAAATGCTAAATGGGTTTTTATTAAAAATAATCCGATTTGCTCTGAATTTTGGATATAGATTTTTCAATATGATAAAGCATGTACTTGATAGTTTAGGAAGTTCAATGATTAAGTATAAAAAAGGAGAAAGGGGAGAGCTGTTTCCCCTTCTTAATTTTTTTTTTTTTTTTTCGAACGGAATTAACGTAAATACAAGGCTGTAATGTACAATTAGTATGCGTAGCCTGTGAGCTCAATGCCATCAGTTTAACTGGGCAATATTCTTTTTATTTCTTTTTTATCAGGATGAAATTGTTACATATCTTATTTTTTTTTTTTTTTGTTCAATGTCTCGCTAGTGTGTGGCATACTTCAGCATACTTCATGCAAACACCAAACTTTGCTATAAAACAACAACTAAGGAAACACAACCTTCAAAATTACCACAGAATTCACATCCACAAATCAAAATACTTTCTGAAACTCAGTCATGTACGGTATATGATGATTAGCCTTCCTGTGCATTTTCAAGATTAGCTTATAATTTTTTATTTTAATGCACTGCTATTTTTACAATTAACATTTTTTTTAGTACATAAATTTTAACACAATTTTGCTACTAAGTAATTCTTTATTGCAATAATTTCTCTGGAAACTCAATCATTATATTATGTATGGCTTGTGTTCTGTTATTGGAGTTAACTGTTATATGCAACACTGCTTTTCTGAATTAAAAATATACAAAATAATAGTTTTCATTTTAAAAACTAATATATAACATATCGGCTGATAAGTTCCTGAACTGAAACACAAATAGCGCCACAAATACAGAATTAACATCCAGTTTAGTAAGTATTTATTTTAAAAAGGTAGCTGTAAAAAATTTATGACAATCTCTTGGTTGCTTCAAAAGTTACAGTGATTTCAGTGAAACAACTTTTTGCATTTTCAAAACAACGTAGAAAAGTGAATTTCATGTTTTAATAAAACACTGCTATTTGATAAGGAAAAACATGATAGAAACAAAAGCTTAGCTGGATAAATTTTATCTGGATTCTGCACCGAGAAAATGGACCATTATCAAATGGTTTGCTGAATTTAAACATTTTGTATAAGCATTGACATGCGCGTAGCCAGGGGGGGTGCCCTGGGTGCCCGGGCACCCCCCCGCTCGAGCAGATCCAAGATTGATTTTTTTTTAAAAATCAAAATTTATAAAAGAAAAAAGAAGAAAAATGTAAGTAAAGTTAGTTCAATTAGTTAATCAAAACTAACAGTCTATGTTTTGAAATGTGATAAAAGAAGAGACCTTGATTATTTATTTTTTTTCTTTTTAAGAAAATTATTTTATTCATCATCTTTCTTAAAACTAGAATATTTACTACAATCTGTATTAATCACAGTAAATAAAAAAAATTGGTTTTATAATCCCAATTTGATGTCGTTTCTTTATGGAATTTTTTTAACACATTTCTATTGCATACATATTTCCATAAAAAATTAGAATAAATTCTCGACAAGGATAGAAACTACTATTTATATCTTTGCTTTTGTTATCTAAAGTCTAGATGGGAGCAAAAAAAAAAAAAAAAAATTGAAAGGAAATACAAATGTGAAACGATAATTCCACCATGTGGTTAGCCTGGAGAACGGAGGGGGTGGAAGGTTGTACAAATTAGAAATGAGACAGGCTCAGCCCCAGCACGAAAGCCCGAGCCCAAACCCAGGTCTGAAGCGGGCACGGGCTCTATTTTCATTTTAGTATTTGGGCCCGGAGGGGGGGGGTCTCGGGCTCATTCTTTCTGAGAATTAAACAACATTTATGTGTAGAAGAGATTGAAAGAACTACTATTTTCCTTTTAAAATTATTTATTCTTTTTCAAGTAATTTCAGTGTTATTTTGATCAAAACGAAAGAAAAATGAAAATATTTTTTTTTTTTGTTTCAATAGTTGATTGTTGCTTCAAAAGAAAATTTGTGATGTATGGAGATTTATGTCTACTGCATTTCCGTCGACGATTAATTCATAAGGCGCCTATTAAAATAATCATAAATAACAAATTAGCTTCTGGTTGGATTTTCGTTTAAGGCAGAAGATATTTTTAATTCGATCGTTTATTTATTTATTTTGTTAGAGAATGATTTCTTCGTTTTTGATGCAGACTAGATGCTTTAGGTTTGCAAATTATTTGACTGTGCACGAATCATAATCGTTCTTCATATGACAACAACATTGTGATTTTTTTTTTCTGTTTGTCATCATGAATTTTGCTTATGCTGAGGATTTCCCTTCGAAGGTAAACATATTTTGCATGTTATTCCTATAGAAAACATTCGATTAATGTTTTTTTCCCCATAAAAACAACGGAACTTTAAGATAATTGTATCAATGTTTTAATTTGCGTTGATTTTAAGGTTCCCGTCAGTCATGGGGAATTGTTAAGAGAAATGAATTGATTATAGATAAATGTACAGGGGATGTAGTGAAGGGTATACTGGGATATACCTTCTGGATTTTTTTAAGGAACACCGTATAACCCTCTGTTTCTCATGAAACCAATAGGATGTACTCTCTAGAATATACTCTGTGCCTTGAGCATATACCCTCTGCGTCGATCGCGTAACCTGTGGTTTTTTTTTTACGACTACACCCCTGAAGATGTACACTTTTTATAGGAAATAGAAAACATTTTTTGATTCTTCAGCATACAAATAGTAATTTCTATAAACTCTATCCATTTATTCATTACACATCAGAATGCAACAAGCAGAAATTTCCTATTTCAATCCACTCAATTGTTATTGATGTTCCAATTTAACATCAATTATCTTTAAACTCAATTTACTCCAAATCGAAATTTTGTCACTTGTACCTCTTGGCTTCTGGGGTTCTCATATATGATGCATATTTTCCAAGTTTGAGTATGGTAAAATAAAATTGAATACTTGGGAAAACCAAACTCCCCCTCCCCCCCCCCCCCACACACACACACCAAAAAAAATTGCTCCAAAAGATTGCAAAAATAAATGAAAATATAAGAAATATAGACAAGGTTGCTACTCATGTGTAAGAATGAAATGAAATTTCCTAACTTTTCCAGGTATATTTCAAGAAAATTCTAGTCTAGCGGTGTAGAGCGTAGTGGACATGCTGAAGACAAAAAAAAATGTTATACATAGGCGTAGCCAGCCTCTTGAACGGGGAGGTGCCCAAATTTTTTAACCTGAACATGTTGGGTACAAACAACATCTTATGTAATAAAACCTAATAAAACGGAACCCCATAAAACCTATCAAATATCCGTTTTAGACAGGTTTTTTGCGGAAGGTATAGTTGTGCGGAACTTCTTTTAAAAAAGACCCAAACGAATTTTCATTGCGTGAAGAAGGATGAGAAGTTGCTTAAAACTAAATCCAATGGACAGGGGCGTGTTAAGAGAAAGATGCGCCCGGGGCAAAGTTACAATTTGGCGCCCCCTCCACCCAACTTTTTCTTGTAACAGCCAAAAATGATGTTGGTAGTATAAATTTGGCGCCCCATAAAATTCCACGCCGGGGCAGCTGCCCCATACGCTCCCCCTTTCGCACGATGCTGTTAATGGATAAGAAAAAGATATATAAACATAAATGAAACATGATAGATAAAAAAAAATAAGATATCCGTAAACATAAATCTGTAATTATCACAAGTTTTCTTTTCAAAAAAAAAATAAATAAATAAAATACTAAAATAAATAAGCACGACTTTAGTTCCGCAAGTCATTTTGATCAAAGTAGCATTGAAATAACATGTAGTACGCAATTTAAATTGAAAAATACGTAGTTCTTATATTTTCTACTCATGAATAAATAAAATTTTCCCGTTAAAAAAAATGAGCCCGTACGAATGTCAAAATATGATCCCAAAAAACGAAATTTAGCAAACCAACGAACCAACCTCCATATTAATTTGAATTTTGCGTAGCATCATTTCTTATTTTCAGAGGAAGCACAGATTTGTACTAGAGATGAGTTCGGGCTCGATTTTTGAAACCCGCGCCCGAAAGATTTTTAGTACATTGGAGCACGAGACCATCCGAGCAGGGCCGTAGCTAGAAGTGTACGATAGGGGGGGGGGGTCTCAGACGAATATAGGGGGGGGGGCTCAACAGTGGTGACCATCCCCCCCAAACCCAATGACGCAAATCCCCCCCCGAGCCAAAAAAAAATCTTCAAACTTTAACATTGATCCTCTCCCCCCCCCCCTAAACAGAATATCAATTGTAAAATATATTCTACTTATAATCTACAGCAAATTCAAAAGATAGCGAGTTGAGCATAGTGGAATGAGTTTTTATAACCCTTATCTAGAATTTAAAGAAAGAAAACATAGGAGCATTTCTGATAATTCAATGTTCAAAAAAATTTAAAGTGATATTAAAAGAATCAAGATTTACAAAAGATAGTGAGTTGATTTTAGCAGAATGAGTTCTTATTGCTCTTATCTAGAATTTAAAGAAAGAAAACACACAAACATATCTGGAAATTAAATGTTGAAAAAAATTTTAAAGCGGTATTAAAAAAATCAAGATTTTTTTTAACAGTAAAAAAAGGAAATATTAAGAATTTAAACCCCCCCCCCCCAAAAAAAATGTACTTTTACTCAAATTTCCCCCCAAAACTAAATTGTATGACGCATCTTGCGTCACCAAACCCCTCTCTGGGCACCCCTGGGGCTCAAGGGAATGTAGGGGGGGCTCATATTTTTTTGTCCTCTCTCTAATGCAGAAAGATAAATTAGTGCATATTCACATTGTAGGTACTATGTTTCTCATTAAACTGTTGTAATAACTTCATTTTATGCTAAGAAAAGTACATGATGATGAAAATTTTGAATGCATAACTGGTGCAAAATTAAACATCCTGTTAGCTTCCTATGTACCAATAGGATGAGGGAGTGTTGAAACACGTATTTTAGATACAATTTAGTAACTATGCAAAACTGTGAAAGGGCCTCAAAACTAAATTGGATTTTTGAACAGAATTTCATTTGAATTTTCGGAACATTTAGTGTCCTTGGAACTTTTTCCAGGGGGGGCTGAGCCGCCCATAGCGCCCCCTTAGCTACGGTCCTGCATCCGAGCCAAGGGCGGATCTGGAGACTGGAGAGTCCTCAAGGGGGAGGGCGATTTTAAAAATTGGGAGACTCGCATCCTATGCGCGGGTCAGGACTAATATTTTCACTACGGGTCGGGTTTGGGTCCGGTTAGCTTCTATATTTTCTGCGGGTCAGGTTTGGGTCCGGTCGACTTTTTTTTCAAGCGGGTCGGGTTTGGACCCATTTGATTTCTACGATTTTCTGCTGGTCGTGTTAACTAATCAGGGGCGTGTGAACAGAAAACTGCGCCTGGACAAAATTTCAGCTTGCCCCCCCCCCAGACTAATTTTCTTGTGACTGGCAAAAATGACCTTGGTAGTATAAATTTGACGTCGTTTAAATTTCCGGACCCAGGGGGACCGCCCCCACCCTTTCGCACATGCTGTAACTAATACTTTTTCTGTGGTTTACATTTGGGTCCATTTGACTTATACTTTTTGCAGTGGGTCAGGTTAACCTCTTTTGCTGTGGGTTGCGTTTGGGTCCGGATGACTTCTTTTTTGTTGCGGGTCGGGTTAACTTCTACTTATAATATAAATCATAATAGAAAATCTGTACAATAGAAAGAAAAGTAAATTTTAAAAAATGCTATTCTTAAGATTTCGCTAAACAAATGTGCAACATAAATATATATTTTACGAATAATAAATAAGATGCCAGGCCGTATTGGGCTCGAAGTGAAGAATTGCACGAATCGTTTGGTAAAAAATTGTATATAAAATAAAGTTTGGTATACAATAAAATTGTATACTTTATACATAAAAAAAGTCTCATATTTTGTCTCCTTTAATAAGAAAATATTATGGACATGTTAATGAAGTGTATTTCATGAATAAATGCATGAAACTTGTAGAAATTATTATCGATTATTTGTCAAATCGAACATTTATCAATTTTCTATATAAAAAGTGCATATTTTTAACTATAACCATTTCATTCCTCATAACAATCTTTTGGGTAAGCGTGACCCAGACAATAACATTAAATTAAAAGTTTTAAGTTACGATGCTTTTACAGGAATAAAAGAAACACTGCTCAATTGCTTTCTATCGGAATAATATGGAAATTAAATTTACTTACGACCAAAAGTGACTTCGTAAATTGCAGAGTAACAGCTTCAGCATCATCAGAATTCATAAAAAAGGCACAATCACTAAAATTATTTCCTTATGGAAAGCGATTACGACCTGTGTACGCTTTGTATAATAGTAATCTAAATTATGCGCCAAAAGCAAACTAAAATTGGAAGAAAATATCCTCTTCGCATTAAATGTCTAAATAATAATGATAATAAACAACCCTATTACAAAATAACCTCTGCTACAGACAAAAACCAAACTACAGACAAATTCGTTATTCCCGCTTTTTTGTTGGCGCCAGAACATCGTCGGAAATGGCTAAAATAGGTTTGTAGAAGTGACTAATAACTTACTTTTAAAATAGCATTCTAAAGCTACAATAGAAAAAAACACAATTTCTGCTTCCCCTTCATTCTAATCAAAATGTCAATATAGTGATTTGAAAAGAAACAAGTAATGTTTAAGGGGGGGGGGGGCAAGTTCTTTTAATATTTTCTATTCATTCATAAATAAAATTTATAGGTTTCAGAAAAAAATGAGTCCGGGTCGGAGCACTGTCTCTTCTCTAATACAGACATTTAGGAAGAATGACTCCAGGCAGGGCTCGACATGGAAGAAAAACAAGTCTGGCCCGACCCAAATCATCAGAAAAAATAAAGATCAGGATAATGCCCGGCTCTAAAAGTCAGAAAACCTGACCCAGCCCAACCCTAGGGTGTGTGATCGCCCCTTCGCCATCTTCCCCCCCCCCCACCTTAGATCCGCCACTGCCTGATTCATGAATTGGCGCGGCCCGGTTCGGGCCGCGCAAAGTTTGCCGGGAGGCAAACTGTGAAGAATAAACAGAGAAAATCATGTCATAGCCCATCTACAGCTAATCTCAAAGATCCAAGGCAGATGAATCAGTACGTGGAGGAGGCTATGGAGTCGGCATCTTACGACTCGAGTGATGATGATGAAAATGTTACTTTTGAAGAATATAGACCTCAGTGATTTTACCCTTTTAAATTGTTTTTATATATTTTTGTGCTTCTTTTTAGACATTGTTTGATTTTAACTTTGACATTTGGAGACAGATTTTAATCCTAACTTGACTTTCTAATTATGACAAATACTAGGACAGCCTTTTAATGCTATTTTTACATTTTAACTTTTACATTTTAAGCTGTATTACGTTTTTTTTGAACTTTTTGTTCTCACCTTGTTCTTGGCGCAGCATGTCCCTAAAGGGATTTTGCGCCATAAAACCCTAATCAACCAACCAACCAACTTATTAAGCTCCATTTCTTTACTAATATTAGTTTTTGTTACATTGTCTCTGTTATCAAGCAAACTTGTCTATTATTTTCAGTGAATGTCTATGGCAGCTTTGCGAAATATTAGAGAATCGCCAAGTTGGCGTCACTTTTGGCGACTAATTTTGGTCGCCAAATTTGGCGATGGTAACCCTTCCCTCATGATGGTAACCCCCCCTCCTTATGTCTACTGATACATAGAATGTTTTTCCTTGGTTTCTGGTTTTTTCTAGAAGGTTGTAGAAATTTCCACCGCATGCGGCGAGACTATATATAGGAGAGCCGGATGCGAGCTGGGTTGTTATTATTTACCAGTCAGTCATTGAGTGAACAAGGCGTAAGCAAGTTTGCTTGAGTTTCATCTATGTTATTTTGAATGTTATTGAGTGTTGAGACGTTGTATAACGAGTCTCTGGGATCTAAAGCTGTATTTGTACGATAGATTTGAGCAGTTATTTTTGAATGTCTAGTAATATTTGTGAGTTTCGAAGACTCTGTTGTTCTGAAGATCTGTAAATAAATTATTTTCTCATTTTCTAAGAGACAAGAGTTTGTAGTTGTCTAACCATAAGATCAAAAGAACCCCCATATATGCTACAACATTTGGTGTCAGAAGTCGGGATCTTATGGCTAAAACAAGAACAATGGATGGACAACTGAAAGAACTGTTAGAAGCTATTAACGGATTAAGAACAGAGCTGACCAATAAAATTGATAAAGGCCAAGAACAGTTGGCGGATAAAATTAATAAAGGCGAAGAAGAGTTGGCGGAGAAAATGAATAAAGGCCAAGAAGAGTTGGCGGACAAAATGAATAAAAACGAAGAAAGAATGGAACAGTTGACAAATAAAATTGATAAAGGCCAAGAAGAGGTGACTGAAGTAATGAGAAGAAGCCAAGAGAGAATGGAAGAATTAAAGGAGGAAGTTAATAAAAGCCAAGAAGAAATGAAGAAAACTTTGGAAGAAAAGTTCTCGTCGGTAGAGAGAAGAATAGATTCAGTTGAAGAGAAAATAAGTAACGTTGAAGAGAAAATAAGTAACGCTGAAGAGAAAATAGGTGAAGTAGATAAAAAGCTAAATAAAAAAGTACAAGATCTTGAGAAGAAGCTTTCAGCGTCCAGTGGTATTTATGAAGAATTTAGGAATCCGCCTGCTTCTCCCGTGCACATCAAGCTGTCGACATACGACGGAAAGAGTTCATAGCAAGTTTACAAGACCCAATTCACCATTGTAGCTGAAGCGAACAAATGGAGTGACGAGGTGAAAGCTTGTCAACTGGCAGCATCTTTGAGAGGAGAAGCTGCCGACGTACTGCAAACATTGCCCGATATGACGCAACTCAATTTTGAGACTAAGTTGTGCACTTGAAATGAGATTCGGAGAAAAATTTTTGAAAGATTATACGAGAATACAAATGAAGAGCCGCCATCAAAAATCGAGTGAAACCCTTCAAGAGTTTGCCTCAGAAATAGAACGGCTGGCAAATTTAGCATTCAGCGACTGCCCAACAAATGTACAGGAAATGCTCTCACTGCAGTACTTTGTAGACGGAATAAAAGATTCCGAAGTGCAGAGAGCAGTACGAATGGCAAATGTACAGGATTTAAAGGCTGCATTACTATATGCCTTAAAGTTGGAAGCAGCTACACAAGCCAGCCGAAGAGATCGTCATTCAGTCCGTGGGGCAACTGTGAACAAAAGCTCAGACACTGAAATCGACGTCTTGAAAGAAATTAGGAAAATTAATCAAGAGCTTGAAGACTTAAAATATGGAAGAACAAGCTTAAGAAGACAGAATCTCATGTGCTGGGGATGCATTGATACAGGACATCTCCGAAAAAACTGCCCCAAAATCCACGAACGTGAGATGAATTCAAGACCAGAGAATAAAAAGCCCCACCTGAAGATCCTTCAAATATCAAAAATGAGTGGCGGCGGTAATGAATTATATGTGATAGGCTTTATTAACGGGATTCAGTGCCGTATGATTGTGGATACAGGAGCCAATGTGACAATAATAAGAGAAGATTTGGCTCGGAAATTGAAATCTAAACTCATCTGGACTCCACCATGCGTTACCCTGCAAACTGTGACGGGCGACAAGATAGGCATATATGGAAAGGCCAATTTAACCATCAACTTTGGAGGAAAGAAATATTATCATACGGCATATGTGGCTGACATAACAGATCCTTGCTTAATCGGGCTAGATTTTCTGAAGAAGTTTGGCTTCAAACTTGATTTCAAAAATAACAAAATGCTCTCAAAATTTGAAGAAATAATTCTTTTTGGATTAAATAATGAAATTGAATGTAAACAAGCAGTAATAGCCAAAGAAGTAAAGGTTAAAATTCAATATTTGTATTAGGAGCCAGTGGCCAGTAGAGGCTGAATGTTCTATAGCCACTATTGTCAAGTTAATGGCCACTAATTACTATCATAGATGCCACCAAGAAGAAAATATCGTATACATTCTAATCAGAATATTAAATAGTTAATAATTATTTTATATGTAAAGAAAACCATAACTTCATTCAAACTTAGAATTTTTTCCCCATTACAGGTAATGATAATGGGGATTTTATTTTTCATTTTATTTTTCGACCACTTGATGAATTTTGTAATATTTTCTGCTATTGGGCAATGGATTTTGCAGTCTTTTGAAGAAATTTGCTGTTTTTTCGCAATTTGTTGACGAAATTTATCGTATCTTCACGATTTTTGGACAAAATTTATTGTTTTTCTGCGTTTGGAATCGAAATTTGCTTTTTTTTTACGGAATTTGCAGTTTTTTCGCAATTTTTTGAGGAGATCTACCTTTTTTCTGCGATTTTTGACGAAATCTGCCTTTTTTGTGATATTTTGATGAAATTAGTTTTTTTTTTGCAATTATTGACAAGGATTACACCGTTTTTTCGAGATTTTTTGACGAAATCTGCCGTTTTTTCGAGATTTTTTTGTCGAAATCTGCTATCTTTTTCGCGATTTTTTTTGATAAAATATTGTTTTTTCGTGTTTTTTTGTTTTTTTAAACCAAATCTACTGTTTTTTGCGATTTTTTGACGAAATCAGCCGTTTTTCGCGATCTTATGACGAAATATGCCGATTTTTAGTGAACTTTTGACGAGATCTGCCATTTTTCCGCGATCTTTTGATGAAATTAGCATTTTTTTGCAATTATTGACAAGGATTACACCGTTTTTTCGCGATTTTTTGACAAAATCTGCCATTTTTTCGCGATTTTTTTGATGAAATAAGTCGTTTCGTGATTTTTTTTACCGAATCTACTTTTTTTCGCGATTTTTTGACGAAATCAGGCGTTTTTCGCGATCTTTTGACGAAATTTGCCGATTTTTCGTGATCTTTTGAGGAGATCTGCCGTTTTTCCGCGATCTTTTGATGAAATTAGCTTTTTTTTTCTTGCAATTATTGATAAAGATTACCGTTTTTTCGAGATTTTTTGACGAAATCTGTCGTTTTTTCGCGATTCTTTGACGAAATATTCTGTTTGTTCGTGATTGTTTTTTTAACCAAATCTGCGATTTTTAACGAATTCTGTCTTTTTCACGATCTTATGGCGAAATATACCGATTTTTCGTTATCTTTTGACGAAATCTGCCGTTTTTTCGCGATCTTTTGGCGAAATAAGCCGATATTTCGTAATTTTTTCACGAAATTGGCCGATTTTCGTGATTTTTTTTGACGAAATCTGCCGTTTTTTCGCGATCTTTTGACGAAATCTGATGTTTTTACGCGATTTTATGACGAAATCTGCTGTTTTTTTCCAATATTTTGACGAAATCTACTTTTTTCTTCGCGATATTTTGATGAAATTTGTCGTATTTTCATCATTTCTCGATGAAATTTACTTTTACTATGCGATTTTTTACCGGTATTTGTCAAAATTTTTTGATTAAATTCGCGTTTTTCCGCGATCTTTTAACGAAATTAGCGATTGTTCTTCGAACGATTGGCAAAATTGGTTATTTTCGGCAACCTTTTGTCAAATTTTGCGATATATCTTGCGTACTAATTTTCGGATTTATGACCGACTTTTTTTTTAATTTTCCGAAATGATTGATCGCCAAAATGGCGATCAGGTGCGGTCGCGCATAAAGTTGGCAATTTTTTACATTTAGTCGCCCTGTGGCCGGTGGCGACCGCGAATTTTAACCTTTACAAAGAAGACATCAATCTAGATCCAAGAACAGAATTTTTAGTTCCAAATGTAATTAAAAATGAAATTAATTACCGATTTGGCCATATAGATTATCCGGAAGACAATAGTACACAAGCAGGAGTATTGGTGGCTTCTTCTGTAGTAGACCTCTCTAAAAGGACCATTCCAGTCAGAATTGCTAACATCAGTGATAAGACGAGGACTATCAAGAAAGGAGAAGTGATAGATGTGCTCCTGTGACGTGCATAAGTCAAAATTCCAGTCACTTTGAGAAATCTTCAGATAATTTAGTGAAGGATTTGTTACAAAATACTGACTTAGATCCAAAACAAAGGGATGCTGCGGAAAATTTAATTAGAGAATTCCAAAGTTTATTTTCCCAAACATCTGAAGACTTTGGACGAACTAAAATGACACAACACCGAATTGACACGGGAGATCACTCTCCTATTAAACAGCACCCTAGACGATTATCTTTTGCCAAGCAAGAAGAGGTGCAGAATTTAATTAAAGATATGGAAGAAAATGACGTCATCGGACCATCAACAAGTCCATGAGCGTCTCCCATTGTATTAGTAAGAAAGAAGGATGGTTCTACAAGATTTTGTGTAGACTACCGCCGACTGAATGACGTCACTAAAAAGGATAGTTACCCCCTACCAAGGATCGACGACACTCTCGACACACTTGCAGGCAACACTTGGTTCTCGACTCTGGATCTGAAGAGTGGTTACTGGCAGGTAGAGATCCATCCGGACGACCGCGAGAAGACTGCCTTTACAACGGAACAAGGATTATGGCAGTTCAAGGTAATGCCTTTTGGTCTGTGTAACGCACCTGCAATTTTCGAACGGCTTATGGAAACGGTTCTCCGGGGGCTGTCATATGAAGCATGTCTTGTTTATTTAGATGATATCATAATCATAGGAAAATCTTTTGATGAACACCTGAACAACCTCAGGCGTGTGCTACAAAAGTTAAAGGAAGCTAATTTGAAGTTAAGCCCTTCGAAGTGCAGTTTGTTTCGAAATGAAGTCGCCTACCTTGGACACATTATTTCGGCGGATGGAGTCAGGACTGATCCGGAGAAGATATCAGCCGTTAAAAATTGGAATCGTCCAGCAGATGTTCACCAGCTTCGGAGTTTTCTAGGATTATGCACCTATTACAGAAAATTCTTCAAAGGCTTCTCGATGATTGCAAGACCACTTCATAAATTAACAGAAGCCAATTAAAAATTTATCTGGACACAGGAATGTGACGCTGCTTTCGAAAAGCTCAAGGAGGCCTTAACATCCACTCCAATTCTGTCATATCCTCAAACAGATAAACAGTTTATACTTGATACGGATGCAAGTAACGAAAGCATTGGCGCTGTACTGTCCCAGGAAATCGACGGCCAGGAGCGTGTTATCGCCTATTTCAGCAAGTGCTTATCAAAGGCAGAGCGAAACTACTGCGTAACAAGAAAAGAGCTTCTTGCTGTAGTGAAAGCCATAGACCATTTTCATCATTATCTTTACGGTCGGAAATTCCTGATCCGAACTGATCATGCTTCTCTAACTTGGCTATTGAATTTTAAGAACCCTGAAGACCAGATAACCAGGTGGATACAAAAGCTTCAAGAGTACGATATGGAGATACGTCTTCGAAAAGGCTCATCACATGGAAATGCAGATGCTCTCTCAAGAAGACCCTGCTCAGAGAATTGTAGATACTGCGACCTGGTTGAGAAGAAATTTAATGTCAAAGGTCCTGTAGTAATACAAGTTACAACTGGGTCTACATCATCGCAAGATCCGTGGAGTGACGAGAGCCTGCGTAAAGATCAACTTGCTGATCCTGAAATTAAGCCAATTCTAGAGCTGAAAGAGGAGTCCAACAGGAAGCCCAACTGGTAAGACATGGCCCATTACCATCCTACGACTAAACGTTATTGGGCTCTCTGGGATTCCTTACATTTGAAGAACGGCATCTTGTACCGAAAATGGGAGTCTGACGATGGAAAGACATGTAGATGGCAACTACTACTCCCTAAGTCAAGAATTTCTATGGTCCTTCAAGAACTGCATGGTAGTCCCACAGGAGGTCATTTTGGTGTAATGAAGACCCTGCAAAAGGTTCGAGAGCGTTTCTACTGGAATAATGTGCGCAGTGACGTGGAGAAGTGGTGTCGAGCTTGTGACACCTGTGTAGCACGTAAAGGTCCTAAGAGGCGCACCCGTGGACGATTGCAACGTTATAATGTAGGAGCTCCTTTCGAACAAATTGCCCTAGACATCCTGGGTCCACTTCCTAGAACATCTGATGGCAATAAGTACATCCTCGTTGTCATGGAATACTTCCCTAAGTGGCCTGAAGCCTACGCCATTCCTAATCAAGAGGCGGTAACCGTAGCAGACATACTGATTCAACACTGGGTTTCCAGATACGGAGTTCCTCTTCAAATCCATTCCGATCAAGGACGAAATTTTAATTAGGCTGTGTTCAAGGAAATGTGTGAACTACTCGGCATGGACAAAACTCGAACAACACCTCTACACCCTCAATCGGACGGCATGGTGGAGCGGTTCAATCGTACCATCCTAAATAGCCTCTCTCTCCTGGTGTCTAGAGACCAACAGGACTGGGACAAGAAATTGCCTCTTTTCCTGCTTGCCTACAGAAGTGCCACTCATGAGGCCACTGGTTACTCCCCTTCTCAAATGCTCTTTGGTCGTGATCTTCGTCTGCCTGCGGATCTTTTGTTTGGCCGTCCTCCTGACGCTCCTTTGTCGACTGAAGAATACGTGGATGAACTCCAGGCACGGATTGAGGAGATTCATCGCCTAGCGAGGAACCGAATCGGACTGGCAACGGAAAAGATGAAGACACGGTACGACACAAAGGCAACAGGACATGAGTTCAACGAAGGTGACAAAGTTTGGTTGTGGAATCCGATACGTCGTAAGGGACTGTCGCCAAAATTACAAAGAAACTGGGACGGTCCTTACACAGTCGTCAACAGGCTGAATGACGTCGTTGTACGCATACAAAAATCGCCACATGCCAAACCCAAGGTCGTACATTATAACCGGCTAGCCCCTTATTTTGGCCAAAGTGATTAGAAATTCAAAACTGGAATTTCAGACCATGGTCATGAAAGTCACTTTTGTAAATATGTAAATAGTAATTATTTCTTATTTATGTAAATCTTATTATTATTATTATTTATTTATTTATTTGTTTATTTATTTTAAGTGTTTTCCTCTAACTCAAGGATTGCACTGCCCGGGACGTGCAGTCTTTGAGGAGGGGGTAGTGTTACGAATTTTGTAAATAATTAGCGTTTGTACTGTAAAATAATGTAAATAATCTTATTAAGCTCCATTCCTTTACTAATATTAGTTTTTGTTACATTGTCTCTGTTATCAAGCAAACTTGTCCATTATTTTCAGTGTATGTCTACGGCAGATTAGCCAAATATTGAAGATATCGCCAAGTTGGCGTCACTTTTGGCGACTAATTTTGGTCGCCAAATTTGGGGTATATCGCCAAGTTGGCGACAAACTTGGCGATTCTTGGTGATGGTAATCCTTCCCTCTATGGTAACCCCCCTTTAGATATGCTGATACATTGTTTGTTGTTCCGTGGATTTTTCGAGAAGGTTCTAGAAATTTCCCGCACATGCTGCGAGCCTATATAAGAAGAGAAGCGGTACGAGCTGTTGTTGTTATTATTTACCAGTCAGTCATTGAGTGAACAAGGCGTTTGTTAGCAAGTTTGCTTGAGTTTCATTTATGTTGTTTTGAATGTTATTAAGTGTTGAGACGTTGTATAAAGAGTCTCTGGGATCTAAAGCTATACTTGTACGATAGATTTGAGCAGTTATTTTTGAATATCTAGCAATATTTTTGAGTTTCGAAGACTCTGTTGTTCTGAAGATCTGTAAATAAATTATTTTCTACTTTTCTAAGAGACAAGAATTTGAAGTTCTCTAACCATAAGATCAAAAGAACCGTATATACGCTGGAACAATATGTTCTTCAACGAATGACAATTTCTGAAAGTGTGATTTTACAAGTTTTAAAAGTATTTTATTCTGAGTTAAATTTAAAGTTAACAGTAAAAGTCAAGCATTTCCTTCGCGAACAGATTAACAAATCACAAAATATCTTTGGTTACATTTTCTTAGGAATAATTTAATACCTGTTTTTAAATTAGTTATGCATTTTTATGCTGAATACATTTAGCATACTAAATGAAGCTTACTGAATACAAATAAAACGATTTACAGGACCACGCAAAAAAAAGATATATGGCCTTCAATGGATGATAATTTTTGGAAGTGTAATTTTACTAGTTCTAAGAATATTTTAGTCTGATTAAATTTAAGCTAAATAGTAGTGTGAATGTAAAGGTAGCAGAAAAAATACAGGGATGTACAAAATGCTTTCAAGCAAGTGTCCGTGTATTGGTACAAATTGCTGAAAAAGAAATTTCAATGTACTATTCGTTTGCTTGCTAAACTAGATTTTCGTATTATATTTAACTAAAATGCCAACTATAGATTTATATTTTATTTCGATTTTTGTATTATATCTAACTAAAATACCACCTATAGATTTTACCTATAGATTTATATTTTATTTCGATTCTACCAGTTTTTTTTTACAAAATTTTCATTCTTCATCAAAATTAAATACCATATAAATTGAGGAAGAATGATACTTTAAGAAAAGAAGTTGATTCTCGCTGCTTTTAAATGATTAATTACTCTAAGATGCACTTATATTTTTTACTTCCTACATACAGAGGTTCTACGAGAATTCATTTTAGTTTGAGTGAGCAGATTATTTAAATTTTATATAATCTCTTCAAAAAAATGATATCTACTAAAAAACACTTTTCAAAAGTTAAAAGAGCCAAGCAAGGGAAAAAAAGGATGAAAATTGTGTTTAAAAAATGATCTGATATCAAATTTTCAAGCTTATATCATGGTATTTATTTAACATTTTCCATTAAAAAATTACTATTTGTAAGTCAATGCCTTTGCATATGTTGATATAAATCCTTTTCTCTTGTACTAAATATATCGTAACGTGTTTTGAAAATTCAAATGTTTTAAAATTTTGCATGATGGACTTGGCGGCCATCTTTTCGTATTTTACACAAACTTCTAAACACCCAAGTTTGTAAAGAAAAGCATAGTAAGTTTACATAAGTACAATTTAGAACTTCTGATTTTAACTACGGGCAGATATATTACCAGCTAGCAATCTATTTATAGATTACCTAAAACTAAACAAAACTTTTAAATTTCAACACCAATATTTAAGTACGGAAATGTCTGCTTGAGTAACAATTTTGAGTTTTAAATTTTAACTACGCATTTGGGTACATAGAAATTAGTGAAGAATATGGAAAGATGCCCGCCAAGCCTATCATGCATAATTTTAAACCATTTGAATTTTCAAAACACGTTACGATATATTTAGTATAAGAGAAAAGGATTAATATCGACATATGCAAAGGCATTGACTTACAAATAATATTTTTTTTAATGAAAATGTTAAATAAATGCCATAATATAAGCTTGGAAATTTAATATCAGACTATTTATTAAACACAACTTTCATCCTTTTTTCTCCTTACTTGATTTTTTTATTACTTTTGAAAATTTTCTTTTAGTAGATATAAAATACTCCCCTGAATGCATTAAATTTATGTTTCTCTTTTCTTCGCAACATACAAAGAACTTGAGAAATATTTTAAACCTTTGTTTCCGTATAAAAGTAAATTCTATATTATTTATTGTTCTCCTATAACAATAAATATTCAATTGCACAAATTATTATCTTGTCCATAAATTATAACTTCCCCCTCTTCTACTTCCACTCCAGTACATGTAACACACAACTCATATGATTTATTTAATAATTCTATAATTGTGTTAAAAACGAATAAAATATAACTAGGCATCCAGCGTTTACTAGAATTCCATAACCTGCGATTTATTCTGTTGAGCTAATTCAGATATCAGACAATGAGCTGTAATCATTCAGGTTTGTTAGGAGAATCAGGTGCTGCAGATTCGTCCAGTATGTCGAGAGATGTCTGGTTCGAATCTTGGCGTGGATGTTTTTCATTCACTTGAAAAATTAAAACTGATGTATGTATTTGCCTCTATATGTAACTTATGTATCTAAATTGATTTCAATTTATATACTTTTCCATGTAAAATGAATGGTTTTGTTTTAAAAACAATTCCACACTTGTATTCCTTACGTTATTGTTTTGAGGATGTTTTTCTAGATCGGCAAATTGGCTGTTCTTATTTTAAAAATTAGTTTGATAAGCATATTTTTTACATGTGCTTTTGTATTTTTTTTCTGCTTTGAAAACGTTAACCTTATCTATTACTGTATTTCTATTTATTTTTATTAAATTTAGTACAAATATGAAAATTTTATCAGTTGCTTTTCAAGTTTGCAAACAAGTTTTGATACAATTTGATTTTGAAGCCAAACTTAATCATCCTCGAGTGAGACTTATGAAAGTTCAATAGAATAATTATTGAAAAATCCTACAATCTTCTATTGAAACCTACTGTCATTTTCGCATATACCACTTTTCTTTTATCCCTTCGGGACGTGAGCCTTTTGCTAATGTTTCAATCTTTTACCACCAGTTTTTTTAAAACAAAACCTTTTCTGTAATGAAATCGTGAAAATGCTCCGATTAAATGAGGTAAATTTTACAAATAAAAATAACAGGTGAAAATAATGAACAAATCTGAGCACCGTAAGTAGCACGTATATCGGTAGCTCGTTCCCAAAGAGTTAAGGCCCCACAAAAGATCCGGATGGTTATATAAAGTCTATGGGAGCGTTATGTTCGTAAATACCTCGCTCAAATTTTAATATTTTTGCATGATTTCTTTTGCGTAAGATAGCTGAGGACGATCTATAACCGGCCTAGTCTTTTTTTCGATTTTGCATATATATTTTTTATATTATGATAGTTTCAGTTTCAGAACCGGTTTAAACAGGTTTTGAAATTTAAAGCAATTTTTTTAAAATCTGAAACCAAAATTAAAAAAGTAAAAACTAGGCCGATTGTGGATCGTCCTCAGCTATCTTATGCGAAAAGAATCGTGTGAAAATATTAAAATTTGAGCGAAATATTTGAAAACAACGCTTCCATAGACTTTACATATCATCCTAATCTTTTTCAGTGACTATTATGGGACTTTAAGAAATAAGTGGCTAATCCAGATGTTTGACTTTTCCCTTTTGTTAATATTCAGTTTTTTTGGACTATTGATATAAAAATATTCCTTTGGGAAGTACTGGGAATAAAGCATACATTTAGGTATTCACTATTTTAGATCTTTCTTTATAATTTAATAAGAATAAGTTCTTTTGAGGAATTTTTTTTTAATTTTATTAAATAGTTTCTTAATATTTCTTTTTTTTTATAACAAAACTTTTCTTAAATAAATTAATTAATTAGCAACTTATTATAAAAAAAGAACAATTCAGGGTTAAAATGATAACAGAACATTTCTTAAAATGTATTTGCAGTCCTTTAAATGTATTATTTTCACATTATTCCAAGAGTTCTAGTTGTTTCATCAATTGTATTTATTTTTTATGTCTGTGATATCATTTTCTGTGTTTTTCTAGTTAAATCGTTCTTACTCATTGTGGTGTTTAACTTTTACTTTTCATGTAAAACTGCAGATGGCGCCCCTTGTCCATTCCATGGAATTATTGTAAAGAACATAAATGTACTTGAGTTCCAGATTAGTTGTTCTATGTTTACAATGTGTATATGTCGTATGTAGTGACGTCTGTTTTATTAAATAATGTTTGTCCTTAAGTTTCGTCCACCTCCAGTGACTGAGTACTGTTTTATGCCTTAATATGTTTAAAGATATTATAACTGGCGACGAGTGTTAAAAACGTTGTACCGGGAAAATGTTAAAAAGAATAACGGCGAGCCAAATTGAAATGGCTCATTTCAGTTTTGTTTTCAACATTTTAGAGATGTAACAGCAGCCTTCAAGAAAATATCAGCAGCTACAAAACAAGGGGGTGGTAAGTGCATTGAATTTTACCTTACTTTTTTCTGTCTTATTGCATAAAAATACGATGTTTGCATTTAAAGAGTACGATGATAAAGTAGAATCATTTCAAGCATATATTAAGCGCTTGAAGCAGAATTTTATTCTGAATGAATTAAAAGAGGAAAAAAAAGTTGCGACCCTTTTATCCTGCATGGGCCCTAAGCTTTATAATTTGCTGAGTAATTTATGTTTCCCGAAAGAATGTGAAACATTAAAATATTCTGAGATTGTTGACATTTTGATAAAGCATTTAAGCCCCGCCACCAACAAATTTATCGAAAGAATAAAATTCCGAAAGTGTTACCAAAATGAGTCGGAATCAGTTCAAGATTTTGCTGCTAGATTAAAAAAAAATACAACTTTTTGTTGTTTTACGGGTGATACATTAAATGAAAATTTACTTGAACAATTTTTACGCGGTTTGAAAAGCGAAAGCATACAAAATAAATTGATTACGCAAGTAGATGATTTAACTTTTGAGAAGGCAGTTGAAAAACCTTTATCCTTACACAATGTAGATATTGAAATTTCTGAAATTAAAAATAAAAATTTCAGTATTAATAAAATTTCAAGTTCAAAGAATGTACACCCAAAGAAATTATCGAACGACTGCCAGAAGTCAAATGTCAACAATCATGTAAATAATACAATTCCTGAAGCAAATAAAAGTAAATTAAAGTGTTATAGATGTGGAAATACTTCTCATCTAGTCAATTCATGTAGATTTATTAATGCTACTTGTGAAATATGTAAGAAAAAAGGCCATATCGGAAAAGTATGTAGAAGTAAAACTTTCCAAAATCATGTAAATTCTGTAGATACTGTAAATGTCTTAACTATAAAAAATACAGGTGCAAATCCTATTAAATTATCTGTGTTAATTGAAAATAAAGCAAGAGCTGATATGGAATTGGACATAGGTTCGGGAATTTCTGCTGTTCCTTTAAAAAGATTTCGCAGAATTTTTCCTGATTATAAAATATTCCCCCCAGATGTTCAGTTAAAAACTGCAACTGGTGAAATTTTTAAACCTGTAGGTTATGTTGAAGTAAATGTTACTTATGAAAATAAAACAGAAAAGTTAAATTTGTATTTAATAAAAGAAGATAACTTTCCATTATTATTTGGCCGAGATTGGGCCTCTGCATTCGATATCTTTCCACATAATTTAAGATCTGTCTATGTTAATGAGACTGTAAATTATTCTCATAAATTACAAGAATTGTCAAATGATTTTTCTGATTTATTTTCTGATAAAGTAGGGGAAATTAAAGGGTTAAAGGCAGAGCTTTATCTTGAAAAGGATGCTACACCCATATTTTGTAAAGCTAGGACTGTTACTTATGCACTACGTGCTGCAGTCAATGAGGAATTACAAAGATTACAAGACGCTGGTATAATTAAACAAGTTACAAATAGCAAATGGGAGACTTTAACCCTTTGACGGTTGAAGCACTTCTATTCATAAAATACTAAAATGCTTGAATGACACCGGAATTTAAAAACAAATTTATTTCATAATATATAAATGTTTTTTTTACGTTCTTTGTAAAATTAAAATTTTCATTTAAAAATTCCGGTGTCAGTATGGCATTTCGCAATTCAAATTAAGTGGTATTCTGGGCGCGTATACGCGCTTATAACCACGAAAGGGTTAAAGTTACAATAAATAAATATCTGAGAGTAGAAAAATATCCCTTGCCTAAAATAGAAGATATGTTAGCTACTTTAAGTGGTGGTGTTCATTTTACAAAAATTGATTTGAATCAAGCGTACTTCCAACTACCAGTTGATGAGGAATCCCAAGAATTATTAACCATTAATACACCTAAAGGATTATTTCAGTTTCTTAAATTACCAATGGGTCTTAGTAGTTCTGCTATATGGCAAAGAAAAATCGAGCAAATTTTAAGTGGAATTGAGAGAATTACAATTTTTATTGATGATATAGGAATAACTGGGGAAACAGATGAAATTCATTTACAAAGGTTAAAACAAGTATTAGAAAGATTGAGAAAATATAATATTCGGATAAATAAGGAAAAATCATTCTTCATGGCAGATGAAATTACTTATTGTGGGTATAAAGTGGATAAACATGGTATTCATAAAACACCAGATAAAATAGAAGCAATTGTAAATGCCCCTAGGTCAGAAAATGTCTTCCAGGTAAAAGCATTTCTTGGTCTTGTAACTTATTATGCTAAATTTGTGCCAAATTTATCGACAATTGCACATCCTTTGAATAATTTGCTTAAAAAGAATGTGACGTTTAATTGGTCTTACAAATGTGATCAAGCGTTTAAAAAAATAAAAAGGGAAATTACTTCTAACAGAGTGCTTACTCATTTCAATCCGAAATTACCTATAATCTTAGCTACGGATGCTTCTCCGTATGGTATCTCTGCAGTTCTTTCGCATGTGATGCCAGACAATACTGAAAAGCCTATTGGATTTGTATCCAGAACCTTGAATAATGCCGAAAAACGGTATAGTCAAGTAGATAAGGAGGCATCATTAGCAATAATATTTGGTGTTAAGAAATTTTTTCAATATTTGTACGGTAACAGATTCACTTTGTTTACTGATAGTAAACCATTAGTTTCAATTTTTTCACCTTCTAAAAGTATTCCTGTTTTATCAACTGTTAGAATGCAAAGATATGCCATATATTTACAAACGTTCCAGTATGACATTCGTTATAAGAAAACTACTGAACACGGAAATGTCGATGCACTTTCACGCCTTCCATTACGTAGTGAAGATTTGCCCCACGAATATAATTCAAATGAGGGACTTGATGAATCTGAAATCATTCAAATAAATCAGCTTTTTGTTTTACCTTTAAATGCTAAATCTATTGCTTCAGCTACAAAAACTGATCCTCTTTTGCGTCAAATTTTTCATCATCTCATTTAGGGTTCAGAAATTCCTAAGAATTTACTTTTTGGTGGTAAACAAGAAGAATTTACTCTTCAGCATGGTTGTATTTTAAAAGGTTGTAGGGTAGTTATCCCAGAAATTCATCGACAACAAATATTAAAGGAATTACATTTTGGTCATTTTGGTATAGTGAAAATGAAAGCTTTAGCCCGTAGTTTTGTATGGTGGCCAGGAATAGACCATGATATTGAAGATATTGCTCTATTTGTGTAAATTTGAAAAATAATCCTCCCACAGTTGATACACATCATTGGGAATGGCATACAGCTCCATGGCAGAGAATTCATATTGATTATTTTGGTCCTGTTAACGGGAAAATGCTTTTGTTAGTGGTTGATGCTTATAGTATTTATAGTTCCTAGTACAACTTCAGAAAATACAATTATTTGTCTTTCTTCTCTCTTTGCACGATACGGTTTTCCTATTTCTTTGGTATCAGATAATGCTAAGCAGTTTACATCGGAAGAATTTGAAATATTCTTAAAAAGTCATGGTGTAAAACATAAGTTTAGTGCACCGTACCATACATCTACAAATGGACAGGCTGAGAGGTATGTGCAAACGGTCAAACGTGGATTAAAAGCCTTAGCTTCTGAACCAGGTACTTTACAAATGAAGTTGAATAACTTTCTTTTGCAGTACAGGAAGATGCCACATGTTACAACGGAGGAAAGTTCTGCATCTTTATTTCTAAGACGTCATATAAGAACAAACATAGATTTGATAGTGCCGAATGTTGCAAATTTTGTTCATGAAAAACAAACTGCAAGGAAAGCTAAAGTTAAAGTAAAATAATTTGAAATCAACCAGAAAGTCGCTGTAAGAAATTATACTCCAGAAGCCAAATGGAAAATTGGTCGAATCGTAGCAAGAGAAGGAAAATTACATTACAGAGTTCAAGTTGGTTCGAATATTTGGAAAAGGCATGTTAATCAAATAACAAATGTAGGGGAAGATATTTCTATAACTAATGATCCAAATTCGGAAGAAAATGTTACAGAAAATTTGAGAAGTGAAAATGCAAGTGGGAAGCAAAATGATTTTTCACCCTTACAGTCAAGTTTCACAGATCCGCAACCAGTTGACTCTCATGTTCCAGTTGCTCTAGATCCTACGCCAACTGACTTTCATGATCCTGATTCTTCGAATTCTAATTCAACTAACTCTGATAACATTCTTCCAAAACGTCGGTTCCTACTAGTGCTACAGTTGATGCTCCTGAACATGTAAAAACTAATTCTTCTTCTTCTCCACAGGTACTTAGACGATCCAGAAGACATAGGAGAGCTCCTGACCGACTTCATTATTAAGTGGGGAAGAGCTGTGTTGTTTAACTTTTACTTTTCAGGTAAAACTGTAGATGACGCCCCTTGTCCATTCCATGGAATTATTGTAAGGAACATAAATGTACTTGAGTTCTAGATTAGTTGTTTTATGTTTACAATGTGTATATGTCGTATGTAGTGACGTCTGTTTTATTAAATAATTTTTGTCCTTAAGTTTCGTCCACCTCCAGTTACTGAGTACTGTTTTATGCCTTAAATTAATATGTTTAAAGATATTATACTCATAATTCTGCAAAGTGTTATGATTTGGGCGATGTATTACGAAGAAAGAAGGTGTATTATTTTTTTAGGATTTTAAGAGTTATGAATAATTTTGTTTATGTCTGAAACTGGAAATGTAAGAAGTTCTGAAACAACTCGGCTAAAATGAGCTGCATAAAATCAACAACAACAACAAAAAAAATGCAATTAGAAGACTGTAGTGATTTGGCCGATTGCATTACAGAATTTTTGCGACTGATGCAACTGCAAAATACAGCGGTTTGTAAACTGCATTAATTTATCGACCTTAAAAATTCTGTAGTGGAATCGGCTAATTACCTCAATTTTCCAACTGCTTTTTTTTTTAACAAAATTTCTGTTCTTTATTTCTGCCAAGACATACCCGAAGAAAACTGGTTCTGGTAACAAGCCGAATAATTCGGCTGTTTTCAAAATCAATCTTAATTCCTTTTCATGTCAACAATGGTTTTGATTATATTTTATTCGATATCTGCCATTTTTTTCTAATTCTGCAACTTTATTTGTTATGCATCATAACCACATGACAATTTAAAAAAGTCGTTTGATCTATAAAACTGGATTTTATAGATATGCGTGGTGTTCCCCCGTCCTCATTAATACAATTCAGTTTACTACCCACAATATCCATTAATTTCACTGGTGACTTTATCAATGATTCACTTTATCTCAAATGGGATTCATATCTAGACTGGGCTTCGTATATAGTTAGCAAAAATCTTGATTTTTTTAAAAAATTAACCTGTTTAATTAAGTTATAAAAGTAATTCTAAATAATGTTTACCATTTAATTGTCGTGACCGAGACATTCACGGGCTGCAAGCTTCACGGCTTTTATTCAGAACTGTTTGATTCCCACCAGTTTTATAAAATATTGTATTGGTTTTATTCTGGTATCATTCTACTTGACATTAAATAAGAGGAATATATTTTTTTTTGAAAAAAGTGGTGGCAATAATGAATTTGGATTTTTAAACCGTAATTTAATGCGACCATTAAGGGGTTAACTAGTCGGATGTGGCAATCTCAAAATTTTCTTCTGTCTCATAAACGTTATTACAGCAAAATTCGCTATCTCAGTACCAAAATTATATGGAATGCCCATCATGGAGATTCTAAAGACATCAAATTCAGTGCATTAGTTCTTGAGATATAACTATCGTTTAAATTTCGCAAATCCTACAAAATTCAGCTTAGTAGCGCCCCTTATTAGTGGTTAACACCAATGCGTATTCAGCAGCAATTTGTGCAAACGTTTAATTGGATCCTAAGTTAAATGAAAATTCGTGCATTACTTCTTTGAGATACAGCTATTACGGAAATCGTAAAAAATGCATGATAGCAGCATCACGTGATGCGACGTTTACACCAAAATATAAAAAAAATGTATATTCATTTCAAGAACAGACAGAATCTGAAGTCTGATGAAAATCCGTGCATTAGTTCTGGAGATACAGCTGTTGCGGAAATCGCAAAAAAATGCAGCTAGCACCGCAAACTGTTGAGAGATTTACACCAGAAAGGAAACAAAATGTCAAAACGTGACAAGGATTAAATTAATAGAAGTTTAATGAAATTCCGTGCCTTAATTCTGAAGACAGGGCCGTAGCTAGAAGTGAACAATAGGGGCGGCTCAAGAGAATGTAGGGGGAGGGCCTCAGGTTGTAGAAGGTTGAGGGTACTCATAATTTCTCTCTCTCTCTGATGCTGAAAGATAAATTAGAGCATATTCATATTGTAGGTGATATGTTTATTTTTAAACTGCTGCCTTTAATTCTACGAAAAGAATATTATGATGAAAAAATCGAGTGTATAACTTGTGCAATACTGAACGTCGCGTTAGCTTCATACGTGCAAATAGGATGAGCGAGTGTTGAAACACTTATTTTAAATACAATTGAATAATTTTGCAAAACTGTGAAAAGGTCTCAAAACTAAATTAGATTTTTAAACAGAATTTTTTTTTAAATTTTCAAAACAGAAATCCATTGAATGACCTTGGAATCTCTTCCAAGGGAGGCTCAAAATATTTTAGGGGAGGGGGCTGAGCCGCCCATACCACCCTCACACCTAAGGCCCTGTCTGGATATATAGCTATTACGGAAGTCTAAAAAAATGCAGCCTAGGAGCGCAAACTGTTGAGGATTTACACTGAAATTTATTGATTATTGCTGAAATTTACTGAAATTTATTTTTACTTGATCTATTGCGGACATCGCAAAAAATGCAGCATAGCAATCTTATTTGTCGAGCGATTTACACCAAAATGTAGAAAACGTCAATCCATGTCACCCTTAAATGCCTGATTTGTTAAAGATAATTTTAAAAACGTTTTCGGCATTCATTTTTCAAACAAATTATGGGGAAAATATTTAAAGAAATCTTATTTTGTTTTATGTAAGGTTTACGGCAAAAACAGTTTGTTACTAATCGACATTTCTGGTGTTTAGTTAAAAAAACAATATTTTTGATAAAATTCTATAATATCAAGCACACATAAATTTGAGGAACAATGATAAGAAATAAATTTTACTTGCTTACTTTAGTCTAAAAAAAGGTGATTGAAAAGCTCTCAAACAAAACAAAAAGCACAAGTTGCAAAAACTCAAAAAAAAATTGATTTATTCTTAAACATCTTTATTCTTAAACTTTATAATCATTATTTTTAAATAACGAAAATGTTGACATCTAGTTGTTGAAAATTGTTTTAATAATATTCTCAGTATGTATATTATTGGCAACATTAGGCATTAAGCTTCAACATTATTCTATTATTATTTTAAAAGCCTAAATTAGGTATGTTGCGGAAAAGCAAACTAGGGATTCAAGGATTAATCTATAGTTTGATGAAAATCCGTACATTAGTTCTGGAGATTGAGCTATTGCGGAAATCGTAAAAAATGCAGCATAACAGCACCATCTGTAAAACGATTTACACTAAAATATAGAAAATATCAACTGATGTCAGTGAACAACAGAATCTGAAGTTTGCTGAAAACCCGTGCATTTCTGGAGATTAGGCGATTGAGGATATTGTAAAGAATTCTGCATAGCAGCTCTACCTGTTGAGAGATATACACCAAAAACTAATCAGCGCCAATGTATGTCAGTGACTAAATGAAAATAAATTTTGATTAAATTCTGTGAATTAGTTCTTAAGATAGTGGTTAAAATTTTTTTGTCACAGACAGTCACAAATTTACGGAAAATAATTTTGTAAAAACATGTTTTTTTTTTTGGGGGGGGGGGTAGCTCTGACCCAATAAAACGTGTAAATCCTTTGAAAACTGGAAGTCGAAAACTTTCACGAATGTAATACTTTAATCTTGTAAAGATCGGAAAAAGAAAAAATACACATTATTTTCTGTGGACCATCACTTATGCAAAGCTGCTCATTACTGATGCTTTTTTACTTTTTAGTAAAACAAATTTTTCGAAGTTATAAATTTTTATTTCGTTGATTTTCTAGACAGAAAAATCTTCTTCCATATTTTTTTAATTTTGTTTTGATAATCATGACAAAAATGCGCATGAAATAATAATTATTAACTAAAGGCCGAAAATTTGTCCTCAACCAGGACATCACGGATGGTTTTACTTTAACTCCATCTTTCACGTTGGGGTATCGTTGGTATGATGAAACCTTATTTGCTTCACTCCTCTGTTAATCACAGAGTTCATTCAGAGAATTTGTTTAGGTTAGACTTGAAAAATTGCATACTAACAGCAGAATACATCCGATCACTAGGGCTGGGCGATATACCGTAATATCGTTATATATCGATATTTCTTTAAGACCGCGGTAACGATATTGAGATTTCAATCCTTCCGATATATCGTTTCAAACGGTATTTCATCCTACTTTCGGAATTACGGAGTTACGGAATTTCGAATCTACCTCTGTCGGCGCAAAAGTTGTTTACTTTTGCAAATGTTCGCGCTGTAATCGGCACTTGCGTGATACTTCCGGTTTTGAGCCGGTGTCGCGCACACACCGGAATATGGGCGAACAGTCTACTTTTTGCGTTGGTGTCGCGCACATACCGGAATATGAGCGAACCGTCTACTTTTTGCGCTGGTGTCGCGCACATACCGGAATATGGGCGAACCGTCTACTTTTTGCGCTGGTGTCGCGCACATACCGGAATATGGGTGAACCGTCTACTTTTTGCGCTGTGTCGCGCACATACCGGAATATGGGCGAACAGTTTACTATTCTGATGTACTGCTTTATTTATCGGAGTTCGTTCGAGAATCGAAGTTGAAACACTCGTTCGAAGATCGGGCATTTCCGCTACAATCACTTGTTGACTCCATATCGATGGCTGACTGTTGTTTTCCTGTGAGCTTGTGTACAGTTATTACTGCCGGAATGCAGAATTGATTGCCATATTTTCAAGAATATGAGCACAATTAATCGATATTTCTTGTATGTTTGTTTTTCATTTATTAATAGCATTAATAAATAATTATATTAAATCACATATTATTTTACATTTTTTATTAATAACATTAATAATTTACATGTATGGTAATTCTATTATGTCATTTATTTTAAGCAGAAATTTTACTTAAAGCGGAAGTTTTTTCTTTTTCCATTGTGATTCACCTTAGTTTTAGAGTTTATTGGATACTAGTATTTTTACCCGTTTTGCGTATGGGTTTTTGAAAAAATCCCCCCGCCCCTCACAAAAAAAAAAAAAAAATCTCAAATTAGGAAGGAAAATACTTTTCATTTTGAAAGATCGCTAAAACTCTATGGATGGTGTCTTTCTGCTTGGCAAAACATATTACCCATCCACAGCAGATGACAATATGATTATTGTATAAACATTCAAGTTTCGATTTCGCTGAGTTCGATAAACAAAAACAAACGATAGATAGTTTCCTACGTTTTTTTGAGGTTCTTCTGTACTGGACACTTGTAAAAGATGCTCAAATTTTGTAATAACTTATTATATTTTAATAAAAATTTGTCACACAGCCTAATTTACTATTATTGCAAATTGCTGAAAATTTGAAAAAAATCGGCAAATTAACTTAGGAGTTATGAATTTTTTTCCCTTTTAATGGTAAAGAATAAAAGGTTTTGTTTTTCTCCCCCCCCCCCTTTTTCGTTTGTATGTGCCGTTGAATGTGTTTTTCGCGCACTTAAACAACTGACACTAGTTGATACTTTCACAAAACCCTTTTTATAAGTTAAATAAAAAAAAAACCAACAGTTTATCTCTTATAAAAGAATGAGGATAGTTTTGATTTTGAATATCATGGCTTCTTTTTATTTCAAGAGTTCACTAATGCAAAATCATCCGCTCAATGTCAATCTTATTTTTTTTTATACCTCGTTTGCATTTCCATATTTTTGTTTATTTATTTATTTTTTGTTTTTGCATTGCACATCTGAGGTTGATCTCTTTCAACAAAAGCCGTTTTTTAATATTTGTTTTCAAGTTTTTTTTTTTTTTTTTTTTTTTTTTTTTTTTACTGGAATACTTTCATTTTTGAAACTGGTTTCGAAAGTAAAAGCATTCTAGAAAAAAAATCTGTAAAGAAAATCGAAAAAGTAAAAGATCATTATAGAGATTAATTCAGCATTATTATTAAAAAAAGAAGAAGAAGAAGGAAAAAAAAAACGGCAGTTAGCAAAACGTCCTGATTTGGGACTTTGTACTCTATTAAAGAAATTTCGTGTTTTCTTAAAATTATTTGATTATTCTAATGCTTTCATTTGTGTTCTGACTAATAATAGAATTATTTATTATAACAACGAAAGTGTTCCTTACTTCTCAAAATTGCAGAAATGCAATTTTTTTTTTTTTTTTTTTTTTTTTTTGTATTGTAATAAAAAGATTCTAATTTTATAGGTAATTAAAGTATTTTCTTTCAATATATCTAATGGCTATTTGTTGTCTTATATACATTTTCTTGTTTCATTTTAATGATTTATAATGTTTAACTTTCTAAGAGTTTTCAATAACACATATTTTAGATCAGATTTGCAGGTAAAGGGTTTGCATATTTTGAATCAATACATAAAAATTAAAATTTATGTTCCTTGGAATATGTTAAGATATTGATATTTTTGTTTTTTCTTGATAATTAACATACATACACACACACACATATATATATACTATTATGTGTTTGTAGTATTTTATACAGAGGACAGTTACATTTATAACCCTATAATGGAGTGACATATGAATTGAAATATATCGATATATCGAAAATTATCGATATTTGGTCAGCGATATATCACGATATTAAAATTCTGATATCGCCCAGCCCTACCGATCACACGACAAATCATAAACCTTTGAAAAACTCTTTAATTAAATTAATTCGACCTTTTTTGCTACTTCTTGATTTCGAAAAATAATTTTAATTTCAGTATTTATTATATGAAACGTATATCCCAACTGTTAGAGCATTTATTTTGTAAGTCAAAAATCGCTGCTTCATGTCGAATGTAAGTTGAATTTTTAAAAAATATATTCATGGAAGTTACATCCCAATTGTTAGAGCATTGGTTTTTTAAGTCAAAAGGCTTTATGTCGAATGAAAGTTGAATTTTTTCAAAATATAAAGTTGTAAGTATTTTAGCGGAGTTTATTTTTATAAACAAAGTGGGACAATATTTCATGTTCTCGCCTCCCCCTCCTACAAAAGAGTAAACTCAAAGGAACTTTCCATTTCTTTTAAATCATTTATTTTAAAATAATGTATTAAAGCGTATTGGTTTAGCGGTCAGAGCATCTGACTGCCGTACTCCAAGTTGAGAATACAACAGCGTATTGGCTAAGGTTCACCAGACTTTTATCTATTCGAGGTTGTTAAAATGAGTACAAAATTTGGGGGCGCCCATAAATGATGTCACACTTGTATGGTGGGGGGGGGAAGGGTTCGCGAAGTTGTGACAAGCGGGTGGGAGCGAGAACGAAAAAGTTTCACATCAGACATTTTGATTAAAATAAAAGCAATAAAAGTCAGCAGATTAAATTATTAAATTTGCATTCATAAAGTAAAAATAAGATTCAAAAACCACTTGTATTAAATTCCATTTTAATTACCAAAGTACTACTACTGTTTTTATTTTTTTTTCATATGAATATTTTATAATTATTGTATGTTAATTATGTTTTTTGTTGTAAGCTTTAATTTTATATCATGCAAAATAAGTACACGAATCATATTTTATTGTTATGGTCACAAATGTCATTAAAACATAGTTAAAGTTTTAAAATAAAATATGATCTATAATGTAGTACTTTGTTACTGAGCTGCAAGTATTTATTTACGTAATATAACGTGACATGTGACAGAAAGGGGAAGGGTTTATGATAAAGTGTGACACTTTGTGACAAACGGAGGTTAAAAAATATTGAAGAATGTGTGACATAATTTATAGACGGACCCTTTGCTCGTGGTCTAGCGATGGACCCACATCAGATTGGCCATTTGTCCACAACATATGGTGTATAGGGTCCAGGTTTAAAAAAACGGGAGGGTTCTGTATACATAGATGGTACTTCATGGATCATTTAGAAACAGAGTTAAGATAGTTTAAGATTAATTTAATTAATTAATATTTTCATAATCAATACATATAGATAAATATATATTGTAAAGTAGATTGAAGAACGATGTTGAAGTTTTTTATAATTTTATACGGGTTTTAAAATTTTATTAATATGTGGATTTAATTAATACAATTTTTTTATCTTTTTGCCATATTAATAGAAAAAAGGATTTAAAAAAATTCAAAACTGGTTCTTCATTTTTTTTTCTTCAAGTAGAAAGTTGAAGTCATTAGACAATTTTAAAAGGAAATCGAATATAATAAGGTAAGCAAACGATTTCAACTAATATTACCAACTTTTATTAACATGTAAATATCACACTACATTTTTATTTTTTTATGAAATCAATAAAAATTTAGATCTTAAAACTAAGTAATCTAATAAGAACAAGTAATGGTATCGTATTTAAATGAAAGGTAATTTCTTCCTACGGAATCCTGATGAGAAAAGCATAATTTAAAAACCCTTTTTAGCAGTTTTATTTAAATTTTCAAACTTCATCAGAACTGATATACATTTTAAAAATAATAATCACTATATGAAACCTTAACTATTTTTATTTCGAATATTATTTTCAATACTACCCTTTAAAAAACAGTTATATTCATTTAAAAGTTTAGAAGAAAGACTTATACAGTAGACTCTCAAATCCGCACAGCTTGGAACCAGAGGCTGTGCGGATTTCTTGTCATTGCTTTGTTTACATATTATAAACAGTAATTTGAGTGTAATTAATAAAGCAACGTAAAATATAATGAATGCTTACAATGTAATAAAATATTAAAATAATTAATAAACTAAAATAACAAAAATTCAGATATTTTTTTAACTGATTAAAATATTAAAAGCAAAGGTCAAGTTAATAATCAGTAATAAATGATTATATATTCATTATAAAGATGAGATGCATTTTTTCCTAAATTATTCAATTATATTTATTTCATAATAGATTACTATTAATTCACATAAAAATCATAACATAAAAAAGTTTTATTTCAGGTTTAGCCTGACAAATAACCAAAAAAGCTTGATTAATTCATAAATACTTTTGGTAAGAAAATTGTGATTACCAATGATATCAGAAATATCTTAAAATTTTTTAGCAATAAATTTATCCTTCCTTTATGAAAAAACAGGAATTCTGGCATATTAACAAAAATCAGAAATTAAAATATATATGGAGTTAATATGAAAACAAAAAAGTCAAATTTTGTACCTATATCTGAATTGAATATTTCTTTGTTTACATCTGTAAATTATGCGCAGCTTTCAGGGACTCACTTCACTGTAAAAAATTCATTGTGAAAAGTTATTCTTAACAAGTCCTTTGACTCAAGCATTCTCAATCATAAGGCTAATTTTATAGCCTTATAAATCTATATTTTGTCAAAAAGAGACATAACTGCAATATTTTTTCGATAATATAAGGATAAAGCCTAATAAATATAAAATATGCTTTTCTAAGATTGATATTCACAATCGTTACTTGTTGATTTACAAGTTTAAGGAAAAACAATTGCTTGGTCGTCGTTTCATTTCAGTTACTCTAATATTTTAAATGAAATGCTATTTTAATACAAGAATTTGCCAAAGTTTCTAAATATAAAAAGTATAAAAATTAGTTAATCGCAATTAACAAAATATGGAAGCAAAAAAAAAAAAAGACTGCTCTTTTGCATTTTTTTATATATCACATAAATTAGCTCAATAGTATAGATTAAGTAAAACACACTTTTAAGGGAAATTCCTGTTGTATTTTTCACACAAAACATTTCTCCCTAGCATGTATTAACTGATGCTTACTTAAACTATACTGCTGAGAGAATTTTTTGTTGCATATCTCGCACACAAAAGGTTTCTCACCAGTGTGAATTAAAAGGTGTGTCCTTAAATTACGCTTATGAGAGAATTTCTTGTTGCATATTTCACAGACAAAAAGTTTATCACCAGTATGAATTAAAAAATGTTTTCTCAAATAACTCTTAAGGGAGAATTTCTTGTTGCATACCTCACAGACAAAAGGTTTTTCACCAGTATGAATTAACAGATGATTTCCTAAATCAGCCTTTCGTGAGAATTTCTTGTTGCATACTTCACAAACAAAAGATTTCGCACCAGTATGAATTAAAAGGTGTTTGCTTAAATTACACTTATGAGAGAATTTCTTGTTGCATATCTCACAGACAAAAGGTTTCTCACCAGTATGAATTAAAAGGTGTTTTCTCAAATCACACTTACGGGAGAATTTCTTGTTGCATACCTCACAGACAAAACGTTTTTCACCAGTATGAATTAACAGATGATTTCCTAAATCAGCCTTTCGTGTGAATTTCTTGTTGCATACTTCACAAACAAAAGATTTCGCACCAGTATGAATTAAAAGGTGATTGCTTAAATTAGACTTAAGAGAGAACTTCTTGTTGCATATCTCACAGATAAAAGGTTTCTCACCAGTGTGAATTAAGTGATGTTTGCTTAAATGATCCTTTCGGGCAAATTTCTTGTTGCATATTTCACACACAAAAGATTTTTCACCAGTGTGAATTAACATATGTTTGTTTAAGTCACACTTTTGTGAGCATTTCTTGTTGCAAACCTCACACACAAACAGTTTTCCTTGCTTTGAGTCAGAACCTACTTTTCCTAAGCAATCTTGTAAAGAAATATTTTGCTGCATATTTTGCACTTTAAAGACGGTTTTGAGTAGAGTAATCTGCATATACATGCATAGCTTTTTGCATCTGCAATAATTATAAGCAAAACAATCAATCACATTTTAAGATGCATGAAAAATAAATTAAAAAAATAAATGTATTAGAAGTGTTAACTAAATGCAGAAAACTCAATTGAAATAGACTTCCTAATACATGATGCTCACAGAACCAATGGTGTGTCAGCATTCTTTTCCTATTGCATAGCGGTTTAAACTATAACAACATTTAGAATAAATACAGCAAATAATTGCCACCATAAAATTATAAAAAACTTACCACAAAGAACATATTATTAATAAAAAATTAGAAATAAGTGTTATAAATGGATAATAAATCAAATATTTATGAATAAAATATTTATAAATAGAAAATAAAGCAAACTTAAACAGAAATGTCAATTATTTCATGTCATCTATGAAAATAATGATACATGGTATAAGCAATGTGGATAAAATAATTTATTTTTACGGCAAGGGGAACTATAAAATTTAGACGCATTTAGTCAATCTTCCTCCAGATTTTAGAAATTTTTAAACTAACATATATGATTATTGACGAAAACATTTAGCATTATTACTGCAATTTATATTGTATAGCAATAAGTTAATCTTTGATAAGTATTTAAAAAATATTTAATGTTATTTATAATAAATAAAACAAAATACATTTTTCTATATTTATAGATCTGTCTATGGAAGTGGGATTATAAACTGATTGAAGAGTATCACTAAACTGATTTAAACTAGAGATCCTTATCACATGACAGTTTATAGCATTAAAAAATCCAAATATAGTAGCACACGCAATATTATGTATGCTGTGTTGACACTGGTCAATGGAAATAGGGATACATAACCTCATGTTTTTCCTTCTTTTAGGGAATAACAGATATTGAACTTATTCTATAAAAGATATTTTTTTTATTTAAAAGCAATGTTTTTGAGACTTTCACAAATGTTGCTCTATTTGTTGAGCTAACACACATTATGTAAATTATAATCATAATCTACAGTTTGAACGCTTTTTTTACATTAATTTTGACAGAGCTTTCCAAGATATATTAAAATTTTTCGATTTGTTGACGGTCTCCTAAGGGGTTTCAGGAAAACATCTTCATGGAAATATATGACCTGTACTACACTGCTTATAACCAAGAAGTTTGTATATATCAGTGTTGGGCACGTTCACAAAATAAACGAACTAACTCAAACTCACGTTCAATTTCTGAAAAGTGATTTAAGTTCACGTTCAAACTCAAAAATTTTTAAACGAACGCGTTCAAATCACGCTCATTTGTAAAAGTGAACGAAATTCACTAAAAAGTTCATTTTTTTTTTTTTAATGTTTGGTTATTATTGTCCAAATTTACAAAATTTTTGAACTAATCATTTGATTATTCGATATGTAAGATAAAGGTATGCACGGACGGAAATTTCCAGGCCCGATCCATAGAAAAAAAATGTCCGGCCTGATATTAAAATAAAAAATTCAGCCCGAGCCCAGTCCGGCTCGTAGAGAAAATTTAGCGGCCCGATATAATAGCTAAAAACAAGGCCCGACCCGGCCCGACATAATAGCTAAAACAAGGCCCGAGCTTGGCCCGGAAAAAAAGTTGAAATTTCGCACCGAACCCGCCCCGACCCCGAGTACATTTCTACTGGACATTGATATTTACCCTTACGGAAAAGTTCTGGCCAAAAAACTTACCTTAGTCTGTTTATAATCTCTATTTATGCAGAAGTGCCGTAGGGTGCGATGTTTATGCTTTTAATAAACATTTGTTAGTTGAATGTAAATGTATCATTAGTATTATTAATCTATCTTCCATGTTATGGAGACATAAAAATCTAAAACATGATATATGGTAAAAGTAAAATCTAAGATTAAACCGAATTGGAAAGAAAAAATACGTTTTTATTTTAGCAGGTGTAAATGTTTAATATATTTTTTCTACCGTATTATTGTATTCATTTTGCATGGATGAACAGTTTAAAAGAACTTTAAAAGAAATTTTCAATTTTCAGTTTAAAAGAAAATTCCGTCATAGGCAGTTTATTCCATATGTCCTCTATTAAAAAAAGCCTGGAATCTACGATTCTTAAAAAAGAATAAAAATCCAATCTTTAATTGCATAAAAATGGCAACTTAAAAGTATGTGCTTTTTAGCAAAATCAAGCCAAATTTTACTGATTTTTGAATAGACTTGGCCCCGTCGAGAAAAGGATTTTCATACGGGATGATAAATAAGTATAGTACAATATTGGAAGAAATATATCTCCTAGCTATATCTTGAAATAAAATTTTATTCATCTTTAATTTTTTTTAAAAGGGTAAAATTTATACATCCTAAGTAATTTAAAATAATTAAATGCACAGAGTAAGAATAACAAAAGTTCTTTTGTCAGGTATCTCTCTCTCCTACCCTTAATCCCCCGAAAGGATAATTTTATTTATTTATTTTTACTTTCAAGCTTTCAAAATGTATGTTATACAGTGAGACGAATTTTATTAAATGAACTAATTTCATTTTGCGATTTTGAAATGTACTAGTCGAAATTTTCTTTTCAATATTCAATATTTCTTAAATGTTAAAACATCTGTAAATGCTCTACTGAATTTATGTGTTTAAAACCAAATTGCCTTGTATGAGGAGATCTAAAAAAATTCCTAGTTTAGTTTATTTCATGTTTATGTTCTCCGTTAAAGAAAAAAAAATAGCCTGGACTACGGATTTTAGCAAAGACATTTATTCCAAAATTCTGGTTAACCCTTCCACTGCATTTTGTTTGTAGAATTGCTGATAAAAAATATGCTTTGTGCATATGAATCGATAAAATTTGCATATGTAACTTCTTAAAGCTGTTCTTAACTTCTGCAAAATGTTTTGACACATTTACAAATTCATTTTTAACGAAGAGATATAAAATTGGAAGGCGAGACTATGGAAGCGCTTTTGAATTGAATTCAATATTCCATTTTCTGATAATAAAATTACCTAACGAGTTATAAACTACTTTCATCATATGATTTTCTTCCTTTCTTCGACTGCTTTTTTCTACTTTCATCGGAAAGTGCGGTTCAAAATGTTAACTCGGATGGCTTGTTCTGAAATATTTATGGCGTTTTGTTAAAAAAATTTTAAAGTGAGTAGGATTTGATAGTTTCTGAATAACAACAATTGCTAATTTTATGTATTTCGGAACAAAAATAAATTACAATTTATACCACCAAGTTTTTTAAGAACAGCCTTGATAATCGAATAGGGATTTTCATTTGCCTATAAAGTTGACGCATATTTAATTATTTCAAATTATTGTTCCATGACAATGGCCCTTCACACAGACTGCTGAGACTTAAAAACAGACTTTAAACAGCTAATAGGACATCGTTTTCTGAAAGATATTTTGCATTTATAGAAAAATGAAAAAAAAATTAATTTTCAGCAGTTTGAATCAGAACAATGAAAATTTTTTAATACAGAAATGAAAATAAATTAAAGATAGATTGAAAATTCATTTATTACTTTAGAAGTAAAATTCTTCTTAAAATCAGTAATCTGTTTATAAAAAAAAAAAAAAAAAAAAAAAAATCCACATCTCACTGAATAAAGAATTGTGAAAACTGTGACAATTTGTGAAGGCCCCGCGGCCGCATCAACTCTTACCCTCACATAAATCTGGATCTGTACATCATTTCTTTAAAGCCAGTCTTCTTTTTTTAAATCTAAAAATTTAAACATTTTGTACGGCTTAAAATTCAGATACGAATACATAATAATTATAAGATGCTGCTAGATGCAGTATAATATAAATATTTAGATGAACGCATATTTTATACCACTCTTTTTCTATTCTAAAAGTACACATTATCGATTGTAATACGTAGAAAGTTTTGCAATAGATTTAAAACATCCCTTTTACAAACACAAAATTTTAAGCCTCATCTCCCCATCCCCCCACCCCCCCACCCCCAAAAAAAATAAATAAATCCATAGTTGCGTTAAAAGTGTGGAAAAAAAATAGTTAATTCACTTAAAATTGTTATAACATGCCTTAAAAATCTACCGCCTCTATTAAGGATTTCTCTTTTTTCGATTCAAACTGCTTATTTTCCGATTTATTTTTAAATTCATTTTTGCTCTCAAATGCATCAAAATGGCACATTCTCTTATTTAGAAATTACTCAAGGTGCCGTGATTATTAATTCAATGATAAATGCAGAAAATATTGCAAAAAAATGCAATCAAAACCGGCACTTTGAACCGATTTTTAAGAAGCCGGAGACTTGGGAACGAAAAAAAGGGTCATACTGAGAAGATAATTGCTTATAAATCAAATTCTAATGAATTGAGCGTAAAAAGACATCATACGGCACCTTATATTTCTCTTCAAAAATCCCCTCAGCAACTTTCATATTTCTACTTTTAAAAATGTTTCTGAAATTATATCAGAAAATTTTGAGCTGTTGAAGGTGGAAAAGCGTTTTTTCGAATACATCCTTAAGGGGGGAAATGCGGCATGATAATTTTTCTGGGGTTAATGCACCGGGCAAAAAATTTCATCACAATCATTGAAGAAAATTGTAACTGACGATAGAAACTGTAAAAGAAAGCTTAAAAATAGCATAAGAAAAATTCTGTAAATATTTTAATAGAAAGTATTTTGTAATATAATTAATAATAATAATAGATTTAAAAAAATGATAAAACCATGTCCAAAACTTAAAACTGTGATATGTACGTATGCATGATTTCTTTTGATGAAAATTTTTTTCTGTTTATCAGCAGAAATAATGACAACTTGCTGATTGGAAAATTAGATATGTTAATTTTGGACGATGCATGAAATATTTTGACTTAAAAAAAATAAATAAAAAATAAAAAATAGAAAAATAAAAGGGGGCGGGGAGAAGGAAAAGGAATGAAAAAAGAAATGAAATCGTTTAAATTACTTTGTATGTTTAGAAAATATCTGCAAATAGGTTGCAGATTAAAAATCAATTTTATCAATATTAATGTATCCATTTTAACGATATGGATAATAAACATAATAGAAATTATCGTTCTCGAGACGAAGAATTTATTCGTCGTCAAATTTAATAAACTGCAAAATATAATTTTTCACTTTTAAAAAATAAGATTATCTGTGTATATACAAGAGCTAATCTAGCCCTCCATTTAGAGGAGGGTCATAACAATGAGAGAAATGCCACCATAAGAGAGCATTGACTGTCACATTCTGAAATTCAATTTAAATCTCCAAATTTTAGTAAGATTTCCTAAAAAAATCTTTACATTTAACGAAATATGGAAAACGCTATTTCAATCGCTTAACAACTGAATAAGTGCACTTGCAAGTATCTTGCATGTAAGATTAAAAATGACGTAATAAATTACCAAAATGTATGTAATTTGGATTTGAGTACAGCTTTAAAAAAATAATGTTTTGCACCCCAAAGCAAAGGAGAAGTTAGAAAGAACTTAATATACATTTCATTTGAGTATATCTTTAAAAATTTAGATGGTTCCACATCCCAAAGCAAAGGAGAAATTAGAAAGAACTTAACATACATTTCATTTTTTAAATGTTTCTTAAAATTTTTCTTTGTCCAAAGTGGAGAGTGGGAGGGAGCTCATGATTCTCGTAACCCCTCATATTATCGGATTAAAATAAAGAAATTAATGTTTATCTTGTTCGAATTCTATACTTGAGAAAGTGGCTTTCATCTTCCGTTGCAAAATGCTATTTTTCATAACAGTGTAATGCATTTCACAAAAATAACTTTGACTTTTCAAAAAATATTAGCTGTCCTGTGTCCCCTGCCTTTCCCCCAAAAAACCTTCATCGAATACATCTTTTAAAAGCAATTCAAAATTTATTAAACCATAATATATAATTTCCCATTTGTTTGAAAACTAACTTTACAGATATGTGTGTGATTTTGTTTAAATGCCCGTGTGTCAATTTTAAAAGTGAAAAGTATTTTTTAATGGAAATAAAAAGAAAGAAAGAAAACAGTTTGCACGTATAAAGAATCTTCACGAATTAAAATCTTACATTAATCATTTGTCATCATGTTATTTATGCATGTATATATATATATATATATATATATATTATTCTAATAAATATATAAATCGATTTTAGAAAGGGCAAACAATCATGAAATCATTGTATATATAACGATTTGCGATACTGAAATTTAAAGCTAATGTATATATATATTTTTTTACCAGAAAAATAAAATCTTTGTAATTTAGGCGAAATTTGCGTGAATAAAGAGGTTGTTTCTCGTTAAAAATAGAGCAGTAACTGTCATCATGACAATTACCAAATTGATTGTAAGGGTTATTCTCTGCAATAGTGCAAAAAGTGTTTCCCAGCCATATAAATGCTCTAAATTTCATTTTATTTTTATTTATTTATACTTTTATTAGAAGTTCTAAAGTTTGTTTATTAGGGGCAGGGCGTAAAATTTAAAAATAAACAGATTTAATATTTAAAAATGTAAGATATATCATGCAAATATCATTCCCTCACCTCTCCCCTAACTATACTACCATACTTTACTGCCTGATTTTTTCTATTCAGAAGTAAAAATAATTAAAAACACCCTAAGCAAAATAAAGTTCTTAATTGGTACCTTACAAAAAATAATAAAAATATTATTTTTTACTATAATTATATAGTCTACTCAATCAATTATATGTCTCCCCATGTTAGACCATCATTCCCTCACACCTTGCTATTACCGCAAATATCCTATCACTAAAGATGAGCAGCAGTCTAGCATTCTTCACAGAGAGGAAGCTAATTTGAGTACTTGTCAGTCCAGCAACATGAATTGGTGGTGTAAGTTATTGTTAATTTTCTAGAAATTTTTTTCAATCAAAAAATAAGGGAGTATTTTTATTAGCAGTCATTCCCTCACACAGAATGCTAAATTTTTAGCAATTTTCAAAATTTTCAATTTTATTATACATTATATATTATGTGTTTTTCTTTAAGGAATCAGTTTGTTTTTTTGCATTTTTCATGACAATTAGTAAAAACATCTTAATTTAATCATTCCCTCACTCGTCATTCCCTCACATTTATTGTTATGAGTTAATGATAAAGTGAATGGGGAATATGTACTTTTGTTTAAAATTTTATAACGATTTCTGCTGCTATTAAAATATTCAACAATTGACCAATTACTAGCAATTTATCCAATTTTTATGAAAATTTACCTATGTAACATTCAAGTCAGACTGCTTGGTCAAATTTGCAGTATTGTAGAGAATAACCCATAAGCGTTCCTAGACCACCCATAGACTTATGTAAGAGACCACCTTAGTTGTAAAAAAAAATTGAAGAGAATGCCAGAACGGTGATTGCAATACGATTAGATAACTAAACACCCAAGGGAAAGCGGTATTTATGGCCGACTCAGTCTGTTCAACAAAGCACAGAACCGCCTTACACAGAACAAATCTCTAGCCGATGACGCCTCCACTTGTAAATCGTATGTACATTGACAAGTCACACGAGTTTCTATCCTTCTACTTTCTCTTCACTGGGATGGGCGACAACAAAGATGTTATCTCTTCCGTTCCGCAAATTTGACTATTGTAAAAAGAGTCCCTCTAAAATGAGACTTTAATAACCGATAAAAAATACTACTTTATTTTCCCACGCGGATGTTTGTTTGTACAATTGGACTGGGAAAATTTTCGATCGAATTATAAATGTTTCTTATTAACAGGATTCTATATTTTCACTATATTAAAACTTAAAAAGAGAAAGGGAATGTCTCCTGAAATAGGTAGGCGGAAAAAAGCGCACGGAAAAAGGCGCCCCGGAAAAAAGCGTCCCCGGAAAAAAGCGCACCGGAAAAAAGCGTCTCTTTTTACAAATCACGTATTTAAATAAGTCTGATAATAGTACACATGGTTAATCTTAGAATATAAACACTAGATTGAGACGGTTTTATGAAATTTGGCATCCTTGCTCTCTCGGGACTGAGATGGGCGAAGGTTGGGGGGGGAGGCTTTAAAAGTTATCTCAAAACCTGTTATTGCCTCAATGAAAAAAAAATTGTAGGGTACGAAAAATAAGATAATAAACACTAGGTACTTAAATCCATTTTTTTAATTCAGTCTCCCTTGTTCTTCTGTGGTGGTGGTTGGGGGGAGGGGAGGGGGCGATTGTTTACAAACTCTGAATCTATCTCTTACATTAATTTTTTTATATTATTTATAATTTGATTATTTATAATTTAAATTATACATAATTAATTTATATATTATATGATTATTATTTTTATTATTATTATCAAATTACATATTAATATTTTGTTACATTTTATATTATATATTTATACTTATATAATACATATTAATTAATTATTAATATATTAATGTAATATATTAATAGTAAATAATTAATAATATAATTAATAAATTAATAATAATAATTAATAATAATAAATAATAAATAATTTATAATAAATAAATAATAAATTAATAATACATAATTATAAATTAAATATAAAATTAAATAAAAAAATTTAAAAAAATATACAAATAAATATTATTAAATATTAAAAATTACAAAAAATTATTTAAAAATGATAATAATTAAAGTAATTAATAATAATAAATAAAAATGATAAGATTTTATTAACTCATAGTAGTATCAACTCATATATATATTTTTCATTCAGCCACCCTTGTTCTTCCGTGGGAGCGGGGGGGGGGCTACAAACTCCAAATCTATCACTGCTTTAGACGATAACATTTTTTTCGGAAAGTTTTCTAGAATTTAGGGAAAAAAGTGACTGGAAAAACAAGAGCGCAAAAAGTGATCAGAAAAAAGTGACAAAGAATTGATAAATATTGAACTTGTGGATAAATAAATGATAAAAACTAAAGTGGCAACAAATTTCTCATTTATATCATTCTCGTAGGACAGCGGTTCCGAACCTTTAATACGCGTACCCTTGGGGATACGTAGCGAGATTGCTGGAGGTATACGACGATAGTATCAGTAATGGTGGATGATAAATACCATTTTTTAAATAAATTCTTGTTAATGTGTAAATTTTTTAATATTTAATTTCATATATTTATACACTTATTTTTATTATGCCCTGTAAGTTAATAAAATATTATAATTTTTAAAATAATTCTTGTTGATGAAACTAGATTTTTAATATTTAATTTTATATATTAATACATTTATTTTTATTGATTTACAATGAGTTAATAAAATATTATCATTTTTAAATAAACTTTTGTTAATAAGTATAATTTTTAATATTTAATTACATTTATTTTTAATTTTATATTTAATTTATATTTATGTATTATTAATTTATTACTTATTTATTATAAATTATTTATTCTGTATTGTTTTTATATTATATTAATATATTTATTATTATATATTATGTTATATATTATATAAATATAAATATATAAATGTAATATAAAATATAATAAAATATTAATATGTAATTTTATAATAAAAATAATCAAATTATAAATAATATTAAAAAAATAAATATAAGAGATATTTTCAAAAGTTTGTAGATACCCTCTCCCCTCCCCCCCCCTCCACTCCACAGGAGAACAAGGGAGACTGAATTAAAAAAAAATATTTAAGTACCTAGTGTTTATTATCTAATTCTTCGTACCTTACAATTTTCTTTCATTAAAGCAATGACAAGTTTTGAGATAACTTTTAAAGCCTCCCCCCCCCCTCCGCCCATCTGAGTCTCGATAGAGCAAAAACTTAAATTTCATAAAACCGTCTCAATCTAGTGTTTATATTCTAAGATTAACCATATATACTATTATCAGACATATTTAAATATGTGATTTGTAAAAAGGGACGCTTTTTTCCAGGGACGCTTTTTTCCGTGCGCTTTTTTCCGTGATTCCCTGAAATATTATGTCATTTTATCATTCATACAAAATTTCAGTTTGCTGTGATAAATTGATCCCCGAATTATCAAAGTTTGAAATTAATGTATTTTCATACAAGAAAGAAAAAAAAATGACTGCAATGAAACAAAATTGAAAAATATATACATTTTTGAAACATTTATAAAAACTAAAATTTTGTATTCAAAATTGCCTCATGCTTTTTACGCATTTTTTGAAAGAAAAAAGGAAGAGATCCGACAGCTAAAGTCTGTGATACAGTTTATCATTGCCAGTCGGGTTTGGGTTAAGTTTATTTCTACTTTTTTGCGACAGGTCCGGTTGATTATCTTTTTTTTTTTTTTTTTTTTTTTTTTTTTTTTTTTTTTGTGGTTGTTGCTTCGGATCGGATTTTAACTCTTGTGATTCGGGTTAGAGTTGACCAGATTTTTAAAAGGAATATCCAAAATAATTTTTCGTATTAAAAAAGCTACATACAATAATATTTTTATAATGGGTACTCCCAAATGTACACATCTAGTCAGCGAACACTGTTGAAAAATCTTAATACTTATATATTTATATGCTTATATCGCTGAATATGGCATGTTCATCTTGCCCTCTGCCCACATGTAGCATCTGCATGCATACATAAGCTATCAAAAGTATCATACACGTGCTTATGTGTGTATAAAAAATATTGGCAATATTTTTTCATATCCCGAGAAAAGAAAAATGTTCTTATGGTCACATTTTTTGTAATTTATTTTTCATGCAGTAGTTTGAATATATACTTATTCATACTAAAATACATATGTATATTTTCACCTGAAACATAATTGGCTGTTTGTGTTTAGACGGCCAATTTTTAACACAACAGATATAGACCATAAAGGGAAGAGTGTTCTCCTTGGGGGGGGGGGGTCTTTCTTAGGGTACCAAGCCCATACTTATTTCATGGAAAATCAAAGTTTGAATAAAACCCGAAAAACTCCGAACGATTAGGCGACGGAAGCGATTGCATTGGAACCCAGCACCTCCCGTCTATCAGCCACCAGCCTGAAACATAGTTGTGCTCAAACATTTTGTGAAAACGCAAACAACCCGACTTTCAAAAGATCTAATTATGATTCATAAAAATTATTCTAGGCAATCCAACCCGCAAAACGAATATAATAATTAAAACCTGTAATTACAAATTTTTGTGCAACGTGACCCGATGCAAGATTCTATTCAATGATCTCGATGTCTATACTATTCAGAGGTTATGCAATATTTGATTTTTTAAAAATGAATTTTATAAATATCTAAACAGTTCTTTTTCTATAAAAACATAACTTAGTAGTAGAGATATAAATGTAGGTTACTTTTTTTTTTTTACAATTGCATCCAAACCTAATTTACTTTCCTTCGGGTCGGGTTGCTGGTTGCACAAAATTATTTTAATGCTTTCGAGGTTCAGGTCGGGTTGTGGATCAAACTTATTCTATTTGTGAGCTTCGGATCGGATTGAGGGTTGATTGTTAACCTTCCGTCTACCAGACAAAACACCCATTTATCTACGGCAACACCTAATTTTAATTCCAAACTTGCAAACGGCACTAGTAATATTTTAATATAATTTTGCTTTTACAATGAAAGCTTAAATTAAGGAATTCGTAATACCTAGACAAGTCCTTTATAAATTCGGGTGTCAATCGACAATTTCTCATTTTACCATTGACACCAGAAATATTGCTGTCGGGTCCAATGGACCCGTCTGGTAGACGGAAGGTTAAGCATGCTTCGAAAGGAAGACGTAAAGTTTCCATGTCACGTTTTCTAAAAGGTTTTAAACTAACTTTTAAAGACACAGGATGCGCAGTGAAAGATCCATTCAATGCAAAGTAGTTGCGAATACTTTAGTATTTATGTGATATTTCTAATTAAATCGATATGTTTTTCAAAATTTGATATTTATTGCGTTTATACTGATATTGGGCTGCATTGCAGAAATATACTGTTAAAAATTGTTATCTAAGATGTCTAAATCGTCCGTGTTGTTAATGGTTAATAAATTCGGCTAATCATCGCTTTTTTTTTTTTTTTTAAATCTCTATCAACAATGTTTTTATGCTTCTTCTACAATGGGTACTTCCAATGCTGCTCAACACTTTCGCTGAATGTCCGCAAGTCAAAATTTGTGTGCAATAGAAAAATGCGCTTTTCTCAAAAACTGTGTGACATAGGGTTAATCGCTTTTATTTTTTTTTTCACAATTTTAGTTTAAGTAGATTCTGAAATAGATGGGGGGGGGATGTTTTTGCACTACATTTTTGGCATCGCTCTGAAAATCTAACACTTAAAAATTTTAAAACAATGTGGGTTTTTTTTTAGGTCAGCGCTACGACACCTTTCATCGCACACGATGCACAAAATTTTTTTTTTCCTGAATAATTTAATTAGTCCCCCTACATTTTTCCTAAATTTCTTTGTGAATGTTTAATAATCTGTAAATAGGTAGGTCAATAATCTTTATGAGTTCTCCCAATTTGAACTTTCCACATCCCATAGTTTACGAGTAAAATGGTTGCGACAGACAAAAAACTAACACAAGAGGGAGATCTTTTAATGATTCCGTTTAATTTTTTAAGTACAAAACTCTAAAAAATACTTATTACAGTTTCTCTTTCATGATTATGTTTTTCATTTAAAAAAAAGTCATGGGCTGCGTAATTGGCACGTTTATTCCAAAGTTTTGGTCTTTCCATACTTCTTTCTGTATATTCCATTGTAAACTAAATTGACTTTAAAATGAATCCTTAACTGTATCTAAATATCTGAAATATTATTAACAACATTAATGTATTTCCACGGACTGGAGGATTAAAAAGATGAAAAATTCTACACAGATGAACATTTTAAGAAAAATCTCTGAAAAAAATTCATTGTAGACATATTCTTTATTAAGAAATAAAGAACCGTCTCTAACAAATGTGTTATAATTTTTTTTCACATGGATTATTCTGTTCATTTGGCACCGAGAAATTGTTTCGTTTAAGATAGGATTTCGTCATATACAGATTTTTATAACACCTTTTATAATACTTAATTCCCCTCCCCTAGCATTGTATATGTACTATTCTTTAAAGAGAATTTTAAATGTTGAATTATGGTAATTTAAAACTACAATAAACTCTGGCTAAGGCGGAATCGGGAAAATTTTCCATTGTAGACAATATCCCGTCTTAGACAAATTCTACTCTATGTCTGCGGATTCGTAGGGACTTGAAAATCTTTCAGAGTTAGACATATTTCTGCTTAACACACATTCCACCTTATACAGAGAGTTTATTGTATATATGTATTTTCGGCGAAAATTGCATATAATCCAGGTCCGGTTCGGCGCGGCCCGAGCCTGCAGAAGAAGCGAGACTAGGGTACCATCCAGAGAAGTGATACCCAGACTAAACCCTTCCTGACGCATATGTAGGTCCAGGGCCGTAGCTGAGGGGGCGCTATAGGCGGCTCAGTTCCCCCCCCCCCCTGAAAAAAATTCCATGGTCACTAAAGGAATTTCTGCTCTGAAAATTCAAATGAAATTCTGTTCAAAAATCTAATTTAGTTTTTGAGATCTTTTCACAATTTTGCAGAGTTACTAAATTGTATTTAAAATAAGTGTTTCAACTCTCCCTCATCTTATTCGTACATATGAAGCTAACATGATGTTTAATTTTACATCACTTATACACTCAAAAATTTCATCATCGTGTATTTTTCTTAGCATAAAATGAAGTTATTAAAACAGTTTAATAAGAAACATAGTATCTACAATGTGAATGTGCACAAATGTATCTTTCTGCCACAAAGAGAGAGAGAAAACAAATGAGCCCCCCCCCTCCCCCACAATCGTTCACTTCTAGCTACGGCCCTGTGTACTACACAGTGTGTAGGTCTCAAAATGGCATTTGAAAGGGGGGAAAAGAGTACTACGGTCTGGAAAATTTTTAAATAAATTATGAAAAAAATGAACGTAAATTTGAACGTAAATTTCGTTCAAACTCGTCGAATTTTTGAGTTTCCGCTCAGTTCAAACTCGTTTATAAAATAGTGAGCAAAGTTCAGTTCAAAGTTCACAAATAGTGAGCGAAACTCGTGATTTTTCGTTCATTGAATGCGTTCATACCCAACACTGGTATATATATATATATATATATATATATATATATATATATACACTGTAGACTCCTTCAAATTTGCGCAGTTTGGGACAAGAGGTTGTGCAGATTTCTGGTTATTGCTTTGTTTACAAGTTTTAAACAGTAATTTGAATGTAATTTATAATGCAAACGAAACAATAGTGAATGATTATAATATAATAAATATTAAACTGAGTAATTAACTAAAAAATATAAAAGTTTAGATAATTTTTAAACGGTTAAAATATTAAAAGCAAAGGTCAAGTTAATAATCAATAATGTATGATTAAATGTTCATTATAAAGATAAATTGTATGTCTCGTAAATTATTCAATGAAGAAAAGATATAGTATAATAACGATATAATAGATATAATATAGATAATCATAAAGATATAGTATTACTAATTCACAAAAAAATCCTAAAAAAGAAAGTTTTATTTTAAGTTTAGTCAAACTCAATAACCAAAAAAACTTGATTAATACATAAATATATTTGGTCAGGAGTTTGTGATTATGAATGATATCAGCAGTATCTTGAGTTTTTCAGAAAAAAAAATTGTTCTTCCTTCATGAAAAAACTTGAATTCAGTTATATTAACAAAAATTAAAATGTATATAGAATTGATATAAAACTAAAACAGTCTAATTTTGTTCCTATATCTGAATTGAGATTTTCATTGTTTACATCCCTAAATTATATGTGGATATCAGAGAGTTGTGGATTTTAGGATTGCAGATTGAAGGAAGTCTACTGTATATAAACAAGTCAACATTTAGACGGAGAATGGTTTTGTGTCCTGGGGGTCATGATCGGTGGAAATATATCAAAATTTTTCCGAAGTGCTTTCCATCGGACGGCTGCAATGGATAGCTTTTCATTATTTGTAATGAAAGCTACCTAAAATGTTAAAAATCATCCCCATTAAATTCACTTATGAATGAAATTATGTTTTAAAAAACACGTTATTCAATTTAGTGTAACCACAATAATACCTTAGCACTATAATACCACTTTACTTACATTTTATTAATAAAAGAAAATTGTGCTACATCTTTACATTCAAAATAAAACATGTGCGTGGAATTAAATGACATTACTGAAGATTTAATAACATTAAATTTAACAGAAATCGAAAAAGTAATTGATAAAGCAATTTAAAACAAAGGTTTAAAAAAAAATTAAATATAGTAGCAGGCCCGGACTGGCCAGGTCGGCTGGTCGGCGATCGCCGAGGGCCCCCGGCCCAAAGGGGCCCCAGAAGTGCAACTCAAAAAAGGAATATACGATTTTATAATTACTACTTATGTAAGAAAAAATTGAGTATTTTCCAATAACAATATGCGTTTACAATAAATTTTAAACAATTGATAGTTTTTTCATGGTAACTTATATAGTTTCGTCGTGTCGTGTCGTTAGACAGACGGAAAAAGGCTGCTGACAGATACATCGCCCTTTCTGCTGTACACATAGAATCAGATTCAGAGTACATCGCGACGCTCACTTGCAATCTCATATAGTATGGTTGTAACTAGTGCAATTTCACAGTGTGGTCAACATGAAGCAGTTGTACGAAAGCGACAGTACGAAAAGGAGTGAAAAAAATGAGAAATTTTTTAAACATTGAAAAATGCTTAAAACTTTTAATACTTGGTTAAGTAGTAAAGACGACCCGATTCCACTCAATTTGCACAAAAAAAAAAAATTAGTTTTTCTTAACACACAATTAAGAACCTTTTAAAGAATACTACATACACATTTATGAAATATTTTATATTTTAAAACTATACTTTAAAATCACGATATTTTCTCAACATAGAAAATACACGATAATAACATTAATCATTACTTAGAAGCCTAGATTTTTGAACATTCACATAAAGATTCATTATAAAATTAATGTAGTTTAGATTTAAAGAAGAAAAAAGACGGTAAAAACATGATTATCTTTTGACGATGTATTGTAAAAAATATATTTGTGAAAATATTTCTCTGTCATTTATTAGCTTCTTTCAAATCCAAAGGAGTTAGTTCCTGACACATTTCTAAATTCATTTTCTTCGGAAATGCATAAGTTTTGCTGTTTTTTCTTATTTCAGAAGCTATGTAATCAGATGATGTCTTCCATTTTTTGATAAAAAAATTATATCTTTTAGAAATATTGTCAAAGTTAGCATTTTAAATTGAATTTTTGGAAGCGATATCATTGAAAAGGGGAAAACCTACAGTCACGTGACGAAAATCTCTTACCATTTGACAATTTCACGCATGTCAATTTTATGCATTTACAGTTAAAAATTAGTCAGAAAGTTTCGCGTTATTGAGAAGTGGATTGAAAACCACTCTAAGTTATACTTCCAAAGATTCCATTAACAGAAGTTTATTATCGCTGTTAATATTTTTAAAAAATATAGTAACTGCCCTACACATTCTGAGAACATTTAAGTCCAGTTCTGGCCTGACTCTACTACGTAGAAAAAAAGTGCACACCTGATCACGGCCTTAGGTATGAGTCTACTGAAAAAATTAAACCCTGCCTCTGATACCACATAACTGCCCGATGTCCGCATTTTTTGTTTGGATGGTGTCAAACTAGCATCGGCTCGTGGCGCACATTTATACTTATTCTCGCAAAAGTCATTCACTGCAGGTTCCCTCATTTTTTTATCGGCTTAGCACTCCCGCTAAATTTCTTTACCTGACCGGACTGGATACGGGTCTCGGGCCAAACCCGGGCCCATGCAAACTTTTGCAACAAATAGTAGGTTAAATGTTCTGTAGTATTATTTTTAAAAACCCATATGATAGCATAATATTTAGAATGATGGTAGGTAGTACTCCAGATATAGCTGTTACGAGTTGGGAATTTGCGTTAGCTATGGCCTCACCAGTGGCAGAAAGTTTCTGACCTCCAAACTGGTAGACGGTAGGTGCTGGGTTCGAATCCAATCATAACCGTCGGCCTAACCGTTCGGAGTTTGCCGTGGTTTTCTTCGAACCTTGCATTTCCTTGCGTAAATACAAGTTAGGTTCCCTTAGAAAGAGCCCCACGGAGAGCACCCCTCCCCTTAGGGTCTATATCCCACGTGTAGATAACTGATCAGCATAAAACACAAACAAATAAACAAAACGTCAGCTACGTCCTCCAAGGAAAGGTATGTGAAAGATTTTTGGGGAAAAAGGCTCGCTAGTAATCAGAAGATTCGCAGTTCGAACCGTGATGCTGGAATATGAAGGTTTCATACTAATTAGGGAACTGCAAGAAGTGTATGTCACCTATTTTAACGAAAGTGGTATCGTTGGAACGATCTTATTATGAGGAGTAAAAAACTCAATGGAACTACCCGTCAAAAACGAGTCGTTTTCAAGATATCTGACAATTTATGTCATGTAGCTAGTGCACACTTAATGGGGGACCGCAAAAAAGTTTATTCTCAATTTTAATGAAAGTGGTATCGTTGAAAAGATATCATCGTGAGGGTTAAAATACTCAATGGAATCACCCGTCGGAAATGAGACTTTTTGAGATATCCAACAATTTGTGTCACATTGCTAATACACAATGCTGGGAAACTGCATTAAGTGACATAAATTTTTGGATATTTCGAAAACAGCTCATTTCATATGGTTACTTCCATTGAGTTTTTTATCTCTCACAATGATATCTTTGCAACAACACCATTTTAATCAAAATTGAGAAAACAATTTTTTGCGGTCCTCGATTAAGTGTGCACTAGAACAGTAATGCACTAGCTACATGACATAAATTAACGTAGCTAGTGCATACTTACTGGGGAATCGCAAAAAAATTAGGTTTTGACAAAAGTGGTATTGTTGGAAAGATCTTAGAGGAGTAAAAAATTAACTACCCGTCGGAAATGAGCCGTTTTCGAGGTATCCGATAATTTAAGCCACGTAGCTAGTACATACTGGGCTAGTGCACACCTAACAGAGGACCGCAAAAAATTGTTGTCTCGATTTTGACTAAAATGATGTCGTTGAAAAGATATCATTTTGAGAAGTAAAAAAACTCAATGGAGCTACCCTTCGGAAATGAGTCGTTTTCGAGATATCCGACAATTTATGTAACTTAATGGAGTTTCCCAGTATACTGGGAAACTGCATTAATGCTAATGCACACTTTTAAGTGTGCATTAGCTACGTGATCAAATTGTCGGATATCTTGAAAACGTTTCATTTCCGACGGGTGATTCCATTGAGTTTTTTAATCCTCCCGATAATATATTTTCAGCGATACCACTTTCGTTAAAAATTTTTGCGGTTTCCCAGTAAGTGTTTACTAGCGACATGACATAAATTGTCGGATATTTCGAAAACGGCTCATTTCTGACGGGTAGTTTTTTTGAGTATTTTACTCCTCACAATGCGATCTTTCCAACGATACCACTTTCATCAAAATCGGTGACTTACACTTCTTGCAGTTCCCTAGTAAGATAGAAATAAAAAAAAAATTCGTACTTTTTGCCGATTTAAGGGTTTATATTATTTTTTATCACTAATATATATATATATATACGTATATATATATATATATATATATATATATATATATATATATATATATATATATATATATATATATATATATATATATATAATTACAATTTTCTTTCTATTTTAAAAACGAGCGGTTTATTAATTATTCAGCATTTTAAATTTCGTTTAAACATTTTTTTTTTCGGTAACTTAACTATAACTTCCTTTTACTTTAAATTTATTGATGCTACCATGCATGTAAGAATTTAATAATTATAAATCAACAATTTGGATTTATTAATTAAAGGATAAGTTGTTTGAAAGATATTTTAAACTCTGAGTGATCTGCTATCACACGTAACCACTTTCTTTATTACTGTAAAAAAAAAGTAACTTTTAATATTTCCTTAGGTATCACAGTAGGATTTAGATTATTATGACTTCGACACAGTCATTTGATTGCAGAAAACTATAAATATACCTCCGGCTCATTTTTAAGTAATAACCACTTAAAATGAATAATTCTTATTTTTTTTCTAGCATGGAATTAGTTTAGGTATGGTGTACAAAAATAATACAAAAATGTATTGTGAAAGTAAGTTAACAACATTAAAAAAGCTTACAATTTACTCAACTATTTTCCAATTGCCTAAATGTGGTTTTTTGCCATCCAAGCCTAAATTAAAAAATAAAATATAATATTCTGTTTTCGTTAAATTTCCCCTTAGGGGACCCTTTTTAGTCTCTAGCCGAGGGCCCCCAAAGGAGCCAGTCCGGGCCTGTATAGTAGACTCCCTCAAATCTGCATAGCTTTGGACCAGGGGTTGTGCAGATTTTAGAATTTTGTGGATTTCTGGTCAGTGCTTTGTTTACAATTTTTAAACAGTCATTTGAATGTAACTAACAGTGCAATCAGAACTAAAGTGAATGCTTATAATATAATAAAATATTAAAATAAGTTATAAACAAAACTAATCAAAATTTAGATAATTTTTTAAATAATGAAAATATAAAAGCAAAGGTCAAATTAATAGCCAATAATGTATGATTAAATATTCATTCTAAAGATGAAATGTATTTTTCATAAATTATACAATGAAATCTGCTGCATAAAGGTACGTTGCTATTTCGTATCAAAATCATAAATTAAGAAAATTCTTTTTCATGTCTAGCCAGACTTAACAACCAAAAAAACTTAATGAATACATAAATATGTTTGGTAAGAAGATTGTTATTACCAATGATATCAGCAATATTTTGAATATTTTTCACAAATGAATTTAGTCTTCCTTCATGACAAAAACATGAATTCAGTAATATTAACAAAATTACAAATTGAAATATATACGGAATTGATATAAAACTGAAAAAGTCAAATTTTGTCCCTATATCTGAATTGAGATTTTCGTTGTTTACATCCCTAAATTATGTATGGATTTTAGAGAGTAGCAAATTTTAGGGTTGCAGATTTAAGGGAGTCTATTGTATATACATTTTCTAATTATTTCCATATCTTCTAGTAATACTCATGATTTCAAACCTATCCAAATATTGGTGAAAGAAATTTAAAAAAAAAAGGAATTATTACATTAATTTATAATAAACCTAAAGAATTAACTATAATAAAAAAAATCCATGTTACTTTCATTAATGTAAGTCTTAAAAGAATTAAACATCTCGCTAAAGTAGCCAAAATACTTTTTTTTCAAAGGCTTCAACTATTTGATTTATTGAAAAATTAAACTTTATTAGTATAAAAAATTTAGAAACATATAATCAAAACCTATAATCAAATATTTATGACAAAGTTATCAATTGAGTACTGCATGCCTTACATTATCTAATGAAAAACAAGCAAAATGTTTTCTTACTTTGACATAATCATTTAAATTTTTTCCCATGAAATCTAAATCTAACATCCTTTTCTTCATCTCAAAATATACATATGCTATTCCCATACCCATACTTACTATTGAAAAACTATTTCAGTATGCGGTTCATTATTAATACATTTTCAAATTTGAAGTTGCATTTGTCAGCTAAAACTTGGGATGCTAATATTCAAACTATTTAGTGACTTGTACCTGTAATCTCAGAAAGTAAAAAAAAATTCAGACTTTCTTGTCTTACAGACACACTTTATGATGATAATATTCAGTTTTATAAAACAAAATGATCGTTTTCATTTAATATGACATATTTTTTACTCACTGGAGCATTTTGCCTTGTGTCTCAAACTCAGTATTGGCAGAGTGAAAAAGCATTGAATAGTAACATCTTCAGGAAGGAAAGTGACTGGATTTTAAAGTATGATATTTTCTGTTCACATTATTTTAAAAAGTTAAAGAGAAAATGGCATTATAAAAGATTTAACCAATAAGTAAAACCTATTACTCCTCTGAAACAATGGAATTAATCCGATTGATATCATTTTGAAGAAATTTCATAATAAATTTTTTTGTATGATTTTTGTTAGTGACACGGGGATATCTTTTCATCTAGACATTTTATATTTAGAGATCTAACTTGAAATGACGCTTTTCTTTTAGTCAACAAGCATTAACTTAAGATTTGTGAATTCAATTACATAAATATTTTGTGAAAAAAAAGTTTTATATAAATTTCTCATTTTTAGATAGATGGTACTAAATCTGATACTTTTTGCAAAATTTCATGAAGTGTATTAAGAAGATTGTTTCTGTTTTCAATTAGTTGATTTTCAATATTGCTTTAATTGAAAAAATAAGTACTTTAAAATGTTGTTTGATTAAAATGTTTCATAATGAATGCAATATGTTTAAGTTTCTAATTTACATTATGCTTGAAATATTTATTATCAGCAGTAAGTTCAGTATTTTGAAAATATTGCAGAGTATATCAAAAATATCATGATATCTAATAACTTTGGTAAGGAACACACTTTTGGAGGAAATAAACAATATGGATCAGCTATTGATGGACTTGAGAAATTAATTTCTGGTAGATGTATGATATTTTTATACATGAGACAAACACAATGACAGACTGAGTCTAGCTGCTTTCCTTTTTGTATTTTGAATATTTAACTTGTTTACAATTAGAAAACTAACACCTTTTACATTTATTTCCCAAAAGAAAAAAGGTCTTTCAAAAATCTAGAATTTCCTATGCTCACAAATATTGGAGACTCCATCGCCATTAATCACCCCCTTCCCACCACCCTGGTGAATGACTCAGGTGGTGATTTTTCTTCCTTCTGATGATTTCTATCACCATTCCTTATTTTGTTGATTGAATTTTAGAATACTCGGTACAGCATAATTAAAAACATATGAAAATTACACATAACACACAGCAAACTATTGCAATTAATTTTAATATTGAAGGTCAGACAATATTCTTTTGCTTTGCAGCAAATAAAATAACAAAAGTATATAAATTTCAGGTAATACTTGGTTATTCCGTCAACCAAGAAACTATCACCAAATTATTAGATTAAGTGCCAATAATGGATGATCGTGAATGTCACATTCAATGACATTAAGTATGATAAAGGTGTTTATATGTCATTAAGGTATTTTTATTTCAACTTTTTATTTGCATTTTTATTGATATTCTATTATTATTTGTTTTTTCGTTATTTAAAATAAAACTTACGTCAACATGTATAAATTGGCTATTAGTTTGGCAATTTATATAATTTGGCAAAATTGGTCGACGGGATAACCATGCAGTACCAAATTTTGTATTTATTACAAATTACTGTTACTTAAATAAAAAAAAATGTGTGCATAAATTACATATAAAGCACAAACTATTACAATTATTTTTATAATCAGACAAATTTAGTTAGAATTAAATATATTAATAAATCAAGATTTTATTCTTAGTTATTATTTTAACATATTTAATCTTGTATTTTTCAAGATCAATACATAATAGAAAACTGTCAATTACATATAAAAAGGGACAAAAATTTTAAAATACATAACATACGGTAAAATATATACTTAATCAAATTTTACTTATAATTATGATTATGTTAAAAATTGTCTATTGACAATTTGTAGAGATAGATTTAGAAAGAAAATAAAAGTGATATTTTTTCATTAAATAGGCCTTCACTTTTTTTTTATAGCTATTCGTTAAACTTCAAAATTTGAGCTTAATAAATTGAGATTTAATGACAAATGATACAAACAGTTATGAAAACAAACAGTGGCATATTCAGTGGAAGGCTGATAGGGCTGCAGCCCCCTCCAAAATTTGTGGAAAACAAAATTTAACTATGAAAATTAATCAAAATGAAATGAGATTTAATAAAGATAAAATTTAAAAGTCATCCAAGAAATATTCCATTTCAGGCAGGTTTCATTTAAAAAGGTCTATTTAAGAGAGAACAAAAAATAACCATTTCAGACAAGTTTCAGATTATACACAGGTTCTATTTGCACACTACAAAAATATATATATATTTATATATTATAAATTTTAATATTTAATTAAGAATAAAACCTGCTTAAAAAGATATCTTTTGTAGTCGCATGCAATTCCATTTTAGTGGGTTCGATTTTCGATTGTAAAAAATATGTGTTACTTGCTATGATAAAAACCACTATAAAATGGAAAAGTTAATTTTTTTTACAATTTCCTGTCAGAAACTTTCACTTCATATCAGCCCCCTCTGAAATGATAAGTTTAGATACACCACTGAAAACAAACCTAATGAAGGCTTATGAATGTTTATATATATATATATATATTTACATAATTATAATTATATATATGTGTATATATTATGGTTGATTTTTTATATTCAATTTATTTATGTTTGTATAAAAAAAATAATTAAATGGCCTTTACAATTATTAAATTATATAACTGTTGAAAAAAAAGTTAGTGTAAATGAATCAGTGAATAGGCAGCCAGAAAATATGCTTCCAAACTTAGAGTTTTTATAGTGTATGTTAGTTACTTATAGTGTATTTTACTCTGAGAAGAAAAAAAAGTGAATAAAAGTACCTGTTTTAAATATTAAGTAAATTTTAATTTTAAAACACCTTTAAATCCTAAAATAATAAAGTATTCGGCCTGATAATTAGGATTCGGTTAGCAAAATATTCATTTAATATTGTGCGGAATATTTAAAATGGCTATATATGATGGCAAAAATGAAAGTTACATAAAATTTTGTGTCATCATACGATCAAATTACAAGTTCTAGAATTTTCAGTAGAAGAATAACCAAAGATTCAGATCTTACCATTAATTTATTTTAATAAAGAAGGTGGATCATTAAAATGATTCTTTTAAAAAAATTATCCACTGCTACAATCTGACTTTCGCCATTTTAGTACAGACGCCAACATAAAGAATGAATCATGTATGAACAATTCATTCATTAATAATGATTCAGTAAAAAAAAATCACTTAAATAAGTCTTCCGTTTAAAAATTGGATAAATTAAATTTTTGAAATTCTTGAAAATTTTGTTTAGATTTCTTGCTAAATCTTCAATAATGGCTGTCTAATAATCATCATTACAGCCAGGCATTTAAAAAAAAAGTTTTAGCCATAATTCCATTGCAGATTTGCGACAGTTTATAAAAAAAATAATGAATGACGAAGGAAGAATTTATTCATGAATGATGAATCAATCAATAAACAAACTGAATCAGAAAAATTTTAATCAATAAAACAAAGCATTTATTTATTGAAAAAAAAAAAAAAAAAAACAGAAAGCATTAGTAAAAATTTACGAATCTAGCACTTAAATATGCCCTCGGGTATAAAATTTACACAATTTAATTTTGAATAACTAAGGAAAATTTAAAATAGATTCTGTAGTATAACTTTTTTCTGTTAATGGTTATCTGATAACCAGTATTAAACAAGGGATTGAAAAAAAAGGGCGGGGGGTACCAGTATTATTGTTATTGCATCAGTTTAATTAAACACAGTAATTCAATGATTGAATTCTTTTAAATGAATGGTAATGTATAGGTTCACGATTCATTCTTGCATTGGCGTCTTGTGTCTTGCCGATTGCTGTGTCTATAATATCAGGTAATTTTTAAAAAATGGATTTATTGATATCATCCTTTTTATTGAAATAAGTTAATTCTAAGATAGTTTCTTTTTGTTAATCTTCATCTAAAATTCTGCAACTTGCAGTTTGATAATATGACTGCGTGAAATTTCATGTATCCCAACTTTTATTCTGACCATAGTCATTGAAAGCATTATTAAAATGTTTTTATTTACACCAGATACTTTTATTTTTTTATTTGTAATTAGTTAGGAGAATAATATTCATGTTTAAATTTCGAAACATTAAACTCGTTTGAATATTTATTTAAGGGGTAAAATTTAAAACATTGTGTTGCTCATAGACTGAATTTGGTTGTATTCTGTTCTATTGAAAGTAAATATTTTTAAGTAATTTATCGCGTAGTTAAATTTTTTGATATAATTCTGGAAGTCATATTTTGGCACTCACTGCTTTTTCTAATAAAATGTTTCTTGCACAATTATAATAAAGATAAGATGATGTTATTACATTAGACTCCCTCAAATCCGCACAGCTTGGGACTAGAAATTGTGCTGATTTCTAGTCATTGCTTTGTTTATATTTAAAAAAAATATTTTGAATGTAATTAATAATGAAATCAAAAGTATAATGAATGCTTACTATATACTAAATATTAAAATAAATAATAACCTAAAATAATAAAAATTGAGATAATTTTTAAAATTGATCAAGTACTAAAAGCAAAAGTGACGTTAATAATCTATAATGTACAATTAAATATTCTTTATAAAGATGAAATGCGTTTTTCCTAAATTATTCAATGAAACTTGCCTCATAAAGGTACATTACAAAATTACATTAGGATCATAAAATAATGAAGCTATATTTCAGGTCTAGCCAGACTTAATAATCAAAAAAGCTTAATTAATACATAAATATATTTGGTAAAAAGAAGGTGATTACAGAGTGATAAATGATATCAGGAACATCTTGATTTTTTTCAGAAATAAATTTATTTTTTCTTCATGAAAAAACATGAATTCAATAACCTCAACAAAAATTACAAATTAAAAAATGTATGGAATTGATATAAAACTAAAAAAGAGTCAAATGTTCCACCTACATCTGACCTGAATATCTCATTGTTTACATCCGTAAATGATGTGCAGATTTTAGGAAGTCTTCTGTATAATTGTTTTATTGTAATTATTGTTGTCTTAGAAAAAAATGCCCTCACATTTAAATATTAAAAGTGCTTGTAAGAATATAAAGTACAGTAAAACCTCCATAACAGACACTCCCGAATAGCGGACACCTCTATTTAACGGACAGTTTTAAAATCCCCACTCCCAAAACTTTAATTTTTGTATGTTTAACCTCTGTTAATAACGGACATTCCGAATAGCGGACAGTAATTTTGGCAAAAAAGAACAAAAAATTATTTTTTAACGAGGAAAAAAAAATATAAATCCTCTAAATTTATCAGGGCAATGTATCACAAATTTTGTGATTACAGATAAATGTGGGAATGACCTGGAGAAAATCCTCTTTTTCCCCTACATTTATCCCCTACATCCCCCCCCCCCACACACACACACCCTCACCTTTGGATGATTGGATGCTTTTAAGAAGCAGAAAAATACAATAAACAGTTATACATTTTTTTTTTCTTTTAAAGAAAAAGATGATTTAAAAGAATTAAACTACTCACAGAGTTAAAACTTCACATTGAAAAACAAATTACATCTAATCGCAAGTAAAAGCATACTTTTGTAATTTTTTTTTTTTTTTTTTTTTTGTAAGAATGTAATAAGCAAAGGATAAAGGTATGCACAATTTTATTTCAGTTTTATTGCTTTGAAAATTATTTTAATTTCTGGTTTAATCATATAATAGAGGTTTTAGGACATTTTTAAATCGACTAATGAAACAGTAAGCATTCATTAGCAATTTTTCTTTATCTGAGGTTTTCCCAATAGCGGACACCTCCGAATAGCGGACAATTTCTGCACTCCCAAGGTGTCCGTTATTTAGAGGTTTTACTGTATCTTTTTTCATATTAATGCACTCGGCACTTTTATAAAAGTAATGGACATACTCCACATTAAAAGTAACAGTGTTTCTTTTCTTGTACTGAGGGGAAAATGATCTGGAAAGGTCTAAATTCTGGCTATCCTGTTTTTCTTAAAGCCTGTCCCTTTCCTGAAATCTCTATTTCTCTGTGGGTACTGATTTGATATTACTTCTGTCTGCAATTAAAAGTATGCACGGGTTGATGGACAGTTTTATTTGCGTGAAAGAAAACTGTTTTTTTTTTCTTTTCAGTAATAAAAATTTGGGATTAAAATCATCTCAAATTTTACTTTTTTTTAAATCTGTTCATTTTTTCTTTTGGTAACTTTAACAGTGCTTCTTTTACATTAGTCTGGATAGTTCCCAAATTTGACGAATGTCCTTTGGGTATTTGAAAAGTTTATTTAAAGCATAGAATTCTGTAGCGATGCATTTTTATAGAATGTAATTTTTTGAAGTTCCTGTAAAATTGATCTTTGGCATCGAATTTATTCCTTTATTTCTGCATTAACCTTCTCAAATGATAAAAATATTAATAATTTTATAACTGTTTATATTTCTGAAATTTTTTATAGCTTTCTTAAAGACCGCATACCAAGGCATGTATGAAGAGTTTGTCATAAGCATTGGAGTCCATCAAAACATAGTTCTCTGTGTTCTGCTTATTTCACAGAGGACAAGGGTGATTTGACGTTTGTGTCATGTATTATGCCAAGAGATAAAACTTTACCTACTCTTCACAGGTATAACTTAGGTGAGACAATGAATTCATTTTTATTATTTAAAACGTTTCTAGTGCTCTTACACAAGATGGTAGCTAACTTCACTCATATAAGAGCAGAGTTGTGCTTTGTTGAAAATTTTTCAAATCAGCTTGACTCTCTACTTGTAATGTTGAAAATTCATCAACAAGAATATATAGGTCAATAGAGAGTCATGTTTATTTTTAAGAAGTCAAAACTTTACGAATAAAATACAGTAGCACTTTTATTTAACAAAGTCTCGTCATTACACCTAAATATCTCATTTTAAAGAAAATTCCTTAAAAATATCTACTTAAATTCATAATATTTAAATAATAATATACACATAAAAGGAAAATACATTAATAAATCATATCTGAATTCCGGCAGTTCTTTCATTGCACTGTACTGTAAAATCCCGTTAATCCACCCTTCCCGATCAAACACCTCCTCCCCACTTTATAAAAAATTTTTAATTTTCAAAAAATCCCGAGAAAGTGCCCTCCCTCCCAAAAAAATCGCAGAAAAAACGGGATGAATCATGAATCTTTAATGAAATGTGCGGTTTTTTTTTAGATTTTTTAATTGATTTCATGCTTTTTTTGTCTTTTTTTTTACAAATTTCTCCTTTTTTCGACAGAATTTACGTTTTTTTTTTTTTTAAGTGGAAATTTTTCAAGTATTGCTTCAAGTATCTAAATTAATGATTCATTCAAAGATTCATTCATTTCATCATGATTCATCCCTGCAAATTTTGTGAAACAATCGTGGAAAAATCCCATGTAAGCTCTCTAATTATTTTATGATTTTTCGTCACGTTTGGGGGAGCGGATTAACGGTATTTTATGGTAGTCGTAATGAGAAAAATAATTGGAATAATATCTAGTTAAACATTTAATAAAGAATAGTAAGGAAAAACTGAAGCATAGAGTAACTTTCTCTTTCTATACTGCAGATCCTTTACTTTATAAAGAGAGTAATATTACTTTATGCAGGTTTTTCACAAAAATAAATTACACTGTTCTTTAAAATTTACATGTATCCAAACATTTCCTCTGCAACTGGAATCCCCTTGCTGTATCGAAGGCTAACCCCCCTTCCTTCTATAACTTTGGATTGTTCCTGTGAGAGATTGGCAATAATAAGTATTTATCTTAGTGTGGAAAATATTCTTTTGAGTAGTCCCCAAGAAGTATGGAAATGATTAAATGAATCAGTAAATGACTAATCTCATTTTCATACAATCTGTAGAAATAAATTTATATATGAATTCATATATTCATAAATTTGTAATAAAATATATCTTATATTTAGTCATCAGAAAACAATAATAAACTCAGAAATTTGCAAATCTGCCAAAAAAATCGAATAAATAATCTCCCAAATCCCATTTCTGTCCTAAGTAAAAGACAAAGTTTCCTTACCCAATACAGGTTTTAACTAATTACAAAGGTATTATTTAAAACTAAATATTCAAATGTGACCAAAACATATGATATATTTTTATTCAAAGTGTGGATAAAGATACATATATTTCTTTTTTGTAAATTTCAATTAAAAAAAATCAATTATAAATACTGAATTAATTTCAGAAAAACTTTCTCAATCAACAACAACAAAAAAAAAAGGCCAATTCATTTTGAAAAAAAAAAAAAAAAAATAAATAAATAAAATAAGATATTGCTGATATCAGTGATAATCACAATCTTTATACCAAATAAATTTGTGTATTAACCAAAATTTTTTGGTTTTAAGTCTGGCTAAGGCTGAAATAAAACTTCCTCATTTTATGATTTTGATGCAAATTAAAAATGTATCTTTCTAAAGCAAATTTCACATGAATAAGATATCTTATCTTTATAATAAATATTTTATCAAACATAATTGATTATTAACTTGACTTTTGCTTTTAATACTTTAATCATGTTAAAAATTATCTAAAGTTTTATTATTTTAGTTTATTACTTATTTTAATGTTTTATTGTATTTGTAAGCCTTTATAATAGTTTCATATCAGTAGTTTCAATTTCATAAATTACATTTAGTTACTGTTTAAATAAGGTAAACAAAGCAATGACCAGAAATCTGCAAAACCTCTGTTCCCAAGCTGTGCGGATTTCAGGTATATATTTTATATAATATATGCTTCATGTATAATATTTTAATTAATTACGGAACAATAGAAAAAAATTGTTTAATAAAATATTATCTGAATATGTAAAAAATAAATTTTTCATCAGAAGAATGCATGAAATAAGTGAAATTTGAGGATTTGGTTGTTTAAGTAACATTTTTATTCTAAAAACTTTTGTAATCCCTTTTTTCTGTTAAATTCATCGATGAGAATATCACATACACATGAATGTAATTCAGGGGAAAAAAATATTAACTGCATTTTCTCTATTTTAAAATTGTAAAAATTTTCTGAATTACCTATATAATTAACATACCTATATTCTTTTATTATTATTAAGTTGCATAGTTTATTAACTTTTACTGAATTTTAGCTTAGACAAAATATAGCTTAATCAAAAATAAAATTTATGTTAACAGTTTCTTTGTTCAATTTGCATTTATTTTTGATACAATGATTAAATATTATAGATGGTATTTAATTAGTAAATAGTAGTAGTAGAAGTTTCATGCCTTAAAATCCAGTCTTTCCATGAATCTAGTTATTTGTTTTAGTTTTCAAAACCTGTGCTTTTACATTATCCAAGTTACAATTTTTTTTTTAAATTATTTTTTTTTTAACTTTAGTGTGTGAGCTTAGGATTATTAATAATAACTGTGTTGCTAGAAAAAAAAAATTGGAAACTTGATAGTAGCTCAAACCTAGCTTATTTATATTTAAATTGCTTTTTGTAATAAAATTAATAAAGATATGTAAAATCAGAGGATCTGGGTTCCCCAACATTGAAATAACTTGTTTTAGTGGTTACGCATAGAAAAAAAAAATAGACAAAAAATCTGTAAAACTTTGGAAAAGTATGAAAAACTGTTAAATTTTAGTAGAAATTTGCAAATTTAGAAAATTTTTTGAATATTATTTTTTCCAGATTTTTTGTATTATTTACAGAGTTACGTTTTTTCTGTAGAAACCTGTTTCTTCCAGGACAGTGGAAGAAACTGGAAAAACTGGAAGAAACCAAAACAAATGCTTAAAGTTAAGATGTATTAACTATGTAAAAGTGTTAAAGTATAATTACATGAAATCTAAATTGGAAAATTTAATTATTAAAAATATTATTTTTGCATAAGTTATTTTTTTATAACAAGCTACAGATTCAGATGACATTTATAAGTGATGGTTTTTTATTACTCTAGAGGCAAAAAGATTTATTATTATTTATTTATTTACTTATATTATTATTAGTAGTAGTACCGTATTTTCGGGCGTATGCGCCGCACCTCCGAAAATGCATTAAAATAAAACAAATATTCATCAGAAGCGCCGCACCGCCGTATGCGCCGCACTTACGAAAATACATCAAAATGTTAAAAATTGCGTTATATTCAGTGTTTTTTTTTCGCGATTTTTTTTAACATTTGTAATATAAATCCAATTTTAAATTTAGTATATTTTGTATATTTTTTATGATAAAATTAAATTTGAATTCCTGCAGCCTTTTTTCGCGATTTTTTAATACGTTTGTTATAGTTTGTAACGAGGTTTGTAGGGTTTTATCGCGATATTTGACGAAATTTGCAGGGTTTTATCGCAATATTTGACGAATTTGCAGAGTTTTTTCGCGATAGTTGAAAAAATTTGCGTGTTTTATGGGGATGAGCAAAGAACGAATCATGATGAATTGAATGAACAATGAATCATGAATTTTGATAATTGAAGCAACACTTGAAAAAAATTGCGTTTTTTAAGTAAATTTTATCGAAAAAGCGTAGTAAAAGGAGAAATTTGTAAAAAAAATGCATAAAAAGAATGAAATCTATTAAAAAAATCTCGAAAAACACACATTTCATCAAAGATTCATGACCTATTCATTTCATCCTGATCCATCCCGTACTCATTCGCCTTTGAGAATGATATGAATCATGATGAAATGAATGAATCATGAATCTTTTATGAAATGTTTGTTTTCCCGAGATTTTTTAATAGATTTCATGCTTTTTTTTTCAAATTTCTCCTTTTTCTGCGTTTTTTCGCCTGAATTTACGTTTCTTTTCGTTTTTTTTTATCGTTTCTTTATAAATACGAAATATTCGCGTTTTTGCTAACAATTTTTTTGACAATTCTTTTGGGCATTCTTTTTGGTGATCCTTTGAGAAATTCACGATTTTTTGTAGATCTTTTGACATAATTTGTGTTTTTCAGAGGTTTTTTGACATACTACAATCTTTCGTCGAAATGTCTGTTTTTTAGCGATACTTCGACGAAATTTATGATTTTATTGCGATTCTTTCAATAAATTTGCGGTTATTTTTCGTGATTCATTGGCGAAATTAGCTTTTTTTTAATAGTGGGGACTAGCGTTTGATTGGGAAGGGCAGATTAACGGGATTTTACGATAATAAAATTGTAGTTTTTCAAGTGATCCTTTCATGAAATACGCATTTTTTTCTTTTTACATATTCGCGCTTTTCACGCGAAATTTTGATGAAAGTTGTGTTTTTTCTTCCGATCCTTTGATAAAATTCTTGCTTTTTCTGCGAATGATTGACAGAAATTAGGCTATCATTTGTCGAAATTAGCGATATTTTTTATGCTTCGCATTTTCTTCCTGATGATTGACTTTTCACAATTTTCAGAAAAATTCCGATCAGAATCACCTTTGTAATGAATATCGCTGCAAGGAAAAAAATATTGTATCCGCCGCCCCGGCAGAAGCGCCGCAGTGAGCATAATTTTAACTTTTAAACTCGTATGCGCCGCGGCGCTTACGCCCGAAAATACGGTAGAATGCTATTTTTGAAAAAGAGAAAAAATTACCTACAAATTGTTTATTATTCATATAAAAATATAGTTTCATACAAAAGTTCATTATTTTAAATTGTGCAACATAGTAAATTAGTAAATTTGTAATAATTGATACTAACATTTAGCATCAACATCTCAATGATGATTTTAAAAGATTAGTATTCTTAAAGTATCTATGGGTGTGTCGATATGCTTTTAAACTATCCTGAAATGTAAAACTTGAAAAAAAAATCTTCATTTTTTGCATTCATCCAATTTAAGTTAAGAAACAAATTGCAGTATCCTACTTCTGAAAAACTTTTTTGCTGCGCTATGTTGCAGTGAACTAAGAAAAATGAGGATTTTAATCATTGTCTTTTTAATACTGAGGATCGACCAGAACAGGTTTTTAAGGCCCAAACTGAATTTCAATGACCCTAATGCTTTAAGCCAAAAATGAAACCAGCTAAAGAATTTTTTTAAATGATTAAAAAAATGATTAATGATTAAATGATTTAATGATTAAATGGTATGTTTTACAGTAATTAATACATAATTAAATATACATAATTATAAATTAATTATATATATAGTATTTTTTACAGGGCTGGGTTTTTGCCAGCAGAAAATGGTTTCTGCCATGCTAGTGGCAAAAAGTGGTTATAACCGGTTTTAACTGGCATAAACTCACTTTATGACATAATCTGAGACTTTTTTTAGTGATCTTAAATTGCTCATATATATTTTATTCGGGATAAATAATAAATAAAATATTGTGAATAGTTTTAATTTAAAAAATATATAAATTAGTATTAGAATTTGGAAATTTTGAATCTTTCAAGAAGAATGATCCATATTATTTGCAGATAAATGAAAATCATGAAAATGATATTAAGGACATAGCAGTTGTTAAAATTATAAATAAATATTATGATTTTTAAAGAGTTAAATACTTGTTACAAATGTTAAAAATATGTTAAATGTTAAAAATATGTTAAATGTTAAATTAAAGTTTTGTCGTTTCGTAGAGATACTAATGAACGTTAGAGTGTTAAAGCAGTTAAAATTACAAAAAGAGAAAAAAATACACAACGTACATAAGTATTAAATAAATCAAAAGAGGGGTTTCTTAAATGATACAAAATATTACAAAAATGTGGCGTTTTAATCGACAAACATTGTTGTAAAACAGTAAGAAATTTTAATATACGAATAACATAAACTGATTAAAGAATTTAAATTTATATAAATATATATATATCAAAGAAATATATATGCACAAATGTAATATGAATCTAATAAAGAGCTTTAAATGATTCAAGATACAATAAAAATATGTTTTCAGCCACAAACATTATTTTATTACAAGAAACAGTATAAAAAATTTAAATAACTAAAAATTAATAAAACTATCATAAAAAAATCAAATATATAAAATTTTAAAGATATATATCCAATATACACACATTACACACAAAATAATCTAATGAGGAATTTTAAATGATACAAGATCTTTTTTAAAAAAGACGTTTTAAGCGACAGATATTGTTTTAAAAATTAAATACAACTTTGAAAACTAGGATAAAAGATTTAAATAAGTAAAATTTAATAAAAATAAAAATTTAAGGAAATTAAAATTGCAAAAATGAAAATAATACAATATGCAACATATACAGATATAAAATGCCTGTAGTTTTTTTTTAATTATTATATAAGTTATTATTTTAATAACTAGTATGATAGTAATAATTATCTATATCAGTTTGACGTAAATAATATGATAGTAATAATTATTTATATAAGTTTGACGAAAAATAATATAAGTTTAGTGTGAAACATGTGCATGAATTATTTTGGACAGTTTTTTTATTATATGATGCAATTTTCGACAATAGCAAGCGAATGTCTGGTTCTGCATTTAACCGGTTACTGTATTCTGTTTTGATACTTGTATAAGTGGAGAATCCAGCTTCCCGCAGATATGTCTTTGAAAATAGGAGTAAAATTAATTTTGCTTTCTCTGGCAAAATTTTGTATTCATCTCTCAAATGACACAAAAATTCAGTGCTACGCTTGCTTTGAAAAGAGATTTCTAGATCGCTTTGAGATGTTAAATCAATGAGAATTTCGTATTCCTCAGAGCTTAAGCTGTGTGGTTTTGTTTTAAATTGAATGGATTTAGTATCCAATTTTATCATCCAGCATCTTATTTTGAGCAACTGGAAAGTAATGCTCAAATGAATTTATCAGAGCTTCGAGATGCTCTTGAATACTTTCTGATTTTTTTTCTAACTTGATGTTATGGTCATTTAAAAAAAATTAGTTAGAGTTAAGTATTTAGTAAGAACTACGCATTAAGATATAAATAGGTGGAGCTCCAAAGAACTAAACCGTTCTCCCTTTTTTCGGCAAGCAGAGTAGAAATAGTGGGCCTTTCCTGTTTCGATTCACGTTATGCATTCGATTCAGAATACTATTTCTTGTAGCCTTTTTTAAATCGAATTTTTAAAATACATTAAGTGCAGAAATATAAAATAAAGCAATTCAAACCAAAAATATTATACAGAAAGTAGGTACATTAAAAATGCAAAAGTTTAAATTACTTTGGAGTGAATTATTGTATTTGTCAACTCAGTTACAGATTCATTTATTTTTGACATACAGACACAAAAGTTCCTACATACTTTTGAAAAATTTTCACTTGCAATATACTAATTTCTTTCATGTTTTATTTGTTTTCTTGGAACGCCGCGGAGCCCCTGGAGAGTTGAGGCGGAACCCCAAGGGCTCCGCGGAGCACACTTTGGGAACCTCTGCTCTAATACCATGACAACGAATGAAAAATGAAAAGTGGGCATTTGTTTTTTAAAGGCCGATTTTTCGTACCGTAACAAAACCACATTTTGTAGTTAGATGAATGGATGTAAAATAAATAACAGGATAACAAATTTGTTAAAACTAGATTATTTCATTTTAATTTCAGAAAGGCACCAAGAATATTTTTAACAAAGCTATAATTTTTTCTTATTTCTTTGTAATATGTAAGTTTTAGTACATAATTTTAAATTAATTATATTCTTGTTTGTTATGTACTTTTGTATTTCTATTTTCAAAAAGTCAGATGTCGCCAAATCTTGAAAAAAAAAGTATATTTTTTTGTTTGAAAATGGTCAATATAGTTTAATTATCTCTTTAATTGTTACTGACTCAGAAAAAAAATAAACAGATAATCATGGTAATCATCTTTGTGGAATTGTTTTATTAAATAATACATTGTTTTGTCTAAAAACTTTCAAAAATAAAATCATTTTTACATGATATCTAAGTATTTTTCCTTATATTATAGACATTATTTAATATATTTATTTTTTCAAAATTATGAATGAATCCTGGGGACAGTTTTATTCTTAACAAAATATCATTATCAGAAAAGTTTTAGCTTTAACATGTAAATGTAAGGGAATTTTGCTATGAAGTATTTGTGACCACCTTGTATATATTTATAATTTTTGGTAACTGTAAGTAAATACCTTTTAATTTGGTAACACTTTTGTTGAAAGATTCGTCTATCTAAAAAAGGGTGACTTTAATAGGACAAAACAAAATAATCTGTGCCAGATGTGCGAGAATGTTGAAATTCGAATGAAATTATTTTATAGTTTGAAAAATGTACATCAGCATTAAGTGAGGCTTCAAAAATAAAGAAAAAGATATATTGGAAAAAGTATTTTGAATATAAACAAGAAATTATTAAAAACAGCCTATTGTTTTTAGCTTTAATCAATTATACGCATGTCTCAACATGGTTAAAATGCTATCAAATAATTAAAATGCTGTAAAAAATAAATTTAATGGAATGCAAATTATATTAAATGTGAAAGAGCCTCCCTAGTTATCCCTAAAGGTCTTATAATAGTTTATCGCAGAAGAGGGTGGGAAAAAATTCTCAATCTGCCCATCCATAGCGGTGGCAACTATTGCAATACCAGAAGTTCCCTCTTTGCACCTCCTTGAAATTTTTATATTATAAATAATATGTATTGGATGATTACATAAAAATCACACTTCTAAAATTAGATTTATGGTAGAAAATGCTCTTTTTATGTTATGTAAAAATAGTAGAAAATGCTACGATTATGCCCCTCCCCCTTCTTATGCCGTTTTCAAAAATTATAATTTAATTTCTGTTTAAAATGTTACTCCACTTTGCATCAACAGTAAACAGTAGAGTGCATTGACTTATTTATTACAATTTTTAATTTCTGGAGATAAATGAGCCAATGAAAAGTGCTCTAATCTTTTATTTAATGTATAAAATCTTGTTATCTAAATAGGTTTGTTTCAAGATTTTAACTGCATGCCCCAATTTTCCGTTAACCAACCAAAATCGACGCATTTTTAGCAGATAATGCTTAACCTGTCAGAGAAAAGTCAGAAAACTGATTGGCAAATAAAATGCAAGTTGGTTGCTAGAATATGATGTCAGTTGCAACTGATCTGTTCTTTGAAATTTTCATGAGTATTAAACATGATTCCAAAGCATGCATTTAATTTGCCGGCTAAAATTTAATATTTAGCTTAAAAAACACGCCATCTTGAAAATCCAAACGCTCATATTGATTTATTTATTTCTACTCCAGTTTATTTAATTATTTCTGCGAAAGCTTTGTACAATCAACCAACTGAAATTAAGCGGAATACAAAGACGTATTTTTGACAAGTAAAAATTTGTAAATCGACCAACCGAAAACAAGCGGAAAAAAAATGGACCTTAAGCACACAAGCTGAGTTCGAGGCTAAAATTTGTCTGCTGGCGGTATTTACTGGCGGTGTTTAGCATAGCAGTCTATGGCGTGCAAATTATTAATGCTTGTTTGTTAGAAATACCGGAAAAAATTCTTTGTTGAAGCAGCATATACTTAATATATTATAATATAAATTCAAAATTGTTGTTCTGCTTGCTAGAAAATTCTTTAAATTTGTAAATTTTCTGTTAAAATGTATCCAGAAAGGCTGAAATCGTCTGCTAGCAATGTCTGCGCCAGCGCATTTCGGCATTCTGGCGGTGCAGTGACTAGAATAACAGGTTAGCATACCGCCAGCTCTGGCGTGTGACGTCACGTGCATAAGGTCCATTCGTACTTTTGGTTAAGAATTCATTAAGATTTTAATTAACAACTTAACTAATTATTATAATTTTAAAAATCTGAGTCTCAAGTTCATCAAGAGACTTTTTGGCTTTTTGGCTAGTCTTATAAAAGTTTCTAATGTATGTGCCGTAGATTTTGCTAGCTATCGCGAACTGGCAAATAGACACACATATTATGTGTTCTTTTATTTATATAAATACAGAAAAATGTCTCAAGAGTCTAGATTTAAAAAAATGCGTAAGTGAGATGACTTCATGCAACATACATGTGCATATTAAAATTTAGTTTGTTATATACAGAGTGTCCAGCAAATAACACCCTGATTTCAAAATTAAATTTCTAAAAAACAAAGATCAATAAAATTATGCAGAAAACGATTTGTTTATCAGGTAAGCTGTAAAAATCTTATACAAGAGTTTCGAACGGTAAATGTTTTAAAAATATTGTGTTCTGATTGCAAAGAATGTTTTGATTTGACATTTTTCTTGCTTTAGATTGCTGCCAGAGAATGTGTTTTTCGGCTTAAAGTGCCATATTTCATAGTTTTTTTTAAATTAAATTTTTGAAATTTCGAAATTCTAAAAGTTTACTTCGAAAAATCTTTAAAATGTTGCACTGTAAACTAAAAAATTATTTCTCTGCAGGCAGTCTAAAACAAGAAAAATGTCAAATCAAAGCATTCTATGTAATCAGAACGCAATTTTTTCAAAATATTCACTCTTTGAAATTTCTGTATAAGATTTTTACAGCTTACCTAATGAAAAACCCGTTTACCGCATGTTACTATCGATCTTTGTTTTTTAGAAATTTTATTTTGAAATCAGGGTGTTATTTGCTGAACACCCTGTATATATAGTGAACTCCCCATTGGCGCACCCAAAATTAAGTTTTGTAGGGGGATAGCATATTTTAGAGGTCTATGTTTTCGAAAATATAGACCTCTAAAATATGTTAGCCCTGAATGTCGGACGAGATCAGTCCTATTTTTTTACATATCATTCAAAAGGGACGAGATGCGTAGAGCTTGACATGCATTTTTTTTCACTTGACATGATATAGAGCAAAGACTGGAGGTGGGGAGTGCAGTTAAAGAAACCTGAAAATTTTTGATAGGACTGATTCTGAAGATTCAAACTTCATTGATAAATAAAAAGAAAATGTTGTTTTAAGCGGTCAATATTAAAATACTAATGTTTAAAATTTTATAAAATTTATAAATAAAGAAAATTGTGAGAAAATTAGTATTTTAAAAAATTTCTATTTTGCAGGTCCTATTAAAACTAATAAAAGTAAACTATCATAATTTTAGAATACTTTAAATAATTAGTCTATTCTGCGGTCTGAGAGGGGCTTCAGCCCCATTAGCTCCCCCCGTGTGTGCGCCAATGGAACTCCCGAATATCTGCAAGTCTAAATTTCAATTTTTGAAAAATGTCGCAAAAAAGGAAAATAGTTGTATTAACAATTCAGGATAAACTAAAACTAAATTATCTAGGATCACATCCAGGCTTCGAAAATGTAACTGATAAAGAAATTCTAGAAAAAGCGTTAGATATGAATTTTGAAAAGAGTGATGAAGAAGGTGATAAGTAGCAAAACAAAGTGAGCCACGACGCAGCTTTAGCTTACGTTGAATGAAGTGTAAGTTAAGAGGAAGAAGATGTTGCGTCAAATTGTGATAAAATAGATCTAAGAGACTTCAATTCATGGCCGTAGCAAATGAGGTGCTAGGTGTGGCTCAGTCCCGTCTAAAAGTTTTTGAGTCTCCTCTAAAAAATATCCAAAGGTCACTAAATAAATTTTTGTTCCAATAATCAAAAGGAAATTCTGTTCAAAAATCTAATTTAATTTTGAGGCCTTTTCACAGTTTTGCAGAGATACTAAACTGTAACTAAATAAGTGTTTGAACAATCATTCATCCTATTTGCAAATAATCTGCAAACATGATGTTTAATGTTGCACTAATTATATACTCGAATGTTTCACCATATTCTTTTCTCAGCATTAAACGACATTATTTCAACATTGGTACAACAATAGTACTTACAATGTGAATATGCATTAATTTATCTTTTTGCGGAGAGCGAGGAAATATGAGCTCCCACCTCCTACATTTTCTTGAGCCGCTCCCCTCCTCTTTTAGTCACTTCTAGCTACGGCCCTGCTTCAATCCCAAATAAAGAAGTGTAAGAATACAAAAACAAGAAAAAAAAGAAACGTTTGACTGATTTTCTAAAGAAGCAAATCTACAAATTTGTAAGAATAGAACAATTTTATTATTCATTAAATAATAAGCATGTTTATGTTACTTATTGTGCATATAAATTGTCCAAATGTATCTTTATTTTACCTATTTTATATATAAACTGTTCAAATACACATTTTTGTTCATTTGTTCCCTTTTTTCCTAATTTTGTGGATTATCCGCGATACTGCGCCACTCAATCCTGCTGATTACCGGGGGTTCACTGTATATAGTTTTTCTTTTTAGTTATTTTATTTTTTACGTTATAATTATTCTTTTTTGATTGTAGCTATTTATTTTATTCATTGCAATTTTAGATACTACTTGGTTATCCCGTCGATCAAAAAACTATCGCCAAAATATAAGATTAAATGCTTACAATCGATGATTGTGAATTTCACATTCAATGACATTAAATATGGTACACATGTTTAAAACGTCATGAAAGGATTTTTAATTTCACTATTCATTTGTACTTTTATTTATGTTTTACTAATTTATTTGTTCTTTCGTTAATTAAACTAAAAAATATGTCAACATGTATAACTTGACTGTTAGTTTGGCGATTTTTATAATGTGGTGAAAACGGTCCACGAGATAACCAAGTAGTACCCAATTTTATTTATAATTTTCTCTTTATACAATTATGAAAAATGTAATACACCTTAAGTTCTGCAATAATTGGGAGTCTAATACAATTTTTAATAATATTATGTTAAACATTTTATTTGAATTGAGTTTTCTACATAGAATTTCTCATTCATTTTTTTCTCTTAAATTCCTTTTATTAAATAATAAAAAGGTCTTTCATTAATTTAATTCCAGGTAATACAGATGCACAAAGCCATAAATGTGGATATACGTCACATCATTCAAAACATTCTCTAAAGTGTGAAACATGCAGCAAAACATTTCTTTGCAAAAGTCTTCTGGGAAAGCAGTTTTTGACTCGCAGCATGGGAAGTCATTTACTTGTGAGATATGTGGCAAAGCATTTTTAAAAAAGTTTCATTTAAATAATCATCTTCAGTGTCATACTGAGGATAAATCTTTTGTGTGTGAGATATGCGGCAAGAAATTTTCTAAAAAATGTTACTTAATCTCACATCTGTTAATCCACACTGGTGAAAAAACATTTGTGTGTGAAATATGCAACAAGAAATTCTCTCTAAAGAGTAATTTAGACAGACATCTATTATCTCATACTGGAGAAAAGCCTTTTGTGTGTGACATATGCAACAAGACATTTTCTGAAAGTAGAACTTTGAGGAGACATCTGTTAATTCATACCGGTGAGCAACCTTTCGTGTGCGAGATATGCAACAAAGGATTTTCTCAAAAGAGTAGTTTAAATACACATCTGTTTATTCATACTGGCGAGAAACCTTATGATTGTGAGATATGCAGCAAGAAATTTTCTCGAAAGAGTATTTTAAGAAGACTTCTATTATTTCATACTGGAGAGAAACTTTTTGTGTGTCAGATATGCAACAAGAAATTCGCTCGTAATAGTAACTTAAGTACGCATCTGTTAACTCATACTGGCGAAAAACCTTATGTGTGTGAGATATGCAACAAAAGGTTTTCTAAAAAGAGTAGTTTAGATACACATACATTGATTCATACTGGTCAGAAATATTTTTTTTGTGAGATATGCAACAAGAAATTCGCTCATAAGAGTAATTTAAGCCGGCATCTGTTAATTCATACTGGCGAGAAACCTTTTGACTGTGAGATATGCAACAAAAAATTTTCTCGAAAATATAAATTAAGCAGACATCTATTGTCTCATACTAGAGAGAAGTCTTTTGTGTGCGATATGCAATAAGAAATTTTCTGAGAAGAGAATTTTAAGAAGACGTCTGCTATTTCATGCTGGTGAGCAAATTTTAGTGTGCGACATATGCAACAAAGGATTTTCCCAAAAGTGTACTTTAAGCACACTTTTGTTGATTGATACTGGTATGCGGGATACACAGCAGAAAATATTCTAAAAATATGAATTTAAGTACACATTACGTGATCCATACGATTTAAAAACTATTACTGCGAGAGATCTGAAATACATACATTTTCTCTTAAGAACTCTTATAGTTAATTTATTTGATTCACAGTGATGAGAAACAATTTGATAAAGACATATGCAACAGTAAATTCTCTCGAAGATAAGTTAAGCAAGCACCTGTTTACGAGATCTGAACTGATATACTCTTAAAATTGTAGCTTTGATATGAAAGGCACCAGCGCATCGTGTCTTCTGTTAATTTATATGAGAGGCACACAGACAAAGTACTATTGATACAGCTAATAAACATCAAAGGCACAGATGACGGTGTAAAATCTGTCTGAAGCACTAAGCTAAATTTGTGCCTTAAAAAAACCTGTCTGATTCAATTGTACGGTCGGTATATTTCGGAAATGTATGCTGGAGATATTTTTACCGTTTCTAAGCCAATGAATATGAGTTCTGATGTTAAGGCACCATACTAGGCGCAGAAAAAAGTTCCGGATGATAATGTAAAGTCTATGAGGGCGTTCTTTTCAAATATCTATCCCAAATTTTAATATTTTTGCATGTATTTTTGCACAAGATAGCTGAGGACGATCACAACATGCCTAGTTTTTACTTTTTCAGTTTTGGTATGAGATATTTTTTAAAAAAATTACTTTAACTTTCGAAACCGGTTCTGAAATCCAAACTATCGTAATATAAAAAATATAAACATAAAATCGAAAAAGTAAAAATTAGACCGGTTGTGGATCGTCCTCAGCTATCTTGTGAAAAAAATCATGCAGAAATATTAAAGTTTGAGCGAGATATTTGAAAAGAACGCTACCATAGACTTTACATTATCATCCGGGTCTTTTTCTGTGCCTAGTGTGCGACCTTGACACGTTCATCTAGTTATTAAGTCCATTGTTAAATCTCCTGGCGTCCTGTCTGTTTGTTTTTGTTAGGTTATCTGTTTGTTAGACTTTTAAATAAAAAATTTAAAAGATGCAAAATGGACGTTTTTCTTAAAGATAGCAATTTTCGGTACTGCTTGGTTATCCCGTCGACCAAAAAATTATCGCCAAACCATAGGATTAAATGCCAATAATGGATGATTGTTAATGTCACATTCAATGACATTAAATGCGATATACGTGTTTAAAACGTCATTAAATGATTTTTATTTCGATTTTTTATTTTTATTATTATTCCACTAATTATTGGTTTTTTCATTATTTAAAATAAAAATTATGTCAGTATGTATAATTTGGCTATTAGTTTGACGATTTGTATAATTTGGTGAAATCGGTTGACAAGATAACCAAGTAGTACCCAATTTTCTTCCCCATCGATTCTCTTTTAAAGTAACAACATCAGTTTTGTTTCTGTTGATGATTATACAGTGGAACTAAAGGTAGGATTTAAAAAGATGGGGATTTCTGTACGTGGTTAAAGGACTTTGAAAAAAAAATATTTATACAGCGAGAATACAAAAAAAAATTGCAAGTGTGATGGGAGTTCGAGGTAAGCATTCAACAGAAACTATGTATATCGTCATTCTTCACGCAGTAAGAATAAAAGAAGGTAAGTAAAGTTAAAAGTATTCTTGAAGTAAATATTGTCGCTAAGAATGCTCTTGATAAGGGATGCACCGAAGAATGATATACAGAATATGTGGCGCACAAGTGGACCAAATACCGAATATTAGGTTCACTTGGCCAGTCGAGTTGTTACTATTCAGCCAAATATCAAATATTCGACTGACCAAATACATTTATGTTTAAAATTTTAAAGTATTACTTTTTAAAACAATTTTACACAATGCTTCATAAAATAAACTTACATTTTGATAAAAAATATTTTTTATCAAAAAAAAAATTATTATCTTATTATAAGTAAATAAATTTTGATAAAAAATATTTTTTATCAAAAAAAAAAATTATTATCTTATTATAAGTAAATGTCATGGTGTCTTATACGAAATAAAACAAACATTTTAAAACCATAAAGAAATAGTGAAAAACTCGGAGAAAAACGTCACAGGGCATAAACTGTGACATGTGTGAAATATTCAGATTGTACCATAAAATGGAGTGAATCGGAACACTTTTCAACTTTAACGTTAAAAAAAAGGAACAACTGTTTTTTATTATTTTTATTTATTTTTTTATTTTTTTACTAGAAACTTCGGTCCTGTTTTGTTCTTTATTTTTTAAATGGTATTCCGATTCACCCCGCAGATAGGGGTGAATCGGAACAAATGTTATAGTCTTTATTTATTTCGATTCAATTTTAATAGGGTTAATAAAAACAGGTAATAATGATAAGGGAGGAATAGGAACACATAGTTACTGTGAAACCAATCCGTTATTTTATATACAAGTAAAGATATGCCTTTTTAAAAATTATAAAACTACTTTTAAATCAAGAAAAATTAAAATTTATTTTAAGAAATTATATTCGAATTGCAGAAATAGAATTCAATGCAAATTCAGCCCTGTTCTGTGTTATCCTTTACTAGTAGTCATTGGGTAAATGAATCTATTGAGTAGCCCCAATCGCTGCACGCATGAAAACGATCTACTAATGCGCTCTCTTCCCGAGCCCTTAGTACTGTTTGCATCCCTCTCTTTTTTAACCCTTAAATGCTCAGGATAGAACACGTTCGAAAAAATGCGCAATTCAAAGAATCAGAATTTATACCTGAAAATCTAAATAGTAAATTTTTCTTTATTTAATTACGAATGGTCTGTCATTAAGTAAAGTGAAAATTGCTCTTTTAAATTTCTGGTGAGAATATGTGAATAAAACCCCCAATAAATCGGAAATACTTGTATCGAAAATGATACAATATGCATTTAAGGGTTAATGAGTTTCTCATTTTGAGATGTTTGTGTAATGTTGTGGATGTCAGAGAATAATTCTGTGCCATTTTTCTAACTAATTTGCTATTTTTTAATTCTTTTATTATGTGTTCGATGTCTGTTGGGTTGTGCGTTGACATTTTTGTTTAACCAAGTAATTTCTTGGCACTTTTAAACTCTTAAAGTAATTAGAACAAACAAAATACAGTAGAGGACCTCGTATCCGGAATCGTCGGGACCGAGGGCTTTCCGGATTTTGGAATTTTCCGGATTTTGGATCCGTTCGAAACCCGACACCCCCCCCCGCCCCAAAATAAAACAAAACCACAGAAAATTTAAAAATAATAACAAAATTATAGCACTGCTATCTAGAATATGAATGAAAAGTGTGTTGTATGAGAAGTTTGTGGAGAAAAACACTAAGCTACAACTTTGACTCTAGTACTATAGTACAAAGTCTCGAATCCGGACATCTAAAATTCAGAGCTCTTCAAAATCCGGACGTTTTGCTAACTGTCTATATGTATATATATATATATATATATATTACCGTAAAATACCGTTAATCCGCCCCTCCCCCAAACATGACGAAAAATCATAAAATAATTAGAGGGGGGCGCTTACACGGGATTTTTCCGCGTCGGTTCACAAAATTTGCATTTTTTGCGAGATATCTGCAGGATTTTTTCGCGATATTTGACGAGATTTGCAAGGTTTTATCGCTCTATTTGACGAAATTTATAGGTTTTTATCGCAATATTTGACGAAATTGCAGAGTTTTTTTAACGATACTTGAAAAAATTTGCGTTTTTTTATGGAGATGAATCATGATGAAATGAATGAATCATGAATCTTTGAATGAATTATGAATTTTGAAGCAATACTTGAAAGAATTTGCATTTTTTTTTAAATAACGTAAATTCTGTCGAAAATACGCAGAAAAAAGGTGAATTTTGTAAAAGAAAAAGCCAAAAAAGCATGAAATCAATTAAAAAAATCTCGAAAAAACGTACATTTAATCAAAGATTCATGATTCATTCATTTCATCATGATTCATCCGTTCTCACTCGCCTTCATTTCCGGATTTCGGGTCCTTCCGAATTTCGGAATTCCGGATAATAGGTCCTCTACTGTATTGTTAAAATAGATATTCATACATATATTTTCATATATTACATGAAACTATTGCTGTAAAGAAAAATAAACCATGAGAGAAAACGTGTTCCGATTCACCCCGTAAATCTTAAACCTCTGATGTTAAAAGCCATTTTTCATTTTTCCATTATGTAGTTTAGAAGTAAATGGAATTTAATACTGCATATCATTTACAGGTCTATCATTAATTAAAAATCCCCTCTCTTAGGTTTAGACTACGAAAAATACTCTAGTTATATACAAAGCTTTGAAGACGTTGAAAAAATGAGGTTTTTGAGGATTCTCTTGAAGTTTTTTATGTAGCCCAGTAGTGATGCCAACATGTCAAAACTGAATTTTCCAACTTTTAATGTTATTAACTTCTTATAAAAAAAATTGGCAACTAAAAATATTATCATAATGAATTTATTTGTATGACCGGGAAGTTTCGTTCCTCTTCACCCTATTTTACAGTACCTAAAATCTTGCAACAAACTTTAAATTGGGATAATATCGTAAACACTTTTTTTAAAACAAGAAGCAATAATTCAATCCGTTTATTCCATCAAAATTACAATATTTTAATCAAATATATTGGAGGCGAAACAATATCGAAACTTTTAATCACAATTTTATCAATAATGAAAATATTTGAATGAGTTTTGTCTCTTATTGTTATTTTTTTTATTGAATGCAATAATATCATGGAAAATGACTGAATTTTGGTCAGCGACACAGTTTAAATACTGTCAACTGGATTCTGAATAAAGGAATGTGTAGCTCATAGCTCTTTACCTTTGAATGTTGACATTTTCCAATACTACTCGTCATATCATATTTCACAGAAATCAAAGTAAATCTGTTGAAAAATGTAGTTATGATATCGCCATTACTGTTAGCCCTTTGCGTCGCAAAGCATTTCCATTGCTGAAGTGTTGAAATCAATGAATGACACCGGAATTCGAAAATAAATTTAGTTGTAAATTAGAAAAAGCAATTTTTCACACATATAATAAACCGAAATTTATTTTACTAAAATTATGGTGCCAATGTGGACTTTGGTAATTAAAATTAAGTCATTTACAGACATACCTGCTCCCTTCATGGCTCTAAAATAAGAAACCAAAATCGAAGTTTGACCTCGAGTGAGATGAAATTAGAGTTGCAAAGGCTGGAAAAAAACCGGGTTTATTCCCGGGAATAAACCGGGGTTTTTGGGAAGGAAATTTTGAAAATTTCTGAGAGTTTTTAAAACATTTTTAACACTGAAATATTTAATTTATTATTTAATATTTTTGTAATGTTTTCAATTATTTTATTCTTAACTGTAATTGCAAGAACAACTCAACTCTTCTGAGCGAGTCAAGCGAAGATACAGAACATGTTTTCTCTGCTTCTGCTTGCTTTTCTCTGATTCCGTATTCCGTCCAATTTTGTGTTGAAATGACAAGGCATCATTTCCCTTTTTTATTCTACACAGATTTCTTAAATTAATGTAAGCAATAGGTTTCAGTTTAATTATTAACAATTTTTATTATAAAGTATAAAATCCAGCGATGTTTTAAGTGATTTAGCTGAATACGGATTATTCGGCCAAACTTTGGATTCCGATTTTTTTAGGTATTTTTATTGTTATAATTAATTTCTTTTTTCAAATTTTAAATGGAAATAAGATTAAACATTAATTAAAATGGATATTTTTATTATTTGTATGTTTAAAAATTTTAAGTTTGAAATTTTTTGTCAAAATTTCGTATACCTTGATTATGATTCTAATAAATAATAAAAAATGACTTATGGAATCTAAATTACTAATAGCAGAATTATTCTGTTGGTTAATACAATTCGTATATGCTTTAGCTGACATAGGAACCACTTTAATGCACTTTTAAATTGTTTATTTTTTATTTTAGAAAACTTATATCTGCATAGAAAATTAAAAATTTGTACTTTATATTGAACATATCAAGTTAATATTCTGTAAGTCAAGATAGAAAGTTATACGGAATATCCTTCATTTCTATTGATATTTTACTAAAATATTCATATATGATGGTTAAACATAATAAAAATTAATATTTATCATAATGGGAGGATTGGGCTTCCGGTTTCATAAATTATGTTCTCTCTCCTATAAAAAAAAAAAAAAAAAAAAAAAAAAACTTTTTCGCAAAAATTTCAGGCATTTTTTTTTAGGAATTCAAAATCGCCTCTGCCTTGTAATTATTAGAATCTTTTAAAAATCAATTTGAAGAGCAATTTCATTTTATTGATGAGGTATATTCTAATTCCAAAGCTGTGGAATTGTTAATCCTTGTTTATTCCCGCTTTCTTTTTATTTTCCACAAGTGCAAGAAAACAGGACTTTTATCGTTCTATCATGATTGTGCAGTGATATTTTAAATGAATAATAATTGTGATTTTTTTGCAGATCTCTGCTAGTCGTTTGATACCGTATTAGTTACAAATTCGCTATTTTAAAGATATTTTTAAGATCATGAGTGAGTATTTTGGATTAATATTTTATTTCTATGTAAGAAGAGATTTTCAAATGAGAAAATTAATTCCACTGATAAACAAGGTTTCTGTTTCTAACTAAGTATGTGGTGACTTTTGTATATTAGGTGGTGCTGTGAAAGAATATACCATTAAAAAGTTTCCATCACCCACAGATTTTTAAAAAATTCAAAATCCTGAAAATCTCAATTTTGTAGTATTTATTCAACACGTACACCTTATGAAATTTATCATTTGGTATTTTAGTAATGACAAAATTTTAAATAAACATTTATAAAGCTTAAAATTAATATTTAAAACACTGAAAGTATGCATTGTTTATAAAGTTTCAGAAAAATATAGATTTTTTTTTTGTAAAAAGAAATGATATTAATAAAAAATTTCATACTTTATGTAGTTGTAAATGTCTTAGCTGTGGGTGCTCTCTTATAGGTCATTGTTCCGAGTTATATTGACAATTTAAAGCAGACATTAAGCCACTTATATCATTACAGTAGCGTAAATCATCTTTTCTGTTAAAAAATGTTGAGTATTTCTTATATCAATCTAGATAAATAGATATCTTTGTATTGTTTTTCAGGAGATTCCAACCTTGCTATCTTGATCAAGTAATTCTGAGTTTTTCTTTGATAAATTTAAGTTTCTCACAAAATCATTTAATTATTTTTGAGTTATTAGGTGTGGTTCTTCCTTTATGCCAGGAGAATAGTTCATATCAGATGTAGAGGAAGTTTCAGATTCACCGATTTCCATTTTTACTGCTGCATCATCATATGTAAAATTCTCTGGAGGTTTCGGTATTTTTAAATCATCATTATGTAATGCTGGTCACATTGCTGAATCTGAGTTCGTGTACTTAATTTTATGTTTACTTCTTGCAAAGAGTCCTTTAATTTTTGTAATACATTAGTAGCAGTCAGTTATTTGATCCTTCAGCATGTGTCATAATATGGGTATAGCAAAGGACATACACTTTTTTGTACCTTTTATCCACGTCCGGAAGTTTGTAGCACGTTGTGTATAACAAGAACGAGGTGCTTATTTCTTATCTCGTTCAACTACTTTATAACCAAAGCACATATGATAGGCGTATCATGCTTTTTCAAAGTTAGCTCCCCGCAAACACAGCAAAAAGAATCGGGTTCGTTAACGTATCCTCTATAGACATGTTTTACATATTGTAGAGGAAGATATGATAATTATAATAAAAATTTAATTAAAAAGTCTTACAGAACAAAGAAACAGTTGTATATTTGCCCCGAAAGATAAATTTCCATTGTCAGGGATTTGCGTTAAAGTCAAATACTGTGGGGGTGGCTAGAACTGTCTGTTCAAGGTCGCTAACATAAAATTTATTAGGGGGACATCTGTTTCTACTCTCTTGCTGTATCTTCTATCGTTGTAATAAGAAAAAGGAATGTTTGTGTGAATCAAATACATGAAAGAGAATAATATAATATTATTATAATTCCTATACGATGCCTACATATTCCAAAACGTATTAATGAAATTTCTCAAAATTGGAGGGTGATAGAAAATTTTTATAAACATATTCTTTTTCAGCAACTTGAAATCTATAAGAAACACCCAACGTATATAGCGAAATCGAAAATTCGTTAAAATTTGTTTATCAGTGTTCTTAATCAATTAAAGATGTTTTAAATGGTTTTTGCAGCATATTTTTGGAATCAAGCTTTAATGACACAAAATTTTTAAGTGTGGGTGAATTTTGATTTCAAATCGTCAGGCTCAAGCTCTGAAAAAATTAGTGTGAACTCATCGTCAATGTATGTACAATACAGAATCATTTATCCAGTATGGTTGGGGTTGGATGTATTCTGGATAACTGGTTAGATATTAAACCAACGTCCATTTGACAAGTTTAGTGGAATGATTAAGAATCGGATCCAAACAAGATCAAAGATTAGCATTTTTTCTCGACTGTTGACTGATAGATTTTGCTATTTTCTCCCGACTCATAGATAATTTCACAACATTTCAAAGATTTTTCTCTCGATCGACTTAAAAACTTTTGCGATTTCTGATGAATTAAGCTAATTTTTACAGTGATCAATTGAAGAATTTGACAATCTTTTCTTTCTACTGTTTGGTGAAATTCGCTGCTTTTTTAGACTTATTAGAAAAAATCATGAGGGTTTTTTTCCACGACCTATCAATGGATTTTGTATTTTTTCTGTAATCAAATGAAAATTATCGCGATTTTTTTCCTACGACTGACTGACAAGTTTCATGAATTTTTTCCATGACCGATTAACAAATTTTGCAATTTTTGAAAATTAATTTTATAATTTTCTTCTGCGAAATTCACTTTAATATTCGTAAATCTCTCGGTCAATACATGGATTTCACGTTTTTTACTTGCGATCAATCAACGAATTTCTCGATCATTAACGTGACTCCGCTTAAGATATATCACTTAAGATTAACAATTTTTATTAAATTAATGTGACTATTTTAATCATAAATAATTAAATTATTTTTATTTCAGGTCATGGTCCGACCTTTATCAACAGTAGGGACACATTTTATTGAATATCAGCATAATACTAAGAGGACAGTAAATTTAATTAGTGCAACAAGGAATATTTGGTTCCTAATGTCACGAAAATGAGCAAACTAATGTGCGTAATATAACCTTTGGAGGTTTATATACGTTGAAAAATATCTTTACAGAAGCAGCTAACACATGTGGGAGCTTTTGCTGGCACCTAACTCTATAGTGGAAGTTGAAAATAAATGTGAGCAGAATTTGATGTCGATCTCTTTAACAGAAAACAAAAGTCTAAAATAAAATAGAACTAAAGTATTTATTGATTACATGAGAAACAGGCTTGGCTTTACAGATGACATTATACAGTGGACTCCATTGAACATCATATGAGCATATTGTAGGTGAACACAGGTGAATACAACATGGATAGTTACGCTTGCAGTTGACATAAGTACATCGGTTAAAAACACTTAAAAATAAACTTATTAAAAATAAGTATTATGCAATACATTCAGAATGAGGACCTGCCTCAATTCAGTATCTTGAAATACTTCCATTAGTAGGAAGATAAAAGCGGCGAAGGATAGAAATCTACATCGTATATTTATATCAAACAGGCCGGATTGAAAACAACGTTTCGGAGCAACACCCACGAAACGAGCCAATGAGAAAACGACATGCGTACGAATCGAAAGTTCGATTCGATGAAACGGATGAAAGATTCGATTAATGTTACGATATTCCAAGTCGCCATCTGGCGGAGAAAATATCGTTACGGAAAAATATGATTAGTTGGAGATAAACTTTTGCCGGTGTTGGTTGAAATTAAAGATGGAGTCCGTGGAGGAAAGTTACGAAAGGATATTGAAGTTGATGGATTATTGAATGATAGAAAGTTGATAACGTCCGGAAAGGAATTGAAAGGTAAGTTAATATTTATTGGATATATTTATTATGAAATAATAAATAAATAAATATTAAAATAAATGATGAGTGAATGAATATGGGATAAATGGATATTGGAGGCAATGAGAAAACAATCTGTTGATGGAATTCCATCAATGCCCCCCCCTCTCATTGCCTCTATAACTAAAGAGTTACAAGTGAACTCAAAGAGCAAAGGATTGAAAAATCCATAGATATCACCATTACATTCACAAAATCAAGAGAAACAACTGAATTTTTTTTTGTTAGTTAGTAATACCTCAATACTTTGTCAATTAGGAGTACTTCATTAACCGGAACAAGTCGGGATTACCTCAAAAAGTTTAAGGAATTTAAATTCCGTCCAATTCATTTCTGAACTCTAAAAGTGAAACAACTGTAATAGTTGAAAAATTTGAAAAACATTCGACTTCAACAATTGAAGTCAGAAAAAATTTAAACGAAGCCCATTAAATGTGCTTCGAACATAAAAAATTTAAACGAAGCCTAAATACTTAGAACTTGAAAAAAAATTTAAACGAAGTCCAAATACTTCGAACTAGAAAAATTTAAACAATTTAACAATTTTAAATAATTTAACAAGAAAAATTTAAACAAATTAATAATTTAAATGATTTAACAATTTGAATAATGTAACAATTTGAGTAATTTAACAATTTGAATAATTTAACAATTTAAACAAGTTAACAATAAAATTTTTGAAGAATAGATAATTTTTATTCGTATATGAAAAGTCTGGAGTATTTGCTAAACTAATTAACTTTCCAAAAATTAATTGGCACATGAAAAATCTCAATCCAGTGACAGAGGCGCGCATATCCTAGATTGGAGACCACTAAAAAGCCAAACATAAGTTAATCTTTAAAAAGGTGCAAATAGAAACTTTTCAAAATTTAAACTATGAAAAAGAAAATGAATATGACGTACCATTTCAAAAAGCTAACAATTTCCAATTTGAAAATGTTACAACCAGCTCTAGTTGATTTCTTGATCACAATATTTAAATAAATCTTTATTACAATTGACAAAAAGAAAATTTATGCAAAAAAATTTAAATTTTCATTTTAAACTTGAACGCCAGGCATCTAGTCCTAAAGGACAACACAACAGCTCTTTCAAAAACTCTAACATTCAAATTCATTAATATGAATTGGGGACTCATTTACACTCCTGTCAATCTTCCGGTACCTGGAATCATGCATTCACAAAAAATGGCTGTCGGCCCTAGATGCCAAGAATGAACAAACATAAATTAATTATATGCATATAGACAAAAAATTGTATACACACAAATACAAACTGTTTAAAAATAAGATTTCTTTACAAATTAAAAACTGTTGGTTTTAAAAAGAAATCACTTTAAAAATATTTTTAACATTCGAGTACACTTTAACAATTTAAAAATTTATAAAATGATCAAGATAGCTGGTTATATATGCTGGTTAATTGACAGTAACAATAGCAGTTGTCTACACTTATCTATTTAAACTAAATTTACAATTTTTAAGGTATAGTGCAGTCACAAAAAGCTTGACATGTTACAAAAAAATCCCAGCTTAAGTTAGGTACGTTATATGAAAAATTGAAATATGAAATACATGAAAAATTTATACATTATGTGGATTTAAAAAAACTATTTTACATCATCACTTAGAAATAGAATCTTTATAAAGTTAAGTATTTCATATTTAGACAATGGCTTGGTAAAAATATCTGCCAAGTTTGACCTGCTACGCACGTGATTAAATAAAAATCCCCCCCCCCTATTGAAAAGATCTCTTATGAAAAAGAGTTTTACATCAATGTGCTTAGATTTGTAATTTTCTACTGGGGATTTAACAAAGTCGATTGCGGCTTGGTTATCTGCATTCATTACAGCTGTCCTCCCTAGTACAGGTACGATCCCTTCCTGTACACACTCGCGGCGTATCCGGTCAAACCAGACCAGGTTCTTGACGGCCTCAGTCATTGCGACGAATTCAGACTCCATAGTCGATAAAGAAACGCACTTTTGTTTAAAAGTGCGCCAATTGACAGGAGCTTCGTCAAGCATGACTATTTGACCGCCGATCGAAGTCCGGTCATCGCGGTTAGCCGCGAAGTCAGCATCAGTAAAAATTGAGAGATCATTAGATTTGCACGAGAGTTTCAGCTTGTAATGCATAGTAGATTTTAAATATCCCAGCAATCGAAGTAACCCGTCCCAATGGACTATACCTGGGTTTGCTTGGAACTGACTTAAAACATTCACGGCATAGCAAAGGTCAGGTGGAGTACGCTTTGCCACAAAGGCAAGGCAACCCAGTAAATTACGATAGGGCAGATGTGACATTTCCTTGATTTCACTATCCGATACGGGATAACTGGATCTTGAGAAAATTATACCTTTACTGATAGGTAATGACGAAACTGGTATTTTAAAAGAACTAAACCTATTACATATGTCTTGAATGTAATTTTTCTGGTGAATCACAACTCCAGTCGGAGTATCCTCAAATTCAACACCAAGTAGTCTTTTTGTCGTTCCAAGTTCTTTTATGTCAAACCTAGCTTTTAGTTTAAGTAAAATATTATGTAGCTTTTTAGTATTCCCAAAGATCACTATGTCATCCACGTATAAAAGTAATAAAATATTGGAATTAAAAATATAAACACAATTACAAGATGAGAATTTTTTAAAGCCAATGTCTAAGAAAGTTTTATGGATTTCTGTAAAGCACTCTCTGCCACTTTGATGCAATCCGTACAAAGCACGATCTAGTTTGCAATATAGATGCTCTTTGCCTGGTTCGGAGAATCCGGGTGGTTGATGCATATACACATCTTCACTCAGTGGTGCATACAGGTAGGCGCAGGTCACGTCACACTGAGTGTGTGACCACCCGCTACACGATACAAGAAGGGAGAAAAAGAATCGGATAATGCCAAAGTTCACAACAGGGCTGAAAGTCTCTTCATAGGACTCGCCCTTTATTTGCTTGAACCCTTGGGCAACAAGCCTCGCCTTGTGCCTGGCTATCCGTCCATTTTCATCCCGTTTTGTCGTGTAAACCCACCGGCAACCTACTGGCGTAACATGTGCTGGTAACTCAGCCAAATGCCAAACCCCACGGTCTCTCATTACCTGCATTTCATGCATCATTGCTTCCCACCAGATCGAGCTGTGTTCCGATTTACATGCCTGCTTAAACGTACGGGGGGTATCAGTGTTAACGGCTAGTCATGCTGAAAAACGGGAAAAATTTGACTCACTGGAACTATCTTCACTTTCTGATGTTTCAGACTCCACGGGAATAGGAATAATGCCACAATAGGAATTGGACCCTTTAAAATCAAAAATTTCAGGCTTGAATGAAATGTTGTTATCCTGACAATATTTACGAACTTCATTTAAGGAACGTAACCTATTGGTCTTTCCTAGCTCGTAGTAGTAAACGTCTGTTCTGTTTTCCTTCTTGCGTTTTACAGGCTTTCTTATCCAACTAACATCTTCACGTAAGGGAATAGTTGGTAGACTACTAGTACTGGATCCCGAATCCATGTCCCCCTCCCCCCAAGTGGGCAATCTTGAGAACTGCTGGAAGGACCTGGGATGACCTCAGGTTCATCTTCGACAGCATCATCTCGATTAACCGCAACCTTGGGAGAAAAGAGGGCATAATCATCGGTGCCCAGCACAGCTACACTGCGCTTAAGACCAACAGAACTCTCATTAAAACAAACATTAGAGGACTCAACTATTTCATCTGTATCAGGAATCCAAATACGGTAACCCCTCGTGCGGAAAGGATATCCTACAAGGATTCGCTTTCTAGCACGAGCTTCGAGTTTCCATGTCCTTTGTTTCGGCGATTTAACATAAGCCTCAGTGACATTCTGTGACATTATTAAACGCAGCCAATTGCTAAAAGCATTATTTTATTTTATTTTTTCAGTTTAAGAAGGGCGAGAGTCCCTTGGTATGAGTTAACAATGTAGATATTTCTATTCTCGTCAAAGAAACACACATAATTGTTTTTCACGCAAACTTTAGCGTTCTTCATCCTATACGAATATTTTGTGTAATGGCAGCATCTGTAAACCAAAGTAAAATGAATTTAGATTCAAATATATCTTATTATATATTTTAGTTAAAAGTAAAGAGATGTTTCACTTGCACCCAATTTTTCAATGTCTTTCTATTTCACTTCATATTTTGACTTTCTGTAATAGTCTTTAACAAAATCTCCCAAGCAAGAAAATTTTCTTTTATAGCTTGATTTAAATATTAAAAGTCATTTTATATTATTAAATGTAAATCTGCATTTATTTAAAGGATTTTTTTTAATGTGAAATAATTTTAATCTACTTATCTTCATATGCATACATTCATTACATAGCTTCAGATATGTTCATCAACATCTGTAATTTGTATTCTACCTGCACACAAACATGGCTTGAACTCTCTAAATCTCACAGTGATTGCTGAGATAAAATTGTTAAAACCATAAACATTTTTGTTACATAACTTGAAACATTTAAATTACAAAAATAAGAAAATATTATATTAGATTTGTTCTAAAACAATGACTTTTTGAAAGAAAATATACAGCTGGTTGAACAATTGATTTAAATCGTGTTGACCCTGCTGATAACAGAATAAAATCATAATGCAAAAATCCCAATCAAATATCGGAATGTAAATTAAGCAAAGTCTTACAAACCCCAATAACCATACAGCAAAGAAAACTCTCAATCAATCTTACATTAATATACAGAATAAAAAGTAATCAATTAAGTGAACTAATCATAATTATGTCATCATTGAGGATTAGAAATATGACATAATCTTTAGTAAATCTGAGCTAATCAAGTAATCTAAGGTGTAAAAGTGCAATTTCATCGAAACTGCCTTTTTGGCTATTTTTAGAAATAAAGTCCTTAACCACTTCAACGGCTAATTAATAGAAGAAAAACTACCCCACATAGATTCTGTTACTCAGAAAATTTCCGGCCGAAAATCTTCTCTCGTTGAAAACAAAAATGTGTGTTTCCCTGCATGGCTAATGCTTTCCCCTCTATTCATCTGTCAACAGCCTTTGTGTGCTCAATTATCTGTACAGAAAATCTCCCCGATAAAGCTGGCCAGTCTGAGAACTTGCGGAGGGGGTCTTGAAAGCCCTTCCAATTAGGATTTACAGCTATTTTTTACTCGATAATGTACTGCATAGAATAGTACTATTTTAGAGAATTTGTTTTTATTATGAATTTTTTTGTCATTGGTAGAGCATTCTTGCTTTTCTAAATGTGTATAAAAAATGTGAAAATGCATGATGTGCATTTTTAACTCTAAAATGAGAGAAGAAAAAGGGAGGGGGTGGGAGGGAAATAATAATTGAATATGTATGTTATCTATAGTTATATATAGTTGATAATCGAATATATTTTGCGAATTGCAGAATTTTTCGTCTCAAAAACATGAAACATTACGCATCATATACATTTTAAATAGCTGCAAAATTACTTACTTTATTATATTTGTTATTGTTATTATTACATACATCCGATGTAGTTTTGAAAGTCAATGGATTAAATTTCCCAAGTGGGTGATAATTGAGAAATCACATTAAGAAAAGCCGACACTATGTTTTTTGTAAAATAGAAAAAACAATTTATTTAAAATAGTTTTTTTTTTTTTTTTTTTTTTTTTTTTTTTAATAGCAAAGAATATTTGTTATCTGTTCACAGGAGCACACAAAAGTATCCCATTACATAATAGTATAGGGAGAAAAATTTTTGGGGGCACATTTTAATAATATTTAATTAAAATATTTCACGTTTAATGAAATTGATACATGTTGCTGAAGATTACTACAAGTTACTTTTGTAGCAGTTAATATTTAAAAGGACACACAAAAGATTTCGGATAATGTACTGTATCCGAAGTAGTATATGCTATGACATCAAGATCTATAACGAACATGCTATAACGAAATTTTAAAAATATCAATTTTTAAAATTTCGTTACAGCATGAACGCACCTGATTTGCTACATTTGACGTGGAATTTCCGAATTTTTTATATCTGTTTTGATATCTAAGAGTTACTACAAGGAAAAAATGCTGTTTTCTAAATAAATAAACAAATGTGTTTTCTAGATAAATAAATAAATAATGTATTGCATATGTTACTTTACTTATTTTTTCAAACGTTAGATTTACAGTTGAACCACTGTAAAAGCTACTGCTAAGAGTATTAAAATTTCATTAATATTTATATGGAAAAACATATCATTTAAGCTGCATTGTACGTGAATAATTAATGGAGCTATTTAAATACATTTTCGGCTATATCTAAATTATAAATTAGTCTGAATGAAAAGTGGGTGATTTTGATGGCCGATGTACACGAGGGATATGAGCGCGAAAAACTCCGAACGGTGGAGACGACGCGCGCAATTGTATACACTACCCAGCACATCGCGTCTACCCACTTTGAGAGTGTAATAGTTACTACACAGTAGTATTTGCGAAATGTCAGCTGAGGTGCTAGTTTATAAACGCAAAAATACTGTAAAATCAACTTTTTTTTTTTTTCCAAGTACAATTTATATACATATATGTAAGGGAAGAAAAGAAGTTTTTCATTTGGTATTTCAATTTTTTGACCACCTATAGATTTATGATTTAACTATTGTATGAAATATTTTAAAAACTTTTTTAATTTGAAGCAAGTGTGTGGCAAATAAATCAATTTTTATTCTAATAATACAGTAATTTTTAACATGAATATTATTTAATTTTATAGTTAACCGAAAACACAAAATAATTTTAATAACGTATAAGAATATGAAATAAAAATAGTATAGATGTTCTTAATCGATATCAAGTCTCTTTTTTGATTCAGCCTCGCTATTTAAATCTAATAACACTCCCAGTCCCACTCCTGTTACCGTCTGGTCTGCAAGTATCCCGTAGATGCTTATAATCAATCTTAACTGCTACGGTACTGTTTAAAATCTGCTAAATAAGGCGCCAGTTCATTACAAAGCACATTGTATGGTAATTGTTGGTTACCTACAAAGAACTAAATGCAAAAAATGTTCAATTAACTGCAGAAGGCAAGAATATATATCTTGCTGTTAGATTCCTTTTCTTATTATGCTCTATTATTGCACTTCCATTTCCTGTTTTTAATGGGGGATCTTTTCTAGAGGAATGCTAAATTGATTCGCACCCAACATGTTTATTAATTTGCACGTGTACATTTCTTTTTGCTTATGAGAAAATACGTGAGTGGAAGTTTAAATATTATTTAAAATTAAAACAACAACAAAAAAACTGTTATCGACTACAATAATGAAAATGTTATTCACAGATTTATAAACGCACTTTTATACGTAAACATATCATATTGACACAACTAACTGTCGAAATGCTTTATATTCGAATAGCTCTTTCCATTTTAAAAAATGTTTAAAACTTAAATTGAATCGGATCACTGACATTTTCTCAGACTACACACTGTAAAAAAAAAGTAATAATAATAATGAAAAAATCTGTAAAGTTACTAAACTTTTTCTAGGAAATTGGGATTCTTAGAACATTTCATGTAACGGTAATAGCAAAAATTCGTGTAGCGGAAGCGTTTACATGAATTTTTGTTCTTACCGTGAAATGAAAAGTTCTAGGAATCACAGTTTCCTAAAAAAAATTATTAACTGCAGTTTTTTTTTTTTTTTTTACAGTGTAGTGTAGCAAAACTTGGTCTCAAACAAACATTTTCAGCATTTTTTGAATGACCTTATCCGTTCATTAAAAAAATGAGGAATACTTTGTTTGATTTCTGAATAAGAATGCATAGAAATTAATTATAAGGGAATTGTAAGTATCTTTAAAATTAGCAAAATGGAGAACTTTTGTCATTTTGTTCATAAAAAAATACAGCTTTATTTATACATATATATATGCAATTATGTATACATATATATGTATACGTAATTTAAAAGATAATCATTTTAAACGATACAGTAAAAAATTCACGCATATATCCCAAAATCTTTTTTTATTTAAATAACATAAATATTCCTATCAGAAAACACACTCAGATTTCACGTTTATTATGATGAACTGTAATAAAATTGCAAAAATAAAAATGAAAATGATTTTGCGAAGTAAGTTACACCCATACTACATATAAGTTTCAGATTCATTCACTGACATTCATTATACATGATATTTCTTTTTGCTTAAATGTATTAAAACAGAAGTAATTTTTTTTCCAGAAAATATTGTCAATTAAAAAGAAATGTGCATGCTTCCTCGCGGAAGTTTAAAATAATTCTGTTGAAATTTCAAAAGAAATGTCCTTTTTTGTTTTTTGTTTTTTTTCTCTGAAGTATAATAATCCTAAAATGAGATTACTATAATCATAATCGCAGAATTTATTTCCAGAAAATATATTCATATAAATACAAATATAAGTTTTTACTAGAAAAACTATTGTATCCAACTTATAGGAAGGAGGGATTCTGAGCAGTATTAGTCAGACTTGATGATTCTGGAATAAGATGATACCTATTCTAGTCTTTTGGCATTTTATCGGGTATGAAATCGTGTGCATAAATTGATTCAAAAATGATATAAGTTTGAAAAAATAATTATTTTTTGGGGAAAAAAGAAACCACAGGGTTAATATTGACATCTATTTTACACTTTTTCTTTTTCTTTCTTTTTTTTTTTTTTTTTTTTTTTTTTCATACTTTAAACAAAATTTTCAGCTGCAACTCCAGTAAAATTTCTGATTAAATTTAATAAAACTTAGGCGTAAAAAAAAAGAAAGAAAAAAAATCGGCTAAATTTCCATGTGTTTTTTCACACATGGAAATTCAGCCGATTTCTTTTCTTTTCTTTCTTTCTTTTTTTTTTCTTTTTAAAACACTTTTTCAAACACTACTTTTTACAATTAAATATAATTCTAAAAGTACGAAAATAATTTACAGGTTTCGATATTATTTTTATAACGCATACAATTTTCAAAACAGACAATAAAAACTATATAATTTTAAATAAACTGATAAGTGAGAAAAATGAAAGAAAATAAACATTTTTATCTGCCGAAGACAGTGGGGCCTGTATTATTCAAACTCTCCAAAGGTGTTACTTTCTGACACACTTTTAAAATCGTCTTTTGTTCGAAAACGCATGGAATTGGAAGGTATTGCAATTCAGAAATTTTGCAATCGAAGGCCTTTATTATTTTTGGGGGTAAATGCACATTATTTGTTTGAGAAAATATTATTAAGATCTGTCTTTACTTAATTTTCACGCAGCACCTCAAGAAAAGAAAAAAAAAAATAATAAAAAAAAAAACGATTTTTTGTATATTTAGGACTCAGAGTTTGGCATATTTTCGTTTATATATGCACATATATTTATATATGATAGTTTTAAAATTAGACAGGAATGTGCATAGAACGCCCGTTGTAAGCAGCTGAAGAAAGTGGGGTTCCCATTTTTTAGTTTATTTCGATAAAATTTCATTTAAGTTATATTTTAAATTATAACACTTTTTTTTTACTTTAAATTGCAATATTTCTTTTCATTTGTGTAAATAAGGAAAAATACAAGATTGACCCATTGAAACATTCCGAAAAAACCCTGTTTTTGTTTTGTAAGATAAAAGTATCTGTTGCATGCACCCCTCGAATGTAAAACAGCAGGCGATTTTCTTCCATTGTAAAAGACCCCTAAGTAATCAATCACTTTCCTTTTAATCTTTTCCGAGGGAGGGGAAGTAACAGCGTTGATTTGGGAAGTAAGCTGACCAAACAACATTACGACTCGTGGCTGCCGTTTTTGGAAAAGAATTGTAGCGACGAGTTCTCTCGGGGCTGGCGAAAAAAGATAGGTAGTCTAGCCCCGAGTCTTCTCGTGACCGCCGGTGAAGTGGTTAAGTGCTTTATTGTTGGGGAAATCTGCTCACAAATATGATTTAAAAAAATTCTATTTATTTTTATTGGTGTAAGTTGCGCAGGTATTTTAATGTTTTCACTGACATTGGTCTTGGTTGTCTTTGTTGCACAATATGGCGCAACTACTGGCGCTAAAGTAAACTTACACCAGTATAAACAAATGCCAGTTGGGTCCATTATTTATGACTTAACTTTTCCATTAATAAAGCGTTTAAAGAAAAATATTATTTTTTTTTTATAAATTTAGTGGTGAAAGTTTACTTTGGCGGCAAACGAATTCTGCGAAACTAGTTACAGTTACAGATTCACTATTTTAAGGATAAGTCAGCTCGTTCCATGCCTTACATTATTTTATACAAATGTTAAAATCTTTAATAGTTATTTTAAAATGTTTGTATTTATTTTCACTAATAATGAATAACTTCCTGTAAAAATACCTCTATGATGCCTTACGAAATATAAATTAACTCCTCCATTTCAGGTAAAAATGAATAACCTAATATTTCTAAACATCCTGTAAGGCGCACTACAGAGATTAATCTTTAAAAAATATGTTATTCGAAAGTATTATTCTTTTTTTTTAAATTGTACAATTTATTTTTTCAAACAACCTAACTATTAAGTGATGTAAAAGTAAATGTGGATGAAATTGCTTTTTTCTGCAATATGTATAATATCGTCATATATGATAATAATAAATATTTAAAAAATGCAGTTTTGCAGTTAAAAAATATACTTTGTTTTTTGTTGGAATTTCCTCTAAATTTTTCAATAATTTTGTGAAAAATTATTTAAACTTTCCCAAGTTCCTTTTTTTGCTTATTTTAAGATTGATTTTCAATTCATTAAAATTTAATCTTAGTTATTTTTTCTTCGTAGGCATAATCCTTTTTTTTTTACACATTATAAGGACATCTTATGAAACTATTTTATACTACAACACCATTTATTTATCATTCATCCACATAATTTTCCTTCGAATGGTGTATACTACACTGACTCTATCGAATTTTACTTCCTGCCACAATATTGGTAATGCATTAATCAAGAAACATTTGGTTCTTGATTATGTTTTAATGAATAAAAGATGTATTAAGAGAAACGTAAAACGAAATAAAACAATATAATTAGCTTTACTGTAAAAGCATTCTAGTGTGAAAGATAAAATATTTTATCATTAGTGAATATTTCAGCGTACTGATAAATATCTACTCAGCTCGTTGCAATGAATATCTGTAGGTCTCTGCAATTCCATACCCCTTACGGTAGAGCTATATCCTCAGTCTCTTTCCCCCAAATAGCAGTTTTTCATTATTTAAGGAGTATTTCGGTTTTACATATTATAAAAATATTTTTTTAAACGGATCGATGTTAATATAAGCTTAGACTTCGTTGAACTACAATCCAGATACTTATGAAATTGAGTGCTTCTTTTATGAGCTATCAAATGTAAAAAAAAACCCTTAAAACTACACTACGTGTAAATCACTTAAAGATGACAAAAATATTTTTAAAATATGTTAAATCGCTTTTAATCTTTATTACTTTACACTGTACACACAGCCATCGACCTAGAATATAATACATTACGTAACATTTGAAAATTCAGATGTTAATATTTATATATTTATTTTTTTTATATTCTCGGTGGAAGGGATTGTTTCTAAGTGATTTTAACCCATATTTGCGCAAGCTAAGATAATTTCGGAGAAAACAACGGAAACTCCGAATGATTAGGCGTATAGCCATAACATGGATTTGAAATCTTGTACATATAAGAGGGGGGGGGACTCAAAGCTAAAAATATTAACATAATATATATTTATAATGAAGAGAAGGATTATCTTATTTCCCAACTGGATAATTTAAATCGTGACAGGATTAGCTCTTTCAATATAATATTTATTCGTTGATTATGCATGCAATTTATGAATTGATAAATTTAATAATGAGTACAAGACAGTTTACACAGCATAAGTATAAACCATAATTCTAAAATTAAAATAGAATATCATTTTTTTTTCACCAAAAAGATTTTATTGAAATATAAATGTTATTACATTTATGGTGATTTTCATACGTTTTCATTTTCGTGGCATACAGGTCAGGTTTTAGATTAAGGGAGTTATATTTAGATTACATAGTATAATAATATTTAAAAAAATTGAAATAAATATTCACTATTTTTCATTACTTTTTAAAAAATATTAGATTGAATATACATATAAAAAATCATGGATTAAGATTTATAATTATTTAGGAAAAAAAGAAACTTCTCGGTAAATTTCAATATGGTAGATACGGACCATGAAGCACGGGAGAAAGAAAAAAACTAATAATAATAATGCATAATGTTTCATTATTTTAAAGAATCGACAAGTCTTTTTCTTTCAACTGTTTGTATTCCAAATTTGAAGGAAATTCACAAAGAGGAATTTTTGAAATTTTTTTAATGAATCGTATGTGCAGCATGAAACACAGTAAAAAACCAGTGCTTACTAATAAAACAAAAATCGTAATTTCAGTTAGAAAACACAAGCGTGCAAGGCAAATTCTTTATTAGGCACAGTGGGGAAAAGCGCCGCTTCCGAAATCTGATTCCCCAAGAGATTTCGACATTTTTTTAGGGCCACATAAGAGGAATGATTCAGCAACGCTGGGCACGGGTATTGTTCTTAAACAATAAGAAAACCATTCATCAGATTTTCCCCACCACACAGGAAGAGGATTAGAGGAAGAAAGATTAATCTTTCTTTTAAATAGCAGGTTTGCCTAGAGAGGACTTATTTCAACAGCCATTTTGATGCCTGGATGGTTTTTAAAACTTTCCTGCAAAGTTTAAAATGTTTATGCTTTCGGTTTGTCTGGCCGTCTGTCCGCGCTCTAACTCCAGTAAATATACTCGGATTGCCATGAAATTGTAGGAAATTACTTATGTCTAACCTAGAACGATTCCTTTTGAAAATGAAGTTTCTAGCATGATTATTTTATTAACAGGGACAGTCCAAAAGTTAAAACACACTATTTAAAAAAACATATATTTTTAGCTTATAAGGCAGCTAAGCTTTTTCAGTAACTGCCATAATTTTTCATTGAAATTTATTAACTTTTATTCCTGTAACATCTCATAGATTTTTGAGATAATAGCTTCTCACCATAAGTTTATTTTTCACTATTATTTTCGTAAAGGTTTACGCATCATGTTGATTCTAAAAGATAGTGACGTTCATTCAGTAGGAGAAAATAGGGGTATTTTTCTGTAATCAAAGTGAAAGATATTATAGTATTGGAAGCATTGCAACTTAAGCTGTCAAGAATATTTTAGACATTAAGAATTTTTTACAATGAAATATGAAAATAGCCAATTGTTGGATATTTATTTAATTTAGTCTTCTGCAAATACCCCCTTTTCACTATCACAGTATCCAATCCAACAGGCCAAAAAGGTTAATTTTTTCTTCTCTGAAAAATTTCCTTGAAATCAATAATTTATAGTGTATATTTAAAAAGTTCTTTGGGGAAAAAAATCCAATTAAAAAAAATGCGTATGTATTTTTTTATATATATATATATATATTTAACTTTTTTTTCTTTTTTTTATATTTTTAACTTTTCTTTTTTTTCTTTTTTTTTCTTTTTTTTTTTTTTTTTTTTTTTTGCTACAATAAAACACTTTTGCAAAGTTTTTACGGAAATTACTATACGCGAAATTTTTCTAAGTGTCTTTTAAGATAAGAAATTTATCAAATATATTTAGTTAAATTATTAAGTATTATAATATGTAATAAATATAATAATTATATTATTATATAATAATTATTAATATATTGCTTTAATTAAAATATCATTAATATATTTCTTTTCTTCATTGTAATGGACTTGTCCTTGTTTCAATAAAACAAATAGCTCCGTCCTGAATCATATTTCCCTTCTAAATTTACTACAGGAAAGAAAAATTTTTAGGCACAAATTGAAAAGTGTGTTATTCAAGATATAATGTTACTTTAAACAGTTCCAGGAAACCTTTAAAAAATATATTTATTGAGTTAGAATTTTAATTTCTTTCCCTTGTCTGTGGTGGTTAAAAATATAATTTGTGTGTAAACAATATTTGTCGAATTTCAAAACTTTTCCCTTTATTTAATGAAAAAATATAGTTTACAGGATTTTTTTAGTATTAATTTTTCAAATATAAATTTTAAAAGGAAGTAACTTATTTAGAAAAATCATATATTCAGAATATTTTTTTTTGTTTCCCGAAACATAATTATTGTAAATTAGTCAAAAATACATGTTCTAAGATTGTGCTTTTCTTCTTATTATTATTATTTCTAACTTATACTAATTTAATGCTGATAAATACTTATGAATACAAATCCCATTTGTATTCATATTCATATTTTATTTTTTACTTCCATGTTTAATGTACTATAATTTATTAAATTCAATGGTTCATGTTCATATATTGTAATAATATTAATGGTTATATATATATATATATATATAGGTATATACATCTTTTTGAAGTTAAAAAATAGATATATACATCTATTTGAAAACTATAAAATACATTGCTTTTTGAAGGCATAATTTACCTTTTGGAAGGTTTGCTTCGTAAAAATCAAGGACAGAGAAAAAAGAATTAAAAGCCAAGAAAACTAATCCACATAATATAATCTTGAATGATGTCTATATGTACATATACACACAATAACATTCTTTAAATGTATCTCAACTGTATTTTAATTAAAGCCTGAATTTTTTGTCGAAATTGAGTCGGTCCACATTGGGCCTCACCCGCACTGTTTTCATTGATATTTGTACAGGCCGTGAACTGAGAAACTATGAAGAGGCCGAGCCAGGCTCGGGCTGAACTTTTAATTTTGACACCGGGTCGAGACGAAATAAATTTCTTTCGGGAATTTGAAATCGAATAGTGTTTTTCATTTTTGGTAAATAAAATATAACCTTTTTGAGATATAAGAGATTCTTGTCAAATGGTTGCAGATATTTCTTCCTTGCGGTCACTTGCGGAAATCCATTCAAAACGCTAACTTTCACAGTATTTTCATAAATTGATTGTATCAAAAAATGGATGTCGTTGTCGCCATTTGATTACATAGTTTATGAATAAAAATATCTGATGCATTTTCTAAAAAAAAAAAAGAAAAAAAAAAAAAAAAAAAGAAATGAATTCAGAAATGTATTCGGAAACTAGCTCCTTTAGATTTGAGAATGAATTTGGATTTGAAATCTTTAATAAAATGATATAGAAATATTTTCTTAAATCTACTTTTATTATACAGCTTCAAAAGTTATGATGCTTTTAATTTTCTTTTATTCTTAACCTAATTAATTTTTTATTTGAATGTTAAAATTTTAAAAACTATGTAAAGGAAGAGAAGAGGATTTAAGATTCTTTAAAAAAATCTTAATTATACGGGAAAAAACTGAATTTTTTAGAAATAGTAGAAATTGTGAAGGGGCCAGAACTTTCCGGCCCGGTTTTCACTGATTTGTATGCGGGTCAGACTGAGCTTTTGAGTTTTATAATGAGCTGGTCTGGGCCCGGTCCTGGAAATTCCAGCCCGTGCAGGCATCTGATTGTTTAATATAGCCTTAATTTTTTGAAAGAATAATTCCCCTCGATAAACAATGTGAAGGGATTAACTTTCCCATTTCCCACCTTTATACTTTATCATTGAATCCCCAAAACTAATCAGAGATACGCCTTATCAAAAGCAAGAGAGAGATAACTTTAAAAAGAGAGAAACACTGCAGTCACATTTTGTTTTCTTGAAGAGCTGTTTAAAAATCTATAATTCCACCAGGCTACAAAATGGATGCCCGTTACATACTCCTTACAAATTCACGCCAATGCGCTAATCCGGTTTAATCCAAAGGTCACAGCTACTTCGCACCCCGTCTGACAGTCCAGCACTCCCCCCGTGCAGTATGATGCGTCCCCAGAGGAATCGAATTTCGTACGTGTACGATCTCATACATTTTAATTGTAATTGCATTTATTTTACATATGAGAGGTTATTAGCTGTTAGCATCTAACCTCTTCTTGACCAACCAAACGTAAAGTGTGAACACGTGTTGAACGTATATTTTTCTACGTTAATATTTTATTTTTGTAATATTCCGGTGCGAAAAATTGAATTTTCGTAAAGTAAAATTTTGACATCCAATATGATTAACATTTTTTACTTATTCGCTTATTTTGTAAATAAATAACCTGAAAAAATTCTTCTGGTTGCACTTTTGGCAAATGAAAAAACACCTTTATCGAATAAATTCTAAATTTAAATTTTCAAAATTACACTACAACACTGGGAGCAATCCTATGAGAAACATAACAGCTTTATGACCCATTTCCTCAGAAACTACCTGACCCCTCTTTGTATTTCAGAATAATGGAAATTTCTCGGAATTTTTATGTATCTGATACTTTTATTTCAGATTTCTGTTATTTTAATTTCAGATATTTGATGCTTTTTTTAATATTTTATTATTGATATTTCGATATTTTGCTTTCAGAACAATGGAAAAAATTCAGAAAATTTTCATTTTCGATATTTTTATTTCAGGATTTCGTTATTTTTATTTCAAATTTTTCATAGAATTGATATTTTTACGATTGATATTTTGATATTTTTATTATTGATTTTTGATACTTTTATTTAAAACAATGAAAACTTTTCATCATTTTTTAATTTTTGATACATATATTTTTAACTAATTAAATTAATTAGAATTCTGCCTCATACATAATTTTATACCGTAATTTCGGGTGTATAAGCCGCGGATCAAACAATTCTTTTCAACCCAGAAATTTTAAAAAATGAATGTTACTACTTAGATCGCCGTAAATATTTCTGTTCAATCACTAAATAAGATTTCTGGGTCCAAAAAGAATTGTTTCATCCGCGGCTTATACACCCGAAATTACGGTATTTATACACTCCTATTAAAGTATATCTTACCAAAATTGCTTCCGTTCTTTCGGAGTCAATGGGGTTTTTAGTTAAAAAATACAATTTTTCGGAAACTAAAAAACTAAGACACTTCTAAATTGTTTGAGGTTTTTGTGCAATTTTCTGAAACACGTGAATTAAAATGAGCATTAACAGCCAACACGAGTAACTGAAAAAGACCCGAATGGTAGTACAGTAAAACCTCCAAATAACGGACACCTCGGGAGCGCGGAAACTGTCCGCTATTCGGAGGTGTCCGCTATTGGGAAAAACCTCGGAAATTCAAAAATTGCTAAGAAATGCTTAAAGTTTCGTTAATTGACTTTTATATGTCCTAAAATTCTAATATATGATTAATCAGAAATCAAAATTATTTTTGAAGCAATAAAATTGAAATAAAATGGTAGATTGCTTTATACACAGTTTATTACATTCATACGAAAAAAAAATGCATTTAAAAAATTTCCTTTAACATTTAAAAATTACAATTTTTTTTTTCAATGTAAAGTTTTAACCATGTCAATGGTTGTAATTTTTTTGAATCATCTTAAAAGAAAAAAAAGTGTCATTGCAAACTGTATTTTACCACTTCTTAAAAGCATAAAATCTCAAATTTTCCGGAGTGAACTGTGTTTGTGTGTGTGTGTGGGGGGGGGGGGCATTGGGATGCTCCGGGAGGTAATGTCCCTGAGACCCAGCCCACTCTCTTACATTTATTTGTAATCACAAAATTTCGACACTTTTCCCCTGAAAAATTTAGAGGTTTTTTGACTGTTTTTTTCTTCGTTAAAAAACAATTTCCCATACTTTATCGCAAAAATTACTGTCCGCTATTCGGAGTGTCCGTTATTCAGAGGTTAAACATACAAAAATTTATATTTTGGGAGTGGGGATCGGTAAACTGTCCGTTAAATAGAGGTGTCCGCTATTTGGGAGTGTCCGTTATGGAGGTTTTACTGTATTAAATCTATGGAGGCGTTATTTCAAATATCTCTCTCAAATTTTAATATTTTTTTGCATAGGACAGCTGAGGACTTATTATTACTAGGGGATTGAACCCGGGTATCCCGGGTTTCAGAACATAGGCAAAAACTATTTTTTTCTTATTTAGATGGATTTTTCCTACTTAATATATATTTTTTAAACTTATCCATTAACAGTGCCAAAACAAATAAGAAAATATCAATAATATATTAAAAGAGATTTTTGAAATTTTATAAAACGATGTTAGCCGTAGGTCAAAAGTTAATGGTTAAAAAAGAAAAAAAAAAAAAGAAAAAAAAAAGGTCGAAAATTTAGTTTTTTGTTGCAGATATTTTTATTCTGAAAATTTAAACCGATTGAGCACTTAGTTCGAGAACATATCTCTTACAAATTTCTATTTATTTGTACTATGTTATTATTTATACTTACATTTTGATGGAATCTTAAATTTGTTCTTGAATATTAGCTAGGAATAAATGTGGTACTAATTATATTGCTTTAAATGTAAAAGCAATCGAGCTGTACGCGATATACATAGATTTTTAAAACGTTCATATATAAAAATTATTATACAATCTGCAAAAAATGAATAAATTAAAAAGTTTCCAAAAAAATTACATTTTTTTTTCTATTCGATTATGTAAAAATTGAATTTGTGAGATATTTTAAGTTTAAAAAGTTGTAGTAAAAATGAAATTAATTAGTTAACTCATTGCTATCATCAAAATGACTTCAAAAATACTCAAACACGTGTTAGTTTTATAATATGCATTGTTGTTTACATTAAACTGTATTCTTCCCGACGTCATTTATGTGTGGCATCCCTTAACATGAACCCGATTGCGTATGGTTAGATTCAAGATTCAATAAAATATATTTTATTCCATATGTTTAAACCAAATATATGATATCAAAATAAAATAAGTTTTGATTTCATCATTTCTAGCGTATGCATATTTAAGATTTTTCTGTGAATATTATGAAATATTTTGTGCTTAGCCTGCATTTTTTGTAGTATTTTGCAAAACTTTACTTAGTTTAATATGCATATTTTTAAATTACCTATAATCTAAATCAAGCTCTATATCACATATTGATGCTTTATTTATGCGTTTACTTCAACACTTCATTGTACCCAACATTATTTACATTCAAATCATTTGTTATACAACAAATTTTAATGCTTTCATGTGTAAACACTGGTTGTGGTAAATAGACGCCAACATGCTCAAGTGTTTGACCTTGAGCTTTATTTATCGCCATCGCAAAAGATGGCTTGATGGGGAATTGTCTTCTGTTAAAATCAAATGGATAATCAGAATCTGAGGGCATTAAAGTTACTCTTGGAATGTAAACTCAATTGCCTATATGGGTTCCTGTTATAATTTCAGCTTCAATTGATCGATTGTTTAGAGACTTTACAATCAATCTCGTTCCGTTGCAAAGACCCAAAGAAGGATTAAGGTTTCTCAGCAGTATAATTGGAACTTCGACTTTAAGTTGTAAAACATGTGGCGGAATACCACTTGGTTTTAAATTATTTAAATACTCAATTGGGTATGATATTGCTTGATTTTCATCAACTACGGAGTCAGCGTTGTAATAAATTTTATGTTGTCCAGGAAATTGTTTAATTATTAAGCTGTTGATTCTTTCAACTTCTTCGTTCAAAGGTGTTAAAATGCATCTTCTTGTCAAATTAATGCACTGTATTTTCTTCATTGGATATACATATTCAATAAGACTTTTTAAACTATTAGGTTGGATGATAAATTTAGAAAAATCGACATTTTGACCTTCACCAACTTGAATTAAAAAAATCAGAAAAAGTCATATTTTGAATTTTATTCACTCGCATGTTAATTTTAAGATGCCTAATATTAACATTCTTCCAAATATTAGAAAATTTCAAAGTGGCCAAAACAATATCAGCTCTATTGCCATGCTTCACTACAGGCAAAAATTGTCTGAAATTTGCCCGCAAATACAACTACTATTCCACCAAGTGCTGAATCATTATTTTTTATGTCTTTAAGCGTACGGTCTACACATTCAAATACTACTTTACTCATCATGGGTGCTTCATCCCAGACGATTATCTTCGTTTCCTTTATTAATTCAGCAAGATCAGATTGCTTACTAATGGCACACGTAGAAGTCTCGTTTAAATTTAACGGTATTTTGAATCTTGAATGTGCTGTTCTGCCTTGATCTAATAACAAAGCTGCAATCCCAGAAGATGCAACAGCTAATGCAACCATGCTATGTGATCTCACCTTTTTTAAAACTGAATTAAGCAATTATTATTATTATTATCAGTGCCTCCAGGCGCTTCAATAAAATAAACCTTAGAATTTCCATTTAAAACAACATACGAAACTTCATCATAAATTGAGCTTTGATCGTCATTCATAATTAGTTCACTGTCGCAAACTTGTCGCCTTAGAGCTTCAATATCAGCTGGTAATTCATCTTGAATTATCAGAGGCTGTGATGACAGATCGTTAACTATTGGAATGTTTTCAAAGTCAGTTAAAGAACGATTATTTCTTCTCAAAATCAATTCAATATCTTTTAGAGCTTTTCCATGTGCAACTTCGCGAGGTATTTCTTGACCCCGTTTTTGAACTAACCATTTGTAAATGTCTTCTGAATGATCATTTTTAAATCTCTGCCACAAATTTTCAGGTTTTCGTGGGTTGCAAGATACTAAAATTGTTACAAAGAGTTCACGCAATTGTTTAGGTCTCCGAGATAAGCACGCTTCTTCAAGAGTGAACATTCACTCATTATCATTTTCAATAAGGCCTTTACTAAAAGCTGCTTCTTGATACGTTTCAAAAATGAAACCATTTACTGATCGCATATCTTTAAAATTTTTTGCACCTGTAATATGATACAAAAGAAGCCTTAAATAAAAAAACTTCTCGGTTTGCAATAGGAACTGTATAGACCCTACCAATCGAAAAATTCCTCTTTTTTCTTTTTTTCTATGTTTTAGTCGATTTATTCCACGTGTAATATTGCGGTATATCTACATATAGGTAAGAATTTGCTTGGGGATCTGTTCGATTAAGTTTAAACCAAGCAGTTAACTTTGCTTGAGTGTTTCTTTCAAAAATGGCTCGTGGATTTTGCACGTCGTTATCTCCAAAGAAAACCATTTGCTGATTTTCTAAATGAACAGGCAATCGTGTCACATGCGGTGATTCATTATTTACAGGAAAACCAAAAATTCTCCATAAAGCTTCTGAAGTTGATATATATCGACCATCAACATAAGATTTTATTTCATCTGTATTTGGTTCGGTTGAATTAGAAATTTGTAAAACTGCTTTGTCGGATCCTTTGTACACGTAGTAAAGATATTTTACCGAAGCAATTGTCTGCATATTTCAACATTTATGTGCGCAATGTATTTGCGACATAAATATGCATTATAAGGAACAATCCAGCGATTGTCTAATTGGGCTCCTTTTACAGTAACATATCTGCCGTCTTCCCGTCTTCGATATAAAGGAAAGCCATCATAAGATAAACATGTTACGTCTTGAAATTGTTTTGGATAATGCCTTTTGCATTTATTTTCATTTTTATCCCAGCATGGTGCGGTTGGATATGTATCACCGCAAGGACCATGCAACATATTTTTAGTAACAATACAGATAGAGCAGTGTCATTTTTGTCTGGCAATTCAACACATATAAAGTTGTCGGCCTCAGAAATTTGAATTTGATCCTTTTAATCTAAAATTAATAAAATATGGGCATGAGGAAGACCCCTTTTTTGGAATTCAATAACATAAATAAATCCAACTACTTTACCGAAGATTTGTTTTTTAGTTAAATTTTCCATTAGTATTTTTAATTTTTGATTGAAAACACGAACGCATAAATCAGCGCGCTCATTTTCTGACTGATTGTATTTCAAATTTCCTTTAATTTCTCTCCATTTTGGATTGCAGGTAAACGTAATAAACAGGTTTAGCTTTCCTAATTTTCTAACAATTGCCATTGCATCTTGATATTTTTGATACATATATCTTGGTCCTCCAACGAAAGATGTTGACAGAATCATACTTCTTCCAAGATTGTTTAAGTTAAAATCTTCTTTATTAACTGCATCTTCTAAACAGTTATACAAATCGGCTCTAATTTTGGATTGACTGTTTTTGAGCCAAAGCAATCTCAAGGGTTCAATTTTATCACATTCGTCAACAATGTATTTTTGAAAAAGTCTACAACTTAAATGCAAATACGAATTATGTCTGTAATGCAATCTATAAGAATAGTACTTCATTGGTGTTATAAATCCTCTGTTTCGTTGTTCAAAATCATTTTGCTCTTGGTCATCATTGGTTTCATTGTCTTCTGCCGTAGTGAAAACAACATCACTTTCACGAATACCTGGGTGCTATCCTTCATCACCATAAGGGAAAATTAATACATAATCTAATGGATCATACATTGAATGTAATTCGTTAATGTGTCGAACAATACCATCCTTTAGATATATTACAATGTCTCTATGATTTACATCTTTGTTACCATCTGCAGGTAAAATAACTGCTACATCTGAGCTAGTAGGTAAACAATAAGATTTCACATCGGGATGTTTTTCATTTCCTTTTAAAACAATTTTCATGTTTGCATTATAGAAATTATTATTATCCGTAGCTTGTATTCTTTCAGTTGTAGATTTTAAAATGTGATAGTACGGATTTTCATTATGTATCATTAATTGTAAATCTTCCAATAAATTACGATTTAAGCAATCAAATCTATTCATTCTGTTATCGATTTAGTGGTCCGTATATATATATATATAAAAAAAAAAAAAAAAAAAAAAAAAAAAAAAAAAAATTGAGCATATTTTGGTTCTCCTTTTTGTGGCATATCGAACTTATGCTATGGAATACTGCATCATGAATTTTAAAATTAGAAATTCCTCGCTCAAACTGCTCAGTTTTCGCACCCAAAGAAGCAAACGCTAAAGCAGAATTATAGCCTCTGATATTTTTCTTAAAGTGTTTTGCTACACTGTTTTCTGAAATTGATAAATCTTTCAGCATGTCAGGTGGTTCTGAAATTGGAGGCAATTTCACTTTGCCCTTTTGAAAGCAACGGAAAAATTAAGGATTTTGCAGTGAGGAATTACTAAGCTTTTCATATTTTCAAAATAAAGCACTACAAAATGCACATTTAAAATTCATTTGACCGAAATAATGTTGAGCAACGTTAGTTGAATTTTTGGCTAATTTAAACGTATTTGGTATATGATTACCTGTTTTTATTTTCTCTTGCAGCATTTGTTTATTTAATCTATCTAAACTAAGAACCAATGTGCAGTAAAAACAGATATATGTTGCTGAGGCTTAATATAGGTTATACGATATAGTGATGTATAATACGAAATGCATAACATTTGCTGGGAAGCATTAAAGATTTCAAATAGTATATTCTCTCGGAAGTACTGCATATGTATCCGATGATGGCTGATGTATGGATGAAACGCATTTTAATTATGATATGCGCTTTTTTGTTTCACTAAATCTATGCATATTATATGGTTTGTATAAATGCTATAGCTGATACACAGGGCTATACAAAAGAGCTCGCAAACGTTATTGAATATGAGAGTAAATTACTTAAAAGTTGTTTATAAAAAATATACATTTTTACGCTGAACTGCATTTAGTGTACTAAAAAATATTTATAGAATACAGATAAAATGATATACATAGGGACACGCAACGAAATGGGTACATGGACGCCTATGAAGGATTATTTCTGAGAATGTGATTTCAGTAGTTTTAAAAGTGTTTTAGTTTAAAATAAATTTTAACTAAATTCTGGCGCATAATACATTTACTTGGTAAACCACAGGGCCGAATAAAAGTATTCATGTATGTTTTCATCTCTCAGTATAAATTGCTGAAAGAGAAATTTCAATCTGCAAGGCATTATATTGCTAAACTAAATTTCCTCATTATATAGTATATCTAGCAACCGACAGGTCAAATACAGGGTTGTTCAAAAGTATTGGAAAACATTTTTGGCTATATACAGTAACCTTATTTCTCTAAACAATGAAGTTTTGTTAAAGATTTCAGGAAGTGTTGGAAAGTTTTTTATAATCTATGCTTAACGCATGATTTGTCTTACTTGTTTTAATTTTTAATACTCACTTCTAGAAGACTATCTTCTAAGCTGGCTAAATAAACTGCTCAGAATTAACAACAGGCAGAAGAAAAATGAACAAAATCATCTCATTTACAGTCTTGTTAGAAAATGATATTTGTATTACGTATGTTTCATTACACTTTAATCCCGAGTTTATGATAAATTCATAGGCACACGAAACAGTATACAGAATTCGTAACTATAGCAACAACAGAAAGGTTAAAGAACAGAGTACGAATGTAAGACAGAAAATTTAATAGTAAACAAAATTAGGTACTACTCTGTTATCCCGTCGACCAAAATACTATCGCCAAATTATAAGATTAAATGTCAATAATGGATGATCGTGAATGTCTATTCAATAACATTAAATACGATACACGTGTTTCAAACGTTATTAAGTTATTTTTATTTCGATTTTTTATTTGTATTTTTATTAATATCCTACTACTTATTTGTTTTTTTATTATTTAAAATAAAAGTTACGTCAATATGTATAATTTGGCTATTAGTTTGGCGATTAGTATAATTTGGTGACATCGGTCGACGGGATAACAGAGTAGTACCCAAAATTATTTTATCAAAATCTCTGATTAACCCTTTTCGTCATTTATTTTTAACTCTTCCAAAATCCGTGTTTTTATTTCTTCATTTATTTCAAGAAAAAAGCTACCCCCCCCCCTTTTTTTCTTTATATTTGGGTTATAGCTTTTTAATGTATTTTCTGTTTAATTAAAAAAATTTTAATTTTCTAATTAGTGAAATGAGATACAGTTTTAAAAAATTTATATTTAAAAAATATATTTTTTTTCCAATTCGGCAGCAGAAAATCTTATAGATTGAATTTGTAATTTTATTACCTTATAATCCTTTTATTTACTTATGATAGAATTTTGAATTCGCCATGGAAGATAAGTCGGAGACCAATGTTAAACTATTAAGTGCAATTTTTCGTAGTATTTTTCGAACGCGATGGAAATAAATTAAAAATATTCATGTTTGAAAATTATTTTAAAAACCATAGTAAATCAGGCCATTAAGATACAGCTTTAAAAAAAATTGCATCTGAAAGTAAATTGTTTTTTCAATTAGACGGTGTAAAAATTGAAAATGTACAATGGTCAAAAGTTTATAATTTTTTATAAGTAAGAATAAAACAAAAATTTACGGGCTATTATAAGAGATAATATTTTTAATTTATTTAATTCCATTTTTCTTCTGTTTTTATGATAAAATGGCAACAAAAAGGTGCAGTATAATTTTTTTTTCATTTTTTCCCCTTTATTTTCTACAGAAATGGAGTACTTCAGTTGCCACGATTAAAAAATCTGAATTAAAAACTACAAAAAAATTAATAACTTAAAAACAAATTGAGATGCAGCTTGGAAACAAACTGCATTTAAAAGTACATTTTTTTTTCTATTCAACGGTATAAGGATTAAAAGTGTACGATGTCTATAAGTTTAAAAATTTGCAGTAGCGAAAACTGCAAAAGTGAAATGTCATCGGAAAGTGTTGTCATTCGTAAAATGACGTATGCGTTACGCACAGATACGTTTGGCCTTTATTATATAGATTTACTGATCTTCTTTTTAATAAAAAATTACTCATTGGTAAACACCAAATTTCACAAAGTATCAGTATTGAATTACAGATTATACCCTCAGAAACCTATTTTATATGTTTGTTTGTTTCCCTCGCTGTTTGTTTATTTTTAAACTCCGCCCATGATCATATGATATTGTATTTATTCAAAATAAAAGCATCCTACCAATATCTAGCTACATAAAGTAGGCGGAGCTTCCCTTTCGGGGTACAATTTGCATACAGATGTAAATTGCATTAATATTATTTAGAAAAATTTCTAATTTTTTAATACTGCAAAAAGCTTTTCAAGTTTTGCAAAGGAATAACAATAACACCAAAATCATCAATGCCTGCTACAATTAAAATTTCCATAACTGAAATTTCTAAGATACAGCAAAATCTTAAGATATATTTTTTTTATTATTATTAAAATGGCAAATATTGTTTTGATTTCACTGCAGACTCCCAGTGCACGTTGAGTGAGGGAAGTACAGAACATTGATATCCTCGTTTTGTACTATTTTAGGAAAGGCGAATTATTTCAAAGATCTACTTTTAGACGTGATCTACGTGCTCTTCCCAAACACCGTTTTTCCCCCCTCAAGGACAAGGGGTGTGATCGCTTGCCTCAATAGCGCGGAACTAAATAAAGCGTTTCCATACTTAAACTTTTTCAAGCATGATTTTTTCATTTTGTTCGAGAAAAAAACAAACATATCTGAGTCTATTTTTCGAAAATTATCGTCTAAAATAATAGTGAAAACGTTTATTTTATTTTCTGTTGGACATACTGTCAGTCCTATTACAGAACAAAAATTGTTGTAAAAAAATGATAATTTTAAATAATGTACTTATTTTAAAGTGTATAAACTGTACTGTACAATGGCAAATAAATTTGATTATGTTTTTAACAATCAATAGTACCAATAACTGCCTTATAAAAGTAAAAAACAGTCAAGCATGTTTTAAAACCGTATCAACAAAATATTTTTTAACTTCTCCCCAATAAATAAAGAAAAGATTACACTACCTTTAATGTATGTTATCACACTTAACACATAATAGAAACACTAAAGATCGATTTCACCAAGAATCGAAGCGCCGTATTGTAAAAAAATATCATGCAACACCCTCCCTATTTGCACAATGTATTCGCAATTAAAATCTGTGAGACTGAAGTGAGGTGTGAGACAGACAATTACGTGAAAAAAAAAAGAAATGCCTATATTGCAAAGTGGTAGACGTAACATCGTTTAAGATTTTTATCAGCCGCTTCTGATGAAACAGCCGTGCAAGAATTTTTGATTATTTTTAGTTATAGCACGTTGACAGTAATTTGACTTTTTTACTGTTATCAATAACTCTTTGTATTTTACGGTGTGAGTGTTTAAATAAATATTCTATATTTTATTTTTTTTCTAATTATATTCAACTATTAAGTCTTGAAAGGCGTCATTTCGCGGTGATGTTCAACATTCTCTAGATCAAATAATTTAAAAAGTACTCCTAAATAACAAGCTTTCAATTTGAGCACAATTTACAACTTTTATTTTGTTTATTATTTTTAAGTGATGTACACTAATAGTGTTATAGTTTAACCGAAATCATAATATTTATTTTTGTTTTCTAGATTTTATTTTGACAAATTACATTAAAAGATCATATTAATATCAAGAGTTATAAATTTCGGAATTCTAACTTAAATGAATTTGAGTTTCATAAGTAGGATAAGACATGATTAAAATGAAGTTGTTTTTCCTTTCTTTGAATTTATTTCAGAAGTTGGAATGTTTTTGTTGCATGCTCAACTAATATATTGGCTCAGAAGTTTCAACTAGTCAACAATCTATCAAGTAGTATTGAGCATAAATAAATAAATAATAATAATAATAATAATAACTTTATTTTCTACCATTTCAAAACCAGAGTCGATGACTAAAGGCGTGCCTTGAATTCTTAGACCCGCCTAAATATTTTTATTGCATACGAGCTTTAGTTAAAAAAATAAATAAATAAACAAATAAAAATGAATTACTATAAAATGCTTTTAAATACATATTTTGCAGAAGTTCAACATTTAGTGAGTCGTGTATAAATTTTTTACTTTTATTAATAATTTTTTATTAAATGAGGGTTAATCATAGTATGTAATGATGCTCGGTTGTATTTCCATTGTGTTACTGTATAGGATAAATCTTGCAATAATTTTGAAAATTTTAAAAACAAAATAATAATGACGGATTTTCACGTTTCGGACACTGTAACGTGTCCGAACACCGAACAGCATATTTTCAAGACACCGAATAGCATATTTTCAAGACACCGAAAAGCATATTTTCAAGGAAAAAAAATTACCGTCCGTCTGGGAGAGGGACTTGAAATTTGGTTTCTGCTTAGTATGTAAGAATTAAAAGAAGTCTATTTATAAAAAGTTCGTTAAAAATTAAAAAAAAAAAAAAAAAAAAAAAAAAAAAAAAAAAAAAAAAGTCTTTGTTCAAGATAAAAGTTCTTAAGAGACCATACAAAGCGTATTTGCTTTCTCTTTTCTCATATCTTATATCTTGATAAAAATGATAAGGTAGACACTTTTTTCACACTAATATGAGCACAAATCGTATCTATTTGCCCCCAACATCGAATTTAAAGCTATAGTTAACGATGTGGAATTATTTAAAAATATATGATAAAAATTATTTAGCAGGCAAACAAGTAATAACACAAATTTCTTTTAACAATATAATCAATCTACTTTATGTTTTGCTTTAATATTCCATATTGATACTTAAAAAAAAAGATGCTTTATAACAAACATTATAATTATTTTGTTTTCTGATTTTATTTAAAATTCATTAGTATTAATTTACCCGCTTCCGCCCCCCATCTCCAAATCTCCACAGGCCAAAGGGCAGAAAAAACACTTTATTATTACTATTTTTTTTATGTTCTGTCTCTTATTTGTTATTTGTTATTTGTTATTTAGTATTTTATACTTTGATATAAAATAAAGACAACGTAGCTGAGAACCTGCAAGCCATGTGCTGTAACCCCCTCCCCCCAAATAAAGAAACACATATACCACCATTAGGACCAATAAAATTTTTAAAAGCTGACATTCGATTTAAATTTCTTATTTGTTTAATAACATAGTATTTTTTTCATTAGTTATTCTTTACTTAGAAAATCTGAAAATATTCACTTATTTTGGCAGAGTATTAATAAAGGAAAAGAAGGTACACAGAGGTGGCAATTGTAATAATAATAATATATATATATATATATATATATATATATATATATATATATATATATTTAAACGATTTTTTTTTAAATTTACTAATATTTTTTAAATAAATAGAGTTTTAAATTTCAAAAATAAATAAATACACAAAATCCTCAAAAATAATGCAATCTTTTTAAACGTAGTTAAAAAAAATATTAAATATTTATTTACGCTACAAGGTTGTCAATTAATTGTTTAAAAATCATTATGTGACCTATGTAATAGTTATTACAGGGTATATCAATGCAAATATATATTTTTTCAGTTTCAGTTACTATAATGTATTCAACTGATATAGATTCTGGGAATAAATATGTTATTTATTTTTCTATTTATAAGACAGTTTGTAATGTCTTTAAATGTTGTTAATTAATAATATCACGCTCTTTCTGAGTTGCAGGCTATGATTCTGCTTAAAAAAAGAAATCAAACTCTACATCAAGACAATTATTTAACTTTATACTATTATTAATATTTTTATGCATATGTAAAATGTCTCTTCATTATCATTATTAATCTCATTATTAAATAATATTTAATTAAACCTTGTGTTTTTAAACGATTTTTCTAATAAATAGATTTTTTTTTCTAGGGAAATGGTCATCGACGATGGGATAAATAAAAATAAAATGAGAAAATTATTAATGAATTAATAAATACTATTAATTAATTATGAAAAATAAATTTAGTACATAAATTAAATTAATACTTTATTAAAAATTTTCAACTTAGTGCTTTCTTTATTGATTAAATTAATAATATTAATCTAAATTGGGAAACGTTTTAGTTTAAGTTACAGGAATTTATGATTCTTAATATAATTAATAATAAAACAATAATTTATAAAATATAAGTTCTCGAAAAGAAGGGGGGATTGGTAAAAAACACAAAAAAGGAAAAAGACTGCAAATTTTCAAAATGAAACATAAAAAAAAAAACATTATTTTTAACACAGAAACTCATAAATAAAGTTGCAAAATATTTTATTTACTACATTTTATTCAATATATATTTTTATTTATTTACAGTATTTTTATTTATTTATTGTATAATATTTTTATCATAAAATTAATAAAAAAATAAATAAATACTTGTGCTTCGAGAAATATATCCCTATTATGATGAATTAAAGGGTGTGGGTGATTCGAGAAAATATCTGTATGTAGTTCTTTGTAAGTATCTAATTGAATTATTGAAGAAATTTTTTATTGGTGTAATTGAAAAGAAAAAAACACAATTGTGTATCATTCAATGGATAAAAATTGAAAGGTTTTTATAAAACGCATGAAATCTAGGGAGGAAAATATATTAAAGTAGTTCATAATATATGTAAAATTGCAAATAATAATAATAAATTTAAAACTTAAAACAACAAATTCATAAAAAAGAAAAGAAAAGAAACTAGTCGTTGGGGGCCACCGTAATACTTACCCATCATATATATGCATAATATTTTTAATGTACATATTCAGTGCATCATATATATTTCAATGTTTTTAATATACATAGTAATGCTCTATTATTGAGTTGCTGATGAATCTGTTTCGACAAATTATACAACACGCCTAACTACTCAAGTAATACTGAATTGCGAAAAAGAAACATCCTTATAACTCCAAAAATAATAATCTTATTAACTAACAATGTATTGCGTCGGATGAAGCGTCTCATTTACAATTAAAATATATCTTTGAATTGAAATTTGATTGAAATGCAGGGTCATGAAAAATCGAAGACTGTGAAAAACAGGATTACAGATATCTCGGCAACTACTAATTCGTTCGACTTCGTTCTTTATGCAAAATTTTTGCTATTTTATAGCCTTTTACGATCACTTCTTAAAATTAAAAATTTCGAAAATTTTTATATACCTTTCATCAGAACTAATTTTTCGAGAGTCCGAAAAAAATAGTTCCGGATAATCGAGGTTACTGATATTAAATAGGCTTCGTCCCATTCTTACATACTAAATACATACAAAATTTCAAGTCTCTATCTCAATTTGTTCGGGAGATAGAGTGTTTACAGATAGACAGACAAACAGACAGCATAACGGCACGGATGTTTTTCGAAATATCCAGTGTCTAAAACGTGTAAATCCGTCAAGAAATTGTTTCGATTTTCAAAACGATTGCAAGACTTACCCTATACTACGTATGATGGGTAAGTAAAAAGCAGTATTGAACATAGTAAAAAATATTTTTACTATTCAAGTGGAGTTATAAATTTACACCGCAAAATGTATGACGAAATGAGATTTTATATTATGCTCAAATAAGTTAAGATTTTTAAACTATTATGAAAAATTGCAACTCTATGCATGTAATTGAACGCAGAAGTGACGTGACATACAGCGAAAGGGGAGGAGTATGGTAAAAGCATATTTCATTTATTTTTGTACTCTTTTCATAACACTTATTAGATTAATATAAATAAGCAAATGATAAAGTCCTCAAATTTTTAAAACATTAAAGATTTTTAATAACACAATTATAAAATAGTTTGCATAATGTGCATAATGCAAATTTTTTAGCTAACGGGCAATAACTAAAAGAAGAATATGCAAGAAATATAATTAAACAAACACTTTTACTATTTTATGTTAAGATCATGTGAAATAATGTAACATATAATTTAAAATTTCAAACAAAACATTATGTTTTTAATATTATTATCAATATAAAATATCAATGTTTTTGATTATTTTTTAATCTTATCATTGTGGAATTAATGGTTTATCGAGGACATTGTCGTAAGCCTATGCAGACGGTGCATGCTGAATGGCTAAATCAGAGTGGGGTCCAAATGTACAATCCAATAAAAATACTCAGGTATACGGAACGATGTGGCGGCGAAAGGCGAGTCTGTTCGTTTTCGATTTTCAGTCGAGGCAGAAGCGCTCCAAACTCTTGGAAACAGTAGACATGTGGAATTCTATGCTCTACAGATCTGGTTTCCTTGTCTGAGTTGTCCCTCTTCAGGCCCAAGCACATTTGACCACTTCTTGAAGTTCGGTGTCGGCTCCTTTGTTGTGGCGACGCGGTGTTTTTTTTATCTTGATGAGTTTTTTAGGAAAGGGACAGTTGTCCGGTAAAAGAGGAATCCACCGTCAAGAAGGGTGGATTGCTTATCACCCGATCTTTTTGTTAATTCCCCTCGTTTCTGTTATGAATAAACCGCAAATGGATCCTGTACAAAAGACTTCTCCACTTTTCCCAAGAAGTCAGTTTAAGGGAAGAGTATTGCAGTCTCAACTGAGCCTTAGACATACGGACCGCTAGTGGAAACAGTGGAGGCTTTTCTTATGAAGCACCGGCAAGTTGATAATACCAATCGCCGGTTTATTTAATTTGTTAATTTTACAATAGCAGTTGTGCCTACAGTAACTTTATATTCTGCTTAAATACTTTATTGAAGAATATTTCTGGTGTCAGTTTTAACTTAAAAGTTGCATAATTTTTTAATAATAATAATAATAACAATACTAATAATCTTTTGTCGCGATAAAAACAATTTTAAAACCATTAGTATAAGAGTAACTATTCACCAATTGATACCAATAATTGACTCGTTGATCGTACTTATCTTAGTTTATATATTTTTTTTTTTTTTAAATCTTGCTGATTTATGTCAGATTTATTTCTTAATTTGCATCTTCGATATATTATTAGAGTCGGATTTTTTAAAAATGTGATAATCTATTGAATATCTAAATACATTTCTGAGATTCAATTAAATGTTATCTGCAAGGCCTCATTTCGTACTAAACTGAAAATTATCCACGTAAATTCCCCTATAATCTATGAATTTTTTTTACATCACTTTTCCCTATAATTTCTACATAATGTGGATAATTCTTAAATTTCTCCAATACCGGACTGTGCTGTCTGATTCATCTGGTCCGGCACAACAATTTTATTATATACACCGATATCATATTCCATTTGCAAGTTCTTTCAGTATAAATAAATTTTCTCAGCGTTTTATATCTATGTATGTATGTAAAAAATTAATTCTAATCGACATAAAAAATTGTAATACGTATAAACGTCTCAAGCTCCTCAGTAAAACTAGTCGTTGGGGGCCACCGTAATACTTACCCATCATGGATATGTATATGAAAATAAAACATGTGAAACTATTTATACAATGCATTGCAATTCATAAACGAAATTTAAATATTGTTAATATACATAGTAATGCTCTATTAAAGAGCTGCTGATTATTAATTTCGACAAATTATATAAAACGCCAAACTACTCAAGTAGTACCGAACTGCGTAAAAGAAACATCCTTATAACTCAAAAAATAATAACTCTATTAACTAACAATTAACTGCGTCGGATTAAGCGTCTCATTTCCAATTAAAATATACCTCTGAATTGAAATTTGAATAAAATACAGGGTCATGAAAAATCGAAGAATGTGGAAAACATGATTACAAATATCTCGGCAACTAATAATCCGATCGACTTCGTTCTACATGCAAAATGTGTGTTATTTAATTGCCTTTTACGTCCATTCCTTAGAACAAAAAAATTCGAAAATTTTTATATACCTTTCATCAGAACGAATTTTTCGAGAGTCCGAAAAAAATAGTTCCGGATAATCGAGGTTGCTGATATTCAATAGGCTTCGTCCCATTCTTACATACTAACTACATACAAAATTTCAAGTCTCTATCTCAATTTGTTCGGGAGATAGAGCGTTTACAGACAGACAGACAGACGGACGGCAAAATTTTTTTTCTAAAAATATGTTTTTCGGAATCTCCACTATCTAAAACGTGTAAATCCGTCAAAAAAATTTTTCGATTTTCAAAACGATTGCAAGACTTACCCTATACTACGTATGATGGGTAAGTAATACAGCAAGAATACGGTATTCCTAGATAAATATACGTACATAAATGTCAGAATTCGTAAAACATATTTATAGAAATGATCAAAATCATTAATAATATTATTATTAATTATATTAATGATAATAATAAACAAAGTGCAAAAACATATTAAAATAATTACAAAACTTTCGAGCCAGAATTTGGACTACCCCAATTGGTGGTAAAAATTTGCCTCATTATCGTTATTATACGAAGATTCTGCATAACCCCACCCCTATTTTAAATGCAATACCTTTACAACTCCACCCCAATTTTTAAAGGAATGTTTGTATCAGGTTTCGAAAAGGCGTTCCATACTTGCTTAGTAAAAAGAAGAGAATGCCATTGATAATTTATCAATACAATGTAAAAAAAAAAAAAAAAAAAAAAAAAGAAATGTGCTGATAAATAACAGACTGACGGACTGAAGAACATCTATATGTGCAACTTATTAACACAATTACGAGCGCACATGAAAAACTTATTGATAAATTTTTAATACCTTCAAGTTAAAAAAATTATGAAATGCTTCCAAACTGAAACTTCCTTGAAGTATCCGCACCCCTTTGGAAGTGATTTTTTGAATTTTTTTCAAATTTTATCCGATCAACTTCATTCTTTTCGCAAAATTTATATATTTTTATAGTCTTTTACATTCACTCCTTAAAATAAAATTTTTAAAAAATTGAAAATTTTTATACATTTTTCATCAGAACGAATATTTTGAGAGTCCGAATAAAATAGTTCCGTATAATCGGGGCTACTGATATTCCCATTCTTACATACTAAGTACAAATCAAATTTCAAGCGTCTATCTCAATTATTTAGGGTGCGTTTACAGACATACAGACAGGCAGACACACAGACGCATTTGGGTAGATTTCGTATGAAATACTACCTATTGCGTTCGCTCCCATGTTGGAATTTCTGAAATTTTTTTCAGGAATCGACCAAAGAATTGATAGCAGCGTATTTTTGTAATTACAAACAACGACAATTACAAATATAGTAGCAAATTGCTACCATTATTTTTACTATAACTCATGAAGCACATCTTCGATTTTAACGATTTTTTTCTGTTAAAAGTACATATTTTGATTATTATTCAGTAAATTTGTGGTTGGGTTAAGTATAGAATTACTAAATTAATAATTTTAAAAATATGTTTTTGTTTGCATGTAAAAATTTGTGTAAAATTGCGATGTGGAGCGATATATTCTTTAATAATTCACTTTGAATCAAAACTTCTAACTTTAGTACTTTTTGAGAAAAACATATTTGAAAATTAGCAGTGCCGACGCATATTTTCACTATTATCTCAAGAATAGTTCAAGGTCAGAAGCTAAACACACTGTATTTTTTTTTTTTTTTTTTTTGGCATCATGAATCTTATAATTTGAAACATCGGCCATGGGGGAGAGGAGATTTCGCTATGTTCATCCAGCCAGACCCATTATGAAAACGATAAACTACTCTGTAAAAAAAAATTTCAGATATCCTGCTAAATTGCCCCAATTGCTGGATATAATAGACTGAATGGATTTCTTATGTGTTTCCAGCATGTTGATAATATCATCTGCTGGCTTATATAGTATCTGTAGACCTGCCTTATGGCAGTACAGTTACGAATTATGTTATTTATTATGTATGCTTTACTGTCAAACATTTCTGGTGTAAGTTTTAACTTTAAAGGTTCATAATTTTTTTAATTCTTTTAGTCTTTTGTCGTGATAAAAACAATTTTAAAGACCATTAGTATAAAAGTAACTGTTCCCCTATTGATACCAATAATTGATATTTTGATCGTACTTATCTTAGTTTATTTACTGATATTTTTCATTTTTTTTTAATTTCGCTGTTTATTTAGTGATAGTTTATTTAGTGATGATGATGTTAGATTTATTTATTAATGTGCCCCATCGATATATTATTGGAGTCGAATTTATTAACAATGTGATGATCTATTAAATATCTAAATGCATTACTGAGATTCAATTAAATTTAATTTTATCTGTAAGCCTCATCTCATGCTAAACTGATAATTATCGACGTCAATTCCCCTAATCCTCTGAGATTTTTTCCCTCTCGCTTTCTCTCAAACTTTTCGAGAATGATATGGATAATTCTGAAATTTCTGCAATACTGGACTGTGCTGTCTGATTCATCAGGTCCGGCACAATGATTTGGTTGTATGCACCGTTATATTCCATTTGCAAGTAAGTTCTTTCAGTATGAATAAACTTTCCTCAGCGTTTTATATGTATGTATACATGTAAAAAATTAATTCTAATCCACATGAATATTTATTGTACCCATAAGCGATTCAAGCATTCCAGAAAAATACAGCATAAATACAATATTCCAAGATAAATATGAGTATATAAATGTAAGAACTCGTAAAGCATATTTATAGAAATCATCAAATAATTAGCATATTTATCAAAATCATTACGAAAATAATAATTAAACAAAAACAGAATATAAAAGCATATCAAAATAATTACTAAGCTTGCGAGCCAGAATTTTGACTTTGCCAGTTATGGATAAAAATCTGCCTCATTATCGTTATCATGTAAAGATTCTGTATAACTCCACCCATATGTTAAAAGTAGCCTATAACTCCATCCCTATTTTTATAAATATTTGTATCTTGTTTCGAAAAGGCGTTTCATACTTGCATTAAAGAAAAAAAAAAGACATTTATAGTTTATCAATACCTTTACGTTTAAAAAAAATCAAAGGTTTTGATAAATTATAATATTTTTCGAAACCGAAAATCCTTTAAGGACCCTTGTACACCCTCTGAAGTGATTATTATTATTATTTTTTTTTTTTCATTTTATCAAAATTTTAGTTAAGTTTAGTTTTAGTTAAATCAGACTTCGGAACAGCGAAAGTAGAAGAATAGTAAAAGTAAAAGTAAGTCCGCCTACTTTATCTAGCTAGATTTTCTGTAGTGAATTTTCATTCTGAACGAATACATATCATAATGCCTTTGGGCGGAGTTTAAAAGTAAAAAAACAGCGAGGGCGGTGTACAGATGTAAAAACATATTAACAGATTTTTGGCGAATAATCCCTAAATTAATACTGATAGCTTGATACCTTGAGAAATTTATTGTTCACTCAAGAGTAATTTTGATAAAAGTGTCACAGTCATTGTTTTAATGAATTTTTTCTTCTTTTTAGGTGCGTTCGTAACTATGTAAATACATAGCACATATTGTTGTCCCTCAGTCCGTCCGTCTGTCTGTCTGTCCGCATATAACAACGCAAAAACTATCCAATCGAATCGTTTAAAATTTAAAATATATAATTATTACATAATTTTGTCGAGTCATTTCAAATTTTATGAAAATCGGATGGATGCATCAATTACAGGGACAATCAAAAGGATTCCGTTACATTACGGTCAATGGGGAAAAAAGTTTCAAATGCATTTTAATCGTTTGAAATTTAAAACATATATTTTTTACATAATATTGTCGAGTCATTTCAAATGTTATGAAAATCGGATGAATAGATCAGTTACATGGACAATCAAAAGTATTCCGTTACATTACGATCAATGGAAAAAAGTTTCAAATGCATTTTAATCGTTTGAAATTTAAAACGTATAATTATTACATAATTTTGTCGAGTCATTTCAAATGTTATAAGAATCGGATGCATAGATCAATTACAGGGACAATCAAAAGTATTCCGTTACATTACGATCAATGGGAAAAAATGTTTCAAATGCATTTTAATGGTGTTACACTCATTTGAACATAATATAATTGACATGAATATATGATGTATGTACTAAAATATACATTCTGTACAATCTGCGATGCAAAGAATATTTATTATTAAATTACAGGGCCACACAAATGTATTCCACTATATAATGTTATACGGGGAAACATTGTTTGGGCGTGTTTTAATTATATTAACCTACTTCACATTTTATGAATAAGATATACGTTAATAAAAATTACCCCGTGCATATTTACAGGAACATAAAGATTTCGACCACTATACTGTATCCAAAGTACGCTCTACTATACCAGCAAGATCTGAATATTTTAAAACTTATAGTACGAACGCACCTCATTTGCTACGCTTCACGTGCAATTTTCAACTTGTTTAGTTTGGAAGCATTTTATATTTTATCAGTACGTTTCTTTTTTTAACTTAGTTTATTATTATTTTTACCATGTAAATTTGAAACACCTTTCGAAGAATTACTTTTAAAATAGGGGTGGAGTTATACAAAATCTTCATATAATAATGATAACGAGGCAGATCTCCATCCATCAACTTGGATAGTCAAAATTGTCGCTCCCAAACTTTGTATTTATTTTAATATGCTTCTATATTCAATTTTCTTTTCTCTCTTTTTTATATTTTGAACAATTTTATAAATATATTTTACAAGTTCTGATATATTTTATGGAGCGTATATTTATTCAGAAAATTGTATTTAGGCATGTTGTATTTTCGAAGTGCTCGAAGCGCCTACGCGTGCAATAATTTTTTATATACATCCATATAAAACGCCCAGGAAAGTTTATTTATTCTGAGAGAACTTGCAAATGGAAACTAATAACATTATATGTGATTAAATAATTGCGCCGCACCTGATGAATTAGACAGCACATGCACAGTTACGTAGCGGCGAAATTTAAGAATTATCCATATTATCTGGAAAACTTTAAGGGAAAGCGAGAGAATTAAAAATTTATATATGTTGGTTGAATTGAAATGATAAAATCTGATTTTGTGTATTTTGCATACATTTTCTTTTCTTCGTTTAGCTAATGGTTGAATATATTTAGACAGTTGATGTATGCGATTTTTTGTATGAGACTAGTGTAAATTTTAATTTAATATAGATATTTTATTATTATTTTTTTATTTGATGGAATAATTTTCATAAGATTACAGAGAGAAGATACTTCATCTATTTTCAAAATTTAAAGTTATATCGTAAATTCTTAAACAATAACAATTTCTTTCATTCCTTCAACTTGGAAGAAAACCATATCTTCCCAATGGTTTTTGCAGCGGCTTTTTCCACAATGGAATAAACTTGCAAATGCTGCTTTTTTCGGATGAAAGCTAATCAAACATGTTATCGAGTGTCGAGTGTTATTAATTCAAACTAGAATTAATATTAAAAAAGTTTTTTTCAACTCATACCAGTAAATTTATCGAATAATATATTATTGTTTTTAATTGCTGTTTTGGCAGTTGGATTTGAAATACTCTATGAAGCAATCATTTAAGAAGCGAGTGAGCGCCTCTCTTATTGGCCCTCCTCGCAATACATACAGTATGCAGTTATATTCACAGCATTAAATAGTGCTTCTTATGATCCAATACAGTTGAAACCAGCGAGAAATGAATTTGAGAAGCCCCGAAATAAGAGTCGAGATTTGTGAAATATATATTTTCGGCTGAGTTACGGTCTCGAATAAATTCGCGGCAGCACTTTCGCTGAAAATGAGTGGCGAAATTCAGATGTTGAACCAGGAAAGAAGACGAATGTTGGCTAGAACTCTTTAATTATCGTCATGTGAAAAGTTGAGAGTAGTGCTGCTATCTATTAAATACAATTTAAACATATAAAGCATTTAGTTTCAGTGTAAATTGAATAGATAACGTTTAGTCGCTTAAGATTTCAATTAATCAAGATTTAAAAGTCACGAATAAACAATTTCGTGCATTGTAAAATACACCCGAACTCCAGTATAAAAAAACTGGTAAAGGGAATTTATTTTTTTTTTTAAATTCATCAACCAGTTATATAGATTTTTAATTTAAATTAATGTATTAACTTTATCTATTAAATAGTTTATTTGATTTGTTAATTTGCGATAAATAAAAAAAAACTAAATAAAAACTGATAGTATAAGAAAGATTTTTAGTATCATTTTCGACAAGTTGAAGATAGGGCTACCATATGTTATGGACAAATTTAAACAATACTGGGGTTGAATAAAGTCAACAATTGTAGTCAGATTTAATTTAAAAATATTTTTAACTCTAAACTCCTCTCAAAAAGTTTGAGCATTTCTTTTTATTAAAATCATTTTTTTCTTTTTCTTTCTGTTTATTTTCTTTTACAGTTTTTAGCGCAAAAGAATTAACTAATGACTTTATGCAATTTAAATTATATTAAATATTCTTTTTTCTTCTGAAGCAGTTTGATTAAAACTTGTTGATGTAAAAAAAATCTTTCCTCAATCATAATTTATATATACAGGGTGATTCCAAATTTTTTTTACAATAAAAGAGGGGTGATAGTACACATCAAGACAAACAATATTAAATAGGAGACTAAGGGTCCAAAACGTTTTCCTAAAGAAATAGCCGCCATTAAAGTTTAGGGACCAAAATTTCAAATAAACATAAAAAACGGAAAAATCGGTCAATTGATTTGCGGTTTTCACTAAAATTATTCTTTATGTCGGCATTTTCTTAAAATTAAATTATAAAGATAAATTTCCAAAAATGCCCATAGAGGGCGTTTTAGACTTTGGAGTAACGAACAACTATTTTTTGCCTGTATTTTTTGCATCTCATTAAATGTTTTCGTAAGCTTAGACTCAAACTTAAATTTTGAGCTCAAAATCTGTAGTTGGGAGTGGTTAAGTAACACAAACTGAGCTTGTGTTCAGAGGGTTCAAATTTCAAATGATTATAAAAAACGGAAAAAATGGTCGATTGATTTGCAGTTTCCACTAAAACTATTCTTTATTTAGGTATTTTAGTGAAAATAAATTATAAAGATAAATTTCAAAAAATGCCGATAGAGGGCGCTTTAGACTTTGGAGTAACGAAACACTCTTTTTGGCGTTATTTTTTGCATCGTATTAAATGCTTTCGTAAGCTTAGACTTGAACTTAAATTTTGAGCTCAAAATCTCAATAGCTGGGAGTAGTTAAGTAGACAAACTTAGCTGTGTTCAGAGAGTTCAAATTTCAAATAATGGTAAAAAACGGAAAAAATTGATCGATTCGTTTGCGGTTTTTGCTAAAACTAATTTTTAAATCAGCAGTTTTCTTGATCAATGAGTGTTTTCTTGAAAACAATTTTTAAAGATAAATTTCACAAAATGCCGATAGAGGGCGCCTTAGACTTTGGAGTAGCGTACAACTATTTTTAACTGTTATTTTTTTAATCTCTTTAAATGCTTTCAAATGCATAGACTTAAATTTTGGGCTGAAATTCTGAATCGTTGGGAGTGTTTAAGTAGCGAAAAATTGAATTGTGTTCGAGGAGGAAAGAGGGTTAAATTTCAACTCCTGAACACACTTCAGTTAGCGCTTCTTAACTCCTCATAACGATTCAGGATTTGAGCTCAAAATTTAAGTTTAAATCTAAGCTTCCGAGAACATTTAAAATGCTTTTGCAAGCATTTAATTAGAACAAAAAAATAACGGTTAAAATGAATTGTTGGTTACTCTGAAGTTTAAGGCGCCCTCTGACGGAATTTTTTGAGATTTATCTTTAAAAATTATTTTCAAGATGATACTGACTTAAAGAATAGTTTTATTTTAAACCGCAAACGAATCGACCAATTTTTCCATTTTCTATAATTACTTTAAATTTGAACCTCCCCCTCCCCCTTGAACACAGTTCAGTTTGTGCTACTTAACCACTCCCTACTATTCAGATTTTGAGCTCAAAATTTAAGTTCAAGTCTAAGTTTACGAAAGCATTTAATACGATGCAAAAAATAACGCCAAAAAAGTGTTTCGTTACTCCAAAGTCTAAAGCGCCCTCTATAGACATTTTTTGAAATTTATCTTTATAATTTATTTTCACGAAAATACCTAAATAAAGAATAGTTTTAGTGAAAACCGCAAATCAATCGACCAATTTTTCCGTTTTTTATAATCATTTGAAATTTGAACCCTCTGAACACAAGCTCAGTTTGTGTTACTTAACCACTCCCAACTACAGATTTTGAGCTCAAAATTTAAGTTTGAGTCTAAGCTTACGAAAACATTTAATGAGATGCAAAAAATACAGGCAAAAAATAGTTGTTCGTTACTCCAAAGTCTAAAGCACCCTCTATCGGCATTTTTTGAAATTTATCTTTATAAATTAATTTTAAGAAAATGCCGACATAAAGAATAATTTTAGTGAAAACCGCAAATCAATCGACCGAGTTTTCCGTTTTTTTATGTTTATTTGAAATTTTGGTCCCTAAACTTTAATGGCGGCTATTTCCTTAGGAAAACGTTTTGGACCCTTGGTCTCCTATTTAATATTTTTTGTCTTGATGTGTACTATCACCCCTCTTTTATTGTAAAAAAAATTTGGAATCACCCTGTATATATATATATATATATATATATATATATATATATATATATATATTATTAGTGATGATTGGGAAATTAATGTACATTTTCTTATATTTATGCCTTGCGTTTTTTACAATAATTACGCTACTTTTAAACAATATTGTTTAAAGATAAACTCTTCTTGACCATATTATTCAACGTAATAGGAAATATTATTGACCATCTGTGTTAACCATTTTCAATAAAAACGGTTGAATGATTGGTTGAATATATTTGTGGCGTCCAACTATCTGCACGAGGTATGTATATTCCCTAAAGGGGCGGGGGTGCCCTAAGTGTGGGCTTTATACTAAGGGAATCTAACCCGTATTTACACAAGGAAATCCAATATACGAAGAAAACCACGGAAAACTCCGAACGATTTTGCCGACGGCAGCTAATGGGTTCAAATAATTGAATAGTTTACTGCAGAATTTTAGCAGTTTAATTAGAATTATCAGCTCCAAAATATTCCCTGTAAATGTTATGGTAGATTCTTATAAATTTTATGATAATAAATCAAAATACGCATGGAATAAATGTGAAGTAGAACTATTTTGGGGGCTGTGCTTTTTACTTACCCATCATACGTAGTATAGGGTAAGTCTTGCAATCATTTTGAAAATCGAAAAAAAATTTTTGACGGATTTACACGTTTTGGATAGTGGAGATTCCGAAAACATATTTTTAGAATTTTTTTTTTGCCGTCCGTCTGTCTGTCCGTCTGTCTGTCTGTCTGTCTGTCTGTCTGTCTGTCTGTCTGTCTTTCTGTCTGTAAACGCTCTATCTTCCGAACAAATTGAGATAGAGATTTGAAATTTTGTATGTAGTTAGTATGTAAGAATGGGACGAATCCTATTTAATATCAGCAACCTCGATTATCCGGAACTATTTTTTTCGGACTCGTTCTGATGAAAGGTATATAAAAATTTTCGAATTTTTTTGTTCTAAGGAATGGACGTAAAAGGCAATAAAATAACACACATTTTGCATATAGAACGAAGTCGATCGGATTATTAGTTGCCGAGATATTTGTAACCTTGTTTTCCACATTCTTCGATTTTTCATGACCCTGTATTTCATTCAAATTTCAATTCAGAAGTATATTTTAATTGGAAATAAGACGCTTAATCCGACGCAGTTAATTGTTAGTTAATAGAATTATTATGTTTGGAGTTATAAGGATGTTTCTTTTACGCAGTTCGTTACTACTTGAGTAGTTTGGCGTTTTATATAATTTGTCGAAATTGGTACATCAGCAGTTCTTTAATGTAGCATTACTATGTATATTAACAATATTTAAATTTTGTTTATGAATTGCAATGCATTGTATAAATAGTTTCACATGTTTTATTTTCATATACATGTTTATGATGGGTAAGTATTACGGTGGCCCCCAACGACTAGTTTTTATAAGCTAAGCTATTTTATGTCTTACAAAAGCATAAGACAAAGCGACACAAAGATCAACTAGTCGTTAGAGGCCACTGTAATACTTACCCATCATTTATATGCATATGAAAATAAAACATGTGAAAACTATTTATACAATGTATTTCAATTCCAAAACTAAATTTAAATATTGTTAATACACATAGTAATACTCTATTAATGAATTGCTGATGCACCAATTTCAACAAATTATATAAAACGCCAAACAACTCAAGAAGTACCAAACTGCATAAAAGAAACATACTTATAACTCCAAAAATAATAATCAAATTAACTAACAATTTACTGCGTTGGATTAAGCGTCTCATTTTCAATTAAAATATACTTCTGAATTGAAATTTGAATGAAATACAGGGTCATGAAAAATCGAAGAATGTGGAAAACAGGATTACAAATATCTCGACAACTAATTATCCGATCTACTTCGTTTTTTATGCAAAATTTGTGTTTTTTTTATTGCCTTTTACATGCATTCCTTAAAATAAAAAAATTCGAAATTTTTTATATACCTTTCATCAGAACGAATTTTTCGAGAATCCGGAATAAATAGTTCCGGATAATCGAGGTTGCTGATATTCAATAGGCTTCGTCCATTCTTACATACTAAGTATATACAAAATTTCAAGTCTCTATCTCAATTTGTTCGTGAGATAGAGCGTTTACAGACAGACAGACAGACGGACGGCAAAATTTTTTTTCGAAAAATATGTTTTTCGAAATCTCCAGTGTCGAAAACGTGTAAATCCGTCAAAAAAAATTTTCGATTTTCAAAACGATTGCAAGACTTACCCTATACTACGTATGATGAGTAAGTAATAAATCAGAAATTGCATGTCACACGTAACAAATGTGGTGCGTTCGTACTATAACGAAGTTTTTTAAATGTACAGTACTTCGGATGATATACAGTATCCGAAATCTTTTGTATGTCCCTACAAATACTAAATGTTTTCTAATATACAGGAATTAACTTGCAGTAAACCTCAGCAACATATATTAATTTAATGAAATGTGAAATATATTTAAAATGTTAATATGCACATGTTAATATGCATATATTTAAAATGCACTCCAAACAATGTTTTCCTCTATAGTATTATGTAATAGAATACTTTTGATAGCCCTGTATATTAATATAAAATATTATTTTCACCATAGATTGTACAGAATCTGTATTTTAGTATATATTTTATAGATATGTATAAATAGTATTATGTTAGAGAAAGTGTAATATCATTAAAATGCACTTGAAACTAGTTTTTCCCCATCCATTTTTTCCGTAATGTTCCATATGGAAATAATTTTGTTTCTGTATGTAATTTTGTAATGTAATTTTGTCCCTGTATTTGAACACATCCGATTTTCATTGGACAAGAAACGATTTTATAAAATTATGTTATAATTATATATTTTAAATTTCAAACGCTTCGGTCGGGTAGTTTTTCCATTGTTATATGCGGACAGACGGATGGGTGGACCGACAGATTGACGCAATGAACTACGACAATAGGTGCTACATATTTACATAATTGCGAACGCACCTAAAATGCATCTAATATTAAGTAAATAAATTATAAATAAGTGTATATAAAAGAGTAGTCAAATTACAACAGTACAAAAAAAGAAATGAAATAATAATGTTAATGTTTTCTCCTAGACATAAAATGGAGGTGTGCATGCAATTCTTAATTTAGATTTTCATGATATACTTTATCCATTTCTTATCCAAGATGAGAAAAATACCTTTTTCACATTTTCATATTTACATGGCATTTTAAAAGGATCTAATATTCCCTTGTAAAACGATTTCTGGGCGTGTGCTAGAAAAAGTATAATTTTCAAATTTAGAAATGTTTTTCGAAATAGTTTACAGATTTCTTTTGCTGGCAGGCAACGCTTTTTTGTTTGTTTTTATTATTTATTTTGCTGTTCAGGGGACAAATACAGCGACAAGTTAATTTTTTTTTTCAAATATATTTACCAAATAACTTTTAGATAAATGATAGAATAATTCTTTTTATTTTAAAAAATTCATTTCCTACGGAAAACATTGTTATTTTTTGCAAATTCAGTATTTCCTTTATTCAACATCTAACATTCAATATTTATCGCTGTTTATTTATAATTTTAACTATACCCACATTCGAATAACAAACGCAAGCGAAAAGGGCTACATGGGAAGAAAGCAGCGAATTTCCCCTTTTCTTCGCAGCTGAAAGAAGTGGAGAACTTTTTCTAAGTTCTAATGTTAAAAGTCGTTCTTTCTCCAGATACTCGTACAACACAGACCGAGATTGAGTTTTATATCAGCTGCCCCTAACATGAATTACATATATGTGTTCTAACACAATAATATTAAAATTACAGCTTTTTTACTTTTACTATTTACTGTCCTTATTTTATGCTGTGAGTGTTTAAATAAACATTGAGTATTTTCATTTTCTCCTCAGGATATTCACCTATTAAATCTTGAAAGGCGTCATTTCCCTTTGAGGTTCAACATTCTCTAGGATAAACGAAGGAAATAATAATAATTTAAAAAAAAATTCCTAAACGACAAACTTTCGATGTGAGCTCAATTTAATATTTTTATTTTGTTTATTATTTTTGAATGATATACACAATATAATTAACGGAAATCATAGTATTTATTTTGTTTTTCTACATTTTAATTTGAAAAGTTACATAAAGAGATCATATTAATATTAAGACTTAAAAACCTCCGAATTCTAACCTTAAATGAATTTGAATTTTTGAAGTAGTATAAGACGTGTTTAAAATGAAGTCATAACTTATTTCTTTTAATTAACGCCTTCACAAATTGGTAAGTTTTTGTGTCAAGCTGAGCTAATCTTTTGGCTTAAAAGTTTCAGCTAGTTAATAATTTATCGAGTAGTATTGAGCATGCATACAATTAAAAATTAAACAAGCATAAACGTTATTTTCTAGCATTTCAAAACTGGAATCTTTGACTAAAGGCGTGCCCTGAATTTTTAGTTCTGCTTACATATTTTTATTGCATACGAGTTTTATATTAAAATAATAATTAAAAAATAAAATAAAAAGTGCATTGCTATGAAATGTTTAAATGTTTTTAAATATTTGTTTTGCAGATATTCAACATTTAGTGAGCCTATATTACATGTGCAATTTTTTTTCTACATTACTACTGTTTTTTGTAATTTTTTCATTATCGTAAATATCTTATCAAATAAACTAATTAAGTGAAAAATTTAATGCATAAAAATAAACTAAAATAATAGTGAGCAGGTTAGTGGATAAAAAAAAATCATTTAAATTCAGTTTTTCCAGTTTTTTCATACAGGAGTTCAGATTTATTTTACAATGCACCGAAATGTTTATTCGTACCTTTTAGATCTTGATTAATTTGAAATCTTCAAATACTAAACGTTATCTGTTCAATTTACACTGAAACTACATGCTCTACATGTTTTTATTTGTATTTAATAGATGGCAGCACTACTGTCAACTTTTCGCATGAGAATAATTAAAGAAATCTTCGATATTCGTTTTGTCCTGGTTCAAAATCTGAATTTCGCCAAACATTTTCTGCGAAAGTGCTGTCGAAAATTTGTTCGGGATTGAAACTCAACTGAAAATACGCTTTCCGAAGATCTGTTTTCTTCTTTCAGAAATACGCAACATTCATTACCCGCTGATTTCAGCTTTATATGTACTATATTGGATGAAATAATATGAGACACTTCATATAGATGCCAATATCTCTTAACACTAGAACAGCCGGCTTTTTTACTCAAGTTTTATAAAAAGTGTTTCACACCAGAATTTCTATTTATAATTATTTAATTTTTTAAATTAGCATATTTGTACTTTGCTTATATTTAACATATCTTATGAAAAAGATTCTGGGTCGAATCAACTATTATGAATTTGGCAGGGGTCAAAATGACCCCTAATGGCGGTTCTAGTGTTAACTATTCTGTAGTCTGATCCAACACAAACATATCTCCAACCGGAAATTTTATTTAATAAACGATTTTAAAATGAAATCTAATAAGTACCATGATGAGTAAAGACACATTTTCTCATACGCACTTACAGGTTTTGAATTTGTTTTGGATCAGAGTCCGGAATAATTAAGACGTGTTGGCATCTATGCTCTTTACTTGATGACTAGCCCTTCAATGACAAACTCCCTCCCAATGAGACGAGATCATTCCATTTTTTTAACAAGTGGGGAAAGGTAGAGCAGTCAATTGAAATAGTGGCTCCATCTATCAACTTGAAATTAAAATACATTAGCGGAACATTGAAGATGTCATTTTTGCTTTACGTTTTATTTATTATTTGGTTATTAAATAAAATAAGATAAAAACTTTTTTTTCTTTTGTTAAATTGAAATCGAATTTTTAAAATTCAAATCTCTCTAATTTTATCTAGTTTAACTGCAGTGATAGCATCTCCTTATTAAAATTACAGAAATAAAATTGGAGCAAGATGTAGGTTTTTTTTTTTTTTTTTTTTTTTTTTTTTTTTTTTTTTTTTTTGTAAAATAAAAGTAACGTAACGCAGATTACTAAATTTTTTTTCATATTTGGTTTCATAATTCTTTAACTTTAAACAATCTTAAAAATCTTTTAAAATTGGCGAAAAATAAAAGTAAGTAACATATCTAAAGTCATATTGCTGAAATTTCTTTGTATTAGATTTCATAATTCTTTGACTTTAAACTATCTTAGAATTGTGTCATTTATGCCTCCCCCCCGCCCCTCTCAAAAAAGTAGATAAATTAATAATCGTCCAATTTTATTTACGAGCTTTTGAATTGTTTTGATTTTATTTTGTAATCAGATACATCCTAAGTAATAATCATGAAGTACTAATTTATGGAAAAATTCAAAAGAAAAAAAAAACTAAACTCCCCAGTCCCTTCAGCATTTTTCACTTTTTTCTATCTTTACAACAGGGTTGGTAAAAAACCTTAAAACTTGTGGTTTTTTTGGTTTTAACCAGATTTCTTTTTAGATATATTTTCCTATTGCACATACATGCATATATATTGAAAAAAGTAAACATTTTTGGATGTATAAGTAATATAACTTCATTTAAATATAATTTAATTAAATACTTACAATCAATTATGTAGAAAATTGAAATAATTAAAAATTTAAACATTTTTATTAAAAGTTATGTCTTATGAACCATTAATAAAATTCTGTACTTATTGAAACAATGATACCTTGAAAATCTTAATAAGCAATCTTTTGATTACTAGTACTATAAATAAATTTATGGTGTAGTTTCATAAATATAATATACTTTCCCATGGCTATTCAAAATAATTTGAAAAATAAATTTGCAATCTGAAATATCTAATTTTTCTGTTAGAACACTACATGAACAATTATCTTTTACTGAAATAAAGTTTTTTATGAAGAATTCCTGAAATGATTCGAATTTAGCAGTAGAGTCTTTACATGTTTCAAGAAGTATTGTGTATTTTCATTTGACACTTCTCCTCTGAAACTGCCAGGTGAAAAAAAAAAAAAAAAAAAAAAAAAAAAAGGCGACAGTAAGATAAACAAAATAGAAATACATGTTTATCAGCATTTTAGATTACTGAAAACATTCTTAAAATGGAAAGCAGATTTACAAAAGTTGTCATGCACTAAAACATTTAAACGCCATCAGACTTAATATACAGGCTTTCATTCTAAGCTATGTTATAATACATATTACTTTTAAATGTCTAAACTAAAAATTAATAATTATCATTTTAGGCATTTTTATGAGACATTTTTCTATTATGTCTCAAATGAGCGTTATCTTGATTACCCCCCCCCCCCATGTTTTGTCAGATCTAAATAGTGGATTCGATTGTGCAATAGACGATTTAAATATATCTTATTGTAAATTTTAGTTAAAAATAAACATGTGCTTGGCTAGCACCCAATTTTTCAATGTCCTCACATCCGACTTCATATCTTGAGTTTCTTTTTCATTTTTAAGGCTGTTCTCAAATCCTAAAGGGCAACTTCATGCCATAAGTTTGAATTTATTTTTGCTCGGAAATGTATGAAATTAGCAGATGCTATTGTTCAGAAGCTATGTAATCATACTGTGTTTTGTGGGGGTTTTTTCACACCAATAGATCTTTTAGAAAGTAGTCCGAAAGTGAACATTTTAAACTGAATTTCCACGCGAAAGTAAAATAATCACTCAAGGAAGGTTAAAAACATATTTGTCACATGATCAACATTGATTATAACTCAATAGGTAATTTACTTATCAAAAATGGAAAACTTAGTTCGATTCCAAATCTCTTCCATTGTCAGGCCTTCCAATTTTATATCTTTCTGTAAAAAAATGAATTTGTAAATTTGTCACAGTGTATTGCACTTTTTAAGTAGAGCAGTTGAAATCTATCTGAGCAGTCTTAAAAGATAATCTACCCAATCCAGAAAATTTTCTTTTACACAGGGCTAAAAAAATAGCGATCCCAGGGAACCCAGAAATCCGGGAACGCATATTTTATCACCAAGATTCTCGGCCGGGAACCTAACCCTTCGCCGTGTCCGCTAGCAATGCCGCGGACGCATTATAACACGTAAATTAATCGAAAAATCGGCAAAAAATAGCTCTTAAGCGGCCCGAGGGATGTGTAATTTCCTCGAAATATTACCGGAAAAATCGTAAAATCACCAGACATAGCGCAGGCTTAATCAAATTATCAAAAGGAGGCAAATCAAAACAAATACTACTACATTCATTCCCTTCGTACCGCAGCCGCGATCACTATACCTCCTACTTTTCCCCACCTGCTAAAAGATGGAATGATCCTGCTTTATAGAGAGGGAGTTCGTCATTAAAGGGCTAGTTACTTGATGCTACGTGTTTTACTGTGAACTGTAAATATTGCGAGGAGAACTTAATACCGTTATAGGCGCTCGCTCGCTTTTGAAATTTTCTACTGAAATAACGAATGAGAACTTAGAATTACATTTAAACACAGTAACATATTATTTAAAAACTTTACTGGTATGAGTTGAATTTTTTGAAAGTTTAAATTAAAGTATAATTACATTGAATAATAGGTTCAATTAGCTTTCTTCCCAAAAAAGCTTTATCAATTTAATCCTTAATTATTACTTATTACGTAATCCAAAAATGTGCTGCATTTTGTTAAGTTCGCTTTCTTTAACCCTTTTGCACTATAGGAAAATACTCGTAGTTACCTTTTTTTTACTGTTTTTTCCCCTGACCACATACCAACCTGCATAAAGTGGAGCTATACCTCGACATGAATAACACCGTCATGCATGAATGCTAGCTTCATGGTTTATATTTTTTCGTCCACCCAGTTTTCCGCTTTTATTACATTCCGCTTTTCTTTTATTTTATTCCGCTTTTATTTTTTATTTAAAATTAACAAATCAATCCTCGTAATTTGATACGGAAAAACATAACAATCAAAATTACTTAATTTTATTTACACATTTCAGGAGTTATCTCCAAAAAACGGTATGGATTATATATTGAATTATCAGAATACTTTTTTTTTTTCAAATTTAGATTGCAGTGTATCAAATGTCCATTGCAAAATTATCAGTCCTCCCAGTAATGAGGACGATTTGCTACAATAACAACTATTCAAAATATTTAAGATAGATTTTCTGAATGATTTTCTTTTTAAATTCTTTATAGTTTTAATGTGTAAATAAACGGTTAGTTTTTGAGAAAACGTAAACGACTTGTTCAATAAAATCTTTGCAAGGTTTAACCCATCACTGAACGTTTTTCAAATTTTTATGGAAAATATTATTTGAAAACTGTACATTGGTCTAATAATATTAATAAAAAAATTTGAAAAAGTAAATTAAAAATTTGAGCAAAAATTGGATATTTCATGGCGTGTGTCCTATACACACAATTAGGGTTAATAAATACAGCATTGCTATATATTTGCAATTAAATTGGTTTAAATTTATTAGTTTTATCTTCTTAGCACATTGTAAAATTCTTTGTATACAGTAAAAATAATAATAAGTAAATTTTGCCTTAATCGCTAAATCGATTTTTTTTTTTTTTTTTTTTTTGAAGAACAAATTCAAAATTTTTGCCAAATGCAGCCACCTTACACAGACAAAATAAGTGTTATTCCCTTCTTTGGACTATTGCTGATCTTTTACAGCGATCCTACTGGCCAAATTCATCGCACATCTAGTGTTTTTATGCAAGTACCAGATATGGCACACGGTGCAGTGAAGGGTTAAAATAAAAGCAATGTATCACGTGTTACTCCATTATAAGAATTTTTAAAAAATCTCCAGATTAAGTGTGTTTTTTAAAACATGTTTTATGTTCAGTTATAACATAATCATCATCAGTTTGGAGTCATCAGCGAATGGGAGTTTCCCATCTGAATCCATTTAATTACTGGCCCACCAGTTGTTGGGAGGTTCTTAACTGGAAACCGGACCAGGTGTGGGTTCGAACCCAATCGCTCCCGTCGGCTTAATCGTTCGAAGTTTCTCGTGGTCTTCTTCTAACCTTAGCCGTTCTTGTGTAAATACGGATTAGGTTCCCCTAGAAAGACCCCCTACGAAGGGTACCCTCCCCCCTTCGGTTCTTTAGCACACGTTTTGATTATCGGCCGTCTTAACACTAGAACGCCGGGAAGGTGTCAATTCGACATCGATCATTGGACTGATTGTCGATTCGAACCTAAAACATCTTCAAGAAATAAGTTATACACGAGGTGCAATTAAATAAGATTAACAAATAAACTAAATTATTTCAAATTATTTTACTGGTTTAAAAAGTATTTTACAAAACTTTCGTAAAATTTCCCAGAGTTTTAAAGTTAAAACAAAACAAACTCTTTTTCACTGAAAAATATAGCGAGAACTTAATGCCGTTAAAGGCGCTCACTCGCTTTTAAAAGTAAGCTATTTGACTAATTTAAATACTCAAACAGCATTTTAAAACGATAACACACATTACTTGACAAATTTACTGGTATGAGTTGAAAAATAACTTTTTAATGTTGCCTTTAGTTTGAATTACTAGAAATCAATACCAGATTTAATTAGCTTTCAAAAAAAAAAAAAAAAAAAGGGTTGGAGAGTTTTTTCACAATGGAAAAAAAAAACATCCGCAAGAAATAAGTTTGTTGCAAGTGAAAGAAATGGAAAAAAAATGTTATTCTTCAAGAATTTACAGCATAACTTTCAACTTTGTAAATTACGATAAATATCTTTTTCCTATAATCTAACATAAATTGATTCCATCCGACCAAAAAAAATAATAATAAAGTTAACATTAAAGAAAACTTTATAAAAGAAAGACCGGAGACATACTTTAACCCTTTGAGGCAGAATTTTATGAAATGGAGTCTGAAAGAAGAGATTAAATCATAATTAGTTACTGGATTTCTTACATCTCGATAGAATTCGTTAGCAGATTATAGAAAAAACATTTCGTAAACGCTTTTGGAGGTTATGTTTTGCAACTCCACACTATTCACAAATTTCATTCCCAAAACCGTGATATAACCAATATATTCTCAGCTCCACCCCCAAATTCTCTTTTTAATGAAAAAGTGGGCAGGGAAAAAGATTCCGAAAATGATATCCATATTTAATTCCCAACGTTTAAAATTACAAATTAGAATTCCGAAAGAGGAGCTCATGTTTGCTTATTACTTTTCTTTACTTCTGGGGATTGGAATAGAAACTTAAGCAAAGAAAGAGCATAAAAATAATTTTTGACTTTTTGAACCAAAATATTATCCCTTAAATGCATGTTGTATCATTTTTGATACCATAAGTGTTCCCGATTTATTGGGGGTTTTATTCACATATTCCGTATTCTCACCAGAAATTTAAAAGAACAATTTTCACTTTATTTAATGACAGACCATTCGTAATTAAATAAAGAAAAATTTACTATTTTTCTGTTATAAATTCTGATTCTTTGAATTGCGCATTTTTTTGAACGCGTTCTATCCTATGCATTTAAGGGTTAAGATTGGAGTCTGAAAGTAGAGATGAAACATAATCAGTCATTAGATGTCTTATATCTGGGAAGGACTAGTTAGCAGAATATAGAAAAAAAAAACATTCCTTACACGCTTTTCAGGGGGGGGGGGGTGTATGTTCTGTATATCCACGTTATTTACAAATTTCATATCTAAAACCGTGATATAACCAACATATTCTGAGTCCCCCCCCCCAACTTCTCTGTTTAATGAAAAAGAGGGGAGAGACAAAGATTCCAAAATTAATTTCTTTACCTAATTCCCAAAAATGAAAAATGATCAAAAACGATTCCCTATATTGTTTGAAATTTATGTATAAAAAGGCTGATTTACGAGCTATCTAAATTTAAAATAATTATACATACATATGTGAGCTAAAAACTATTTACTTTTACTTGAAGTATATCAATGATAAATTTAGTTTAGAAAAATATTTTAATTACCCTGCTATTATAAATAAAATTTTATTTCCTATCTTTTAAATTAATTTTATATTATATGTAGGAAAAACGTTGAAAACATTCCAGTATCCTAATCTATTTCTTATTTTCTAAAAGAATCCAAAAAAAAATATATAACATACTGGATCGCCTGTACGGTGTCCAAAATACTGCATATTTAATTAACAAAAAAAAGTAAAATATATACAAATTTAATGATGCGTTTTGTATTTTGAAATTTATCATTTAAGATTATAATTAATCGAAAATATTGCAGACGTATTATTGAATTTTTAAAACTGCAGTGAAATATCGTGTAAGTCTCGTACCGTTATTTTTTTCTTCACTTATAATTATTTATCAAGCAATTTTCATCATGATTTCCAATGTCAGTATGTCACGTCTTTGGGAAACCTGACTGAAGCATTATTTTTTAAAAAATGGGGGCGAAGTCTTTCAGTCGTTGCGCCAATGAGGGGAGTCTGACTGGTCGATCAGCTTGAATAATTAAAGTTTTAGTTCTCACATTTTATAACTATTTTATTACGATACTATGCTATTTTAAAAATGATTAAATAGGTATTGTTAATTATTTTCATCATTTGGAGGTAACATGCATTATGATTTCTGATATTTTATTACTTTATTACTGAAGAATATTTTATGTTGCTTCCTTTTATGAGGTGCTTGAAACAGTATTGATTTCAGCAGTTTTTCTTGCAAATTCGAAAGAAATATTTATTTGTATACTTACATATATACAGAATTCGGAGGTAAACGTCACCAATCGTGTGCCGAAGTGTGTCATTAAAAGTCACATGTACATTAATTAATAAAATTGAGATATGTAAGCAAGATGTTATTTATTCCACATATTATATCTTGTACACTGAATGTTCTATCTGTGACTGCAATGGTGTAGATCTCTCTCTTGAAATTAAACAAGTTAGTAGAAAATGTACAATTTTATTTAAAACACCAGAGAAATAATACAGGTAAACTAATCACGATCAGACATGCGTTTTCCTATCCCGAGTATAATAGAATATAAAATCCCTCAGTGTATAACAATTCCTGGGTCAACCTATCCACGAGAAAAAGAAACTCATTCACCAATGAAAACGTTTCATAGTCGTGATGGAGCATTCTCATTGGTCAGATTTACAGTGGGAGCTGTAAATGACGTCACTACATTTTACTTCGCTTTGAAATCTTTCCACGATTTCAAAAAGTATATTTAATTAAAACTTTTTATTAAAGGAAAGCGAAGGCGCGTTTTAAATGCAATATTGTTAAAATTTTTATATTCCGGTTGCTTTAATTTTTTTTTCTTTATAGCCGTGAATGACGCTTGAGAATTTCAAATCTATAAAAAACATTGTGAAAAGTTATCTCCGATTTTAAAGGCATTCTATTTTCTGATCAATGAAGCCGTTCCATAGTCGTAATGAGCATTGTCATTGGTCAGATTTACAGTGGGAGCTGTTACATGACGTCACTACATTTTACTTCGCTTTGAAATCATTTTATGATTTCAAAAACACTATTTAATTAAAACTTTTTATTTAAGCAAACGGCGGGTGCGTTTTAAATTTCATTATAATCCCCACCCCCCATCTACCAGATAATTTTGCTATAGTTTTAAAAGCAGGTTTCTGTTTAAACTTTTTTTTTCGATTTTTTCCTCTTCAAGTTTAATCGCTGTATTTATCAAATTTATTTCAGCCTAAAGTGGCTATGATTGACACATTTGTAATTTTTTATCATCCTTTAAAAATGCAAACACGTCATTTTGACGGGCTATCTTATAGTAATAGAATAATAGCTTAAAATATAGTTTGCAGCTGATTCAATCGGGCAGCAGACTTACGTATAAATGACAGATGATATATTTCATATTCCTCAACATGCCATGACTTAGTAAAATAACCCGTATGTCGTCTGTTTCCAGCAGTTGGAGATTGGATCAATTTAGCTATAGCTCATAAATATTAGTCATAAAAATAGCGCGCAATTCTCGAAAATTATAGAAATTAGATCTTTATTCCAGTTTTTTCCCCTTATTCAAGGATTTTTAACGTTATTATCATTATTTTTTATGGATTTTTAATGTAAATGATGTTAAAAGAGGTCAAGGACTATCTGAGAAAAATAAACGGCGATGTCAAATAAGAAATTTGTTAAAAGCATATTCTTGCCTTTTAATGTAATTTACTGATTTTGTTTTATTAAAAATTACTTTTCAGTAAAAGCCAAATTTCCGAAAGTACTAAGCTATCAGTATTTAATTGCGAATTATACGACCATCTGTATTCCGCCCTCGCTGTTTGTTTATTTTGAAACTTCGCCCATCATCATATGATATGTATTTATTGAAAATAAAGTAATTGGAATATCGTGTTCGCATGCGATTTAAATACGGATGTAAATTGTATTAATATTATTTGAAAAAAAAAACAATTTTGAATATTGTACAAAACTCTTTCCTTAAAAATATTTCAAAAATTTTAAATATGTTTTAAAGATAGTAAATAATTACAATTTGATAGTTTTTTAAGTGAAAAATTGTGCGAAAAATAACCCGATCATATATATTCTTAAAAAGTTAAAAACATATCCATACTTCATTCTGTAAAAACATTTTTTTTAACGTATATTTGTGTGTATGAAATATTCCTGACGGCTGATCATGGCATATATTTATTTCACTTCAAGTTGCGTGGATATCACACCAAAATATTTACAAATATATATGAAAATAAAAAAATAAAAAAGGAAAAAAGAATGAGTTTAAGGCGGAGCTACACATAATTTCAATTTTCTCCCAAGAAGCCTTGCGAGTCACTCCCTGGCAATTCCAAGTTCTTTAACCCATTAGCACAGATTTCAATGAAACTGCGAGTGTTGTTCTTACTCTATGATAACCAGCAATTTTTTAACTGCTTGGTAAAATAGCATCCGAGAAAAAAAAAAAATGTCAAAGTTTTGAAAAACTGCCGTCAGTCGGCATTCTTGACAGATCGGATTTCAAATGTAGCATGTCATGAATATAATTATATTTAAATATCGGTTCGTCAAATCATCTTCGAATATTTTATGCATAATAAATGGAGTATATAGCTTATGGGGAAAAAATACTGTTGTGCTTATAACATTTTAAGTGTGCCTAAAAAATTTTTTTTAATTTAAAATCGTGAATTTTTTTATGAAAAATATAATAAAATAAAAATAAAAAAATGAAAATAAATCATTATTATAAAAAGTGCAATTTATTGGGAATTATACTTAAAAGTGCACTTTACCTGATTATGAAATAAAAATAAATTTTAATGAAACTGCGTGTGTTTTTTCTTACTATTAACATATAATCACCAGTAATTTTTTAACTGATTGGTAAAATAGCTTCTGAAAAAAAAAAATTATCATAATTTAGAAAGACTGCCGTCAGTTGGCATTCTTGATTGCTCGGTTTTCAAACGTAGCATGTCATAAATATAATGATATTTAAATATCTATTCGACAAAAGTCATCAAATAATTTATGCATAAGAAATGGAGAAGCCAACTTATGAAAAAAAAGAACTATTATGTTTATGACATTTTAAATTTGTCTAAAAAAATTTTAAAGTTTGAAATCATGAATTTATTATGAAAAATAATGAATTAATGAAAAAAAATTATCATAAAAGGTGTAGTTGACAACTGCATAAAAATGTAAAGCATCTCCATTTAGCGAGGCAAAATATCTTATATGCAAAAAATAACCCTAATAGAAACTACCCTAAATGTAAGTATTTCGATGTCCAATAAGTTGGTACATTAGGCTAGTTCGTAGCCAATTGTGTGTCGGATTGAAGCATTAAGAAGCAGATGCTCATCTACTAATTGTGCTAGCATATAGAGGGAAAACAAATGTATTTGAATAATAAACCAAGTTAACTGTGCTCAATCGCTGGCACCAATAGAAAAGCACTTAGAACTATGGTTATGTGAATTAACATATTTTAAATATAGTAAATTAAAATAAAAATAACTTCTAATTTAAATTAAAACTCACACCAGAAACTATTTTCAGAAATAGTTAAACCTAATAAACAGAAACAAAGACCCGCGCTCCAACATCGTTACTGTTTACAAAAGTCGGCTATTGGCACATTTCTACGGCCGATTGAAAATGAATCAATATACATCCTCATTAAACGAACTTCGCTGTTGGCTTGTATTCGCCTGTGGGCACAGCCATTGAATATATCAGCCTTTTCACTTCTATGGGAGAAATTTAGCGAGTGACCGTAGCGCCCTCCAGCCGCCGGTATTCCAAAACTCAAAGGCTTTGGTGTTTACATTTGGCTAATGAGAAATGAAGGAATTCGTAATGTGTAACGTATGACGTTCTTTCTGCATAGTTAATTGTTTATATTTTGGTTATATAATTAAATTTGAAGGAGAAATTAATGTAAAATTTAGCTTTATAACATTATTTTCCAAGGATGTAAACAGGTATTTCATTTTAAATTTATTGTTTTGTGTTTTACATAGTTGTTTACATTAAGCTAGGCCTAAAAGTATTATTTCAGAAGTATAACGTAAATAGTTTTACTGATTTTTCTTAATTGTGTAATTTGTTTTTCTTTTGATGATTTAATGTTTTTATAAAATTGTTCGTTTGTGATGATATTTTCTATTTGTTTCCAGAATTATTTTCATGATTATATTTAAAATCAAAACTAGAATATTTAAAATCAAAGTGAGAAATTATTGTTGTGTGGAACAACTCAATAGTGTAAATTTTGTAATAGTAATTTCCAACTGTTATGTTACAATCTGCTAGCTGTTAAAATAAATAATTGTTATATTGGATTTTCTGAAAATTCCCTACGCCTCTATTGGATAGTAGAAGGAGAGATGCAGTGGAGGGTATACGCTGTATGCCTTCTGGATCTTTTTAAAGAGCACCATATACCCTCTGTTTCTCAAGAAATCTAGTATGAACATACCCTAGGGTATACGCTATGCCTTCAGCGTATACCATCTGTTATTTTTGCGACTAAACCAGTAAAATATTCTTCATAATTGAATGGAAATAAATTACCACTCTGCTTTTCAGATAAGCATATTAATAGGTGTAAATTAAAATATCGAAAGATAGAATGAAACTACTTATTTATTTATAATATGATTTCTAAACCAGAAAATAGTTTCAAAAGTACATTTAACGGCAGTAATGTTTAGTTTATATTTCATGTATCAAAAGTTGATTGATTTCCTGTTTGCTAAAGGAGTTCTTTATATATTGACATTCCCTCTCCTCCTTTGTGTATACAAATATTTCTTCTGTTTTCTGAGATACTAAAAATATAGTAATATTTAATAAAATTTCTAAAATAAAACTATAAATGTGATTAAGATTTAAGAAAAAGAAGAAAATTCTGTGGTAGTAGAAGATTTAGATCATTAAACTTACTGTTATAAATAAGTGATAAAAACAACAGAAGATGGCAATTTTTTTAGTGAGGAGGGGGCAATTGATTTGATGATTCATTATTTATTTACTCTTAGTACTGTAAAGATAAGGCAGGAAAAATAAAGAATTTGATATATCTACTTTACATTTTAAATAAAAAATTTAAGTACTACTTGGTTATCCCGTTGACCAATTTCGATGCATTATACAAATCGGCAAACTATTAGCCAAGTTATACAAATTGACCCATTTTAAATAAATAATAAAGAAAGAATAAAAAATTTTCAGTAGAACATCAATAAAAGTCTAATTAAAATAATCATTCGATGATATAACTAACATGTGTATCATGTTTAATGTCAATGTGGCATTTGTGATCAACCATTATTGGCATTTAATCTTTGAAGTTGGCGACAGTAATTTGGTCGGCAGAATAACCAAGTAGTACCAAAATTTATTATGCACATCAGTGTCTTGAAAATATTATGAAATGTATGCCAAACTATAAAAATATTGAAACATATACAGAGTTTGACCCTGAGGGTTTCAGGGTCGTTCGAGGGTCGCTCTGCCCCTCTTGCCCTTCAAACAAAAACTAGCCCCCCCCCCACTCTTGTCACTAAAAAAAAAACCACTCATCTTGCCCTGTATTTGAAAAACCGCAGCCTTTCAGCGATAATGCAGACGTACTATAGCGCGTAAATTACAGGGTTGGAAAAAAACCAGGTTTTTTTGGTTTAAACCAGGTTTTTTTGGTTTAAACCGGGTTTTTTTTTAAAACATCCTTTCTTATTACAGATACGTGCATATTTACTGATAAAAACATACACTATTGGTTTATAAGCAGTGTAACTTCAGTTAAAATAATTTAAATTTAATAATTATCGTGAATTTATGCTGAAATTAAACAATTTTAGCAAACAGTCTTATGTTGAAAGTTTTAATTGTTCTACACAGTGAACCATTGATGCCCTGTAAATCTTTATAAACAATCTTTTGATTACTAATAATAAACATTTGGATGTAGTTTGATAAATATTCTTTTAGACAATTATTCAAATAATAAATTACAAATACTTCCTAGGATTTTTTCTTTCTGATTGACAATTTGAAGTTAATATTTTTAGTCGTTAGATTCAGCAGATAACAGAAGGGGAAAAATATTATTAAAATGCATTAAAAGAAAAATTTCTTTTACAGCTTGTGCAAAATCTTAAAAGATCATTGTGTTACATTATTAATTGTATTAAATAATCTGCATTATTAAAAATATATATATATTTTATGCTAAATATTGAATCTATTTTATCTTTGATCAATTCACATGTTTGAAGTTCTTTCTTTAGAGCAATAGATATGTTCACCGATGTGTACTGATTTTAATCCTGTGCATAAAAAAAATGATGTAAACCCAATATATCTAATGCTTATTGCTGAAATAAAGTGTTAAGTAGAAATTATTTATATCCAATAATCTGAAGAAAGAAATTCTAATCGTAAATTATAAAGAAAGAAAGAAAATGTCATTAGATTTCTTCTAAAAAACGATATAAATTATTTATAGGTTTAATCCTATGGATAAAAAAAGACCTAAACACACTATATATAATACTTATTACTGAAATAAAGTGTTAAAAGTAGAAATTATTTATGTTCAATAATCTGAAACACGTATTATAAAGAAAAAAAAGATAATGTCATTAGATTTCTTCTAAAAAAACCAATTGGTTTTTTTGAGAAAAAAACCATTTGGTTTAAACCGTGGTTTAAACCATGGTTAAAACCAATTGGTTTAAACCGTGCCAACCCTGGTAAATTACGTAAAAAAATGGTGACTGAACGCAAAAGATAGCTCTTATGCGTCCCACAAGACGTGTAATTTTGTCAAAAAATCTCAGAAAACGGCCAATTTTGTCAAAAAAGGGAAATAACGACTAATTTCTGGCAAAATTCGTGAAAAAATGGATAATTTCATCACAAATCGCGAAGAAACGGCAGATTTCTTCAAAAAAAAAAAAATCCTGAAAAAACGACAAATTTCATCCAAAAATCGCAAGAAAATGGAAAATTTTGTCAAACGGTTCATCAAAAACGAGAAATTTCGCCAAGAGATCATGAAAAACGGAAACTTTCGCCAGAAGATTTGCAAAAAAAAAAACCCGACAAATTTTGTCCAAAAATCGCAATGAAACGGAAGATTCAGTTAAATTCATGAAAACATGTAAATTTCATCAAAGGGACACAAACAGAAGTTAATGCCAGAAGTAAATTTTTGTGTTCTAAAAACTTATTTTCCTGCTTCAAAATTGGGTTTTTAATGCTTAAAAAAGGGATTTTCATGCTTTACAATCAGGGGCGTGCAAAGAGAAAATTGTACCCTAGGCTTAATTACAATTTGACTCCCCCCTTCCCTGCCAGCTCCCAACTTTTTCTTGTGATAGCCCAAAAATGACGTTTATAGTATAAATCTAACGCCCTCTTCGTCCTCTTCCCCTTTCACACGGTTCTGTTCACAATTCTCTTTTGACTGTACAAAACTTTCTAAATGTGATTCCTAAAAGCACCTGTTTATTAAACAAAAAGAACCCTTTATTCAACAAAAGTATTCTTTAAAAGAAAATAAATAAATAAATCCGTTTTTCTCTTTTTTAAAAGAAATGCGAACAGTAGTGATACTTGTTATTTTCTACACTCAAATAAGCATTATTTCATAATTAAATTTGTATCTTGGCAATTATTTTTTAAAAAGTAAAAAAATTTCTTTTAAAAGTAATAATATATTGGTTTTATCAAAGAATCGCAGGGAAAGTTTACAGATCTCAACAAAAACGGTAATTTTGATATAACTATAGATTTAACTAATTGTCAATATTGTTGCTTAAAATGAGCCATCTAAGTGTAAGAAAATATCCTTTACTCAATTTGCAAATTCTATAAATTTTATGCTGACAAGTGATACCTTAATTCTAATGTAACAGTGCATTGTTGCTTAAAATGAGCCATAACTGTAAGAAAATATCCTTTACTCTAGGGGTGCACAACCTTTTGAAGAGAAGGGCCACTTTCAAATATATCTGGGTGGTCGAGGGCCACATCAATAACATGGAGAGAATTTGAGTTAGAGGAGGTGATCTGTAGCCTACAATCTGATAAAAAAAATATGTGGTTTCAGAGGAGAGTGTATGTGTGTGATTGGGGGGGGGGGTACCCATTTAAGTTCACTTACCCAGTCAAAATACCCAATTCAGTTGTTAAGGATATATCAGCAGTTTTTACATTTTTATTTGTAACAGATATAGCAAGGATTATTTTCTAGATTTAAAGATGTTCCTTGATATAATTCAGGAGATTATGTTTTGTTTTATTAAAAGTGTTAAAAAAAGAGCATAAATGGCTGGTGCCAAAAAATGTGAATTTTATGAACGAAGCAGAGAGAAGGAGCCGATTGACAAGATTTTTTTTTATTTACGTTATTTTAAATTTTTCTGCGCCTGATCAATAAAATTTGGGATTTTTACCTTGCCGATCGACGAAATTTGAGATTTTTACAAAGCGATTGATAAAATTCGTGATTTTTACAAAGTTGGTTGATGAAATTTGCTATTTTCCTTCGTATGATCAGCGAAATTCATGATTTTTCTGTGCATAATCAACGAGATTTATAATTTTTCCGCACCTGATTGACAAAATTTCCAACTTCAATGCGCCTGGTCAAAGAAATTCACGTTTTTCTGAAGCCAATCTATGAAATTTTCGTTTTTACAAAGCCAATCAATAAAATTCGGGATTTTTACAAAGTCGATTGATAAAATTCGCTATTTTCTTTCCCACAATCAACGAAATTCACGATATTTCAACGCTTGATAGATGAAATTCACGATTTTTCCACGTCTGATCTACAAAATTTGCAATTCTTACAAACATGATAGACAAAATTCACGATGTTCATGAAGCTGATCGACAGAATTCACGATTTTTACAAAGTCAGCATACACAGTTTGCGATTTTTGCAAAGCTGATAAACGAAATTCACAATTTTCCTTCGCATGATCGATGAAATTGGCGATTCATCTGAACCTGATTGACGAAATACACAATTTTATTGCGACTGAATAACAAAATTCGCAATTTTTCTGCACCTGATCGACGAAATTTGTGATTTTTCCAGACCTAATCGACGAAATTCGTGATTTTCCGATTAAGTTCGGCAAAATTCACGGTTTTTTCGAAGCTAATCGACAAAAATCGCGAATTTTACAAAGCCAATCAATCAAATTTGCGATTTTTACAAAGCCTATCTGCGAAATTCGTGATCTTTGCAAAGCCAATCGACGAAAATCATAAAATTATTCCGCATGATCGATGAAATTCTCGATTTTATTCGAGTCAGATAGATGTAGTTAGCAATTTTTCTGCGTGTGACCAACAAAATTTGCAATATTCCCATCTCCGACCAAAGAAATTTGCTATTTTTCGAAATGCGATCATATTACTAGCAATTGTTCGGTCTTCGATCGACGAAATGCACACTTTTTTTGCTGTAAATTGACAATATACACATTTTTCTTCGATCAAGTATTAATATTCGTGATTTTTGTATTAACATTGACGAAATCTGCATTTTTTATGCAGCAAGATAAAACTCGCGATTTTTTTTTTCTCTTGATAAACTGACAAAAACACGATTTTTCCACAGCTGATCAACGAAATTTGCAATATTTTCACTCGTCATCACTTAATTTGCAATTTTCCAGTGTCTTATCATCGAAATTTGCATTTTTTGTGCCTTATTGACAAAATTCGCTTTTTTTTTCATGCGATAAACCGAGAAAATATGCTATTTTTGAATATGCTATTCTGAAGAGATATATTTGATGCAATGTAAGTGAAAAATAAAATTTTTTATTATTTTTAGCATAATTACTGTTTATTTTTTTTTATGATTTAATTTGATATTTTGAACAAGCAGACTCTGATTTCGGCATTTTTGTTAGACATATTGAAGTGAAATCAAACCAATTGTATATAATCTTGAATCCATAAGAGTAGGGATGTACAACCTGTGGCCTGCGAATTTTGTCAATTTACAACTGGAAAAAAATTCGTTTTTTGTATATAGGTCGCAGGAAAAATCATCAATTTCATCAATTTATCATGAGAAAATATAAAATCTTCTCGGTCACTTAAGAATCGCATATTTCGTTGATCAGGCACAAGAAAATTGCAAATTTTGTCGATCAGGTTTGTTGGTTGATCAAGTGTGGAAAGATAATGAATTTTTTCAATCAGCTTTGTAAAAATTATGAATTTTATCAGTTAGTTCCTATAAAACGCAAATTTGGTCAATCAGACATGTAAATTTTTCAAATTTCATTGTATATTAAATATTTGAAATTGCATGAAATATAAATTGTATATAATTTCTGTATTTACTTATTTATTTCTATTTTGCTTATTTTCAGATTAAATATCAAGCCTAATTTTTCAATAACAGTGTCTTCTGTATAACGGGAATTTCACAAGCTGTTGGATTACAGTTATGTTCTCCTGATGTTGTAATGGATGTAATAATTTTTTCTTGGTTTAGATTTTTAAACATGATGTACTCAAAACAAAAATTTTTAATAGAATTGAGAAGTAAAGAACATTAATTTGTATGAAAAGATATTGTAAATAAAATAAATTATTACTGTCATAATTATAATTTTGAATATAATTCAGTTTGTCATGTGTCGAAAATTATTATATTTAATTTAAAAAATTATTATATTTAAATTTCATTTGAAAATAGAATTCATTCTATTCATTTGACATACATTTATTTTTATCATGTAATTGGAAGCTGATTTATTACTAAATAAAAATTATTTTAAGAAGTCAGAAACTAGTGACTATGGATTTAATAAATAATGACTTTCTGCAAACAAATATTTTGTAAAATGTGGAGGAAAGGAGAGGATATAATTAATTTTTATTTTATTTCTTATTTGTGTGTTATGATTTCTTTTTAAAATATTAAGTTAGCTACATGTTTTTAAAATGAAAAAAAAAAAAAACTGTAGAATAAATTTTAATTACAACACTTATATCTAGGCTATTGCATCAAAATCTCTTCAGTTAAAAACATTAATAATTAATGGAAATATGTTTTATATTCACACATCACTGGAGTTAATATGAAAAAATGCAAAAACGATATTTATATTCTTATTAAAGTTATGAAAGTTCTTATTAATTTAATCCAATTTTTTAATAGAGTTTAATAGAATTTTCTTCACACGAAATATAATGTACATTGAATAAAGTTATGGTAGTGCAGAATTCAAATATTTTATACAATTTATAATAAATGATAAAATATTATACAAATTAATATAACAAAAAAAAACACATTTTCATGACTTAATTTTTTATCCATTAAACTAGTTCAATAAATTTAAAACTTTTTTATAAATTTTGTAATCTGCAAGATTTTAAAACTTAAAATGATTGCCTATATTGCCATATAATAAATGGAGTGTGTGTGTGGGGGGGGAGTACTACAAGGGGTGGTCAAATGAAAAAGAATGAAATGTCTTAACAACTAAAGTAATTGAAATTTGAACATGCCACTATGAGATAATGTAGTGAGACATTGAGAGACGCGATTATAGTGTCCAGCAAAAGGAGGAGAGAAGCAGGCAGCTGTGCATTCCATCCAATTGATGTGGCAGTGAGTGTGAAAGCATCATGGCTTTCCCCTTGCAAAATTTAATGACTGAGAAGCAGTGAATTATCTGAGAAAATTTTAGTGCAAAGAGGAATTTGATAACACTTTGCTGCTCTTCAATCGTCTAAATTTGTATTTGGAAAGGTCCTCACGCACACTGCCCTCACACACACTGCCATGTTTGTTCTTCAAAACATTCAAATGCCAAGGAAAAAAGGAAGAAAAATGCTGTAATTTGTGAAATTTTTGCTAATAACTGTAAAAGTAACTCTCACAGTTTTAAAATAAATCATGGATCCTGAAGCTAGATATTCAAACTTCTACCGGTTTGGTTGTTACAACGTTTTGCACCTTTATATTTGAACACCCCTAGTATTTCACATTTAAAGGGCTTCTTCACTTAGGCAGAAAAACCTGCTCACTAATGTTTATCAAGTAGCCTTTTTTTTTTTTTTTTTAATATTTCATTTAAATATCAATATTTAAGATTTATTTTTCCATTGGATAACAGAGGTCAATTCTTATAAAGGTTTTTTTATTTCTAGGAATACCTTTTATGATGATGCTTTTAATTTCAAGTCTAGTACTGAAAGTGAAAGCAAAATAAATAAATAAATAAAAATAAAAGACAGCTTTTGTACAGATCGATTTCAACTGTGCAATAAAAAAATACTGAAATTAAATAAGATATCTTTACAAGTTTAAGATTAACTTCAGCATGCTTTCGCCTAAGTGAAGTAGCCTCTTAAGATGATTGCAAATGCGTATTTCAAAATTTGCCAATTTTTTGATCAATCTGATTACAGATAATGCCCGAGTTGAATTACTGAAGCAGGATTTGCTGAAAAACAAAATTACTTTATTATGCATAAACAAAACAAATCACACAATTTATTTTAACTTGTAGCTGTTTAGCTATTAATTACAAAGAGATTCTAATATGACTTGTATTTTACCCTTTATGCTGAATATAAAAAAATAAAATCTTTAAAGGATATTCAAAAAATATTTTTCCACACAACAGATTTCTGACATATTTTCAAACAAAAATAAATTTAAGAATGAAGCAGAAAATAAGAAGTTCAAAGTCTTCTTTGAAAAAATACATTTATTAGAAATTTTCTTGATTTAACTAGTAAACTCATGTTAGGAGAGACGAAATGCTTCATTCTTAAAACAAGCTTGTCATCAAAATGACTGTTTCTAAAACTTGCACTTTTTAAAAATAATAATAATAAAGCTCCCCAAAACTAACATAATATTTTATAATACATTGATTAATACTCAAGTGATGAGAGCATCAAAATTGTATATGATAAAATTTGTGCAAACATTCAAAATAAATGCAAAAAATATGTATTGTGACAAAAAAATTTAAATAATGCACAAATGTGAATAGTTGAAAAACTTTCAGAAATATGGCTACGTAGGAGAATGAAACAGAAACTTGTGCATTCTGTGAGAATGCTATTCCTACATATGAGTGGGGTAACAGGTTATTGTGTTAATTCAGATTAATTTTTCCATTTGACTACAGTAAATAATATTTACTCTTTTTTCTTATTATTGCTGAAGTGTATTTTTATTAACTAATTGGCTTATGATGATTGAACCCAAAGAAAGTGCACAATGCAAGATTTTTGTGAAGAATCTTCTTATGTTTGATAATAAATTCTCTTGTTTTTTGTCTAAAATTATATATTTAATTCAAATTCCCTTTACATGTAAAGATATATCCTGAACACACCCTTTCCTCAGATTCTGGATGTATACTAGCAGAGTTTTGTCACATTTTCAGCCTCAACTATTTTGATATAAAGTTATGAAATTGCCACATGTAGATGTACATATTTAATGTTAACAGACAGGTTATTTTTTCTGTCTTTTTTATTTTATGGGTGTTTTCTAACACATTGTTGAAAAGATGAAATCTGTTAAATAGGAAACCTTGCCTATGGGTGCTATATTTGCATTTACATTATTTTATGAAAAGATTTTCACTGTTCATCTTTATAAAATACGTGAAATATACTTAACGGAATAACGCTTAACATAAAAAATCTGTTAACATGAAATGATGCAATAGTCTGGACAATATACTGTGCAATTTAATGCATTGTTATTCTTTAAATATGAAACAAAAATCGTTTAACACACACAAACACACAAAAAAAATCACTTTTGATGCAATACACATTTTGTGTTTAACATGGAATTTAGTGAAGCCTCGGACAATTGAAAATTGTTTTTGCCATGTGCAATTCTCCAAGTTGTAAATTCTATGGCACCTCAAGAATCAACTGATATTGTGGCTAAGCCGACATTTAATGAAATGTTTGGGGAAGTCTCAACCTTATTAGACTGTCTTACAAAATCATTAAATGAATATTTTGCAGTCGATGATGTGTCTATAGAACCAATTTTGGCAGACAAGGAGATTTTGAACAATTCGTGGACAGTATGGCATTGAAAAAGACACTTCAAAAAAGGATACCTGATTTTTTCTTCCTTAAAATCAATATTTTTTTTTTTTTTTTTTTTTTTTGTACTAATGGGTGCAAACTACTAGTAGTTTAACAGGAAATCAAGATAAAATTTGACGACATCAAAAATATTGGTGGATTTTGTTCTTTTTTTACGAATCTTTTAATAAATTCTTTTAATGCGAAAAATATCTTTGGTCTGATAAGTTTCGTGTTAAACATATTTCATTATAAATAATTATACAGGTAATAATAATGTCAAATTGTAATATGATATTAACTTTATTATTTTTTATATTATAGTGCTTTAATTGTGAAAAAACATTTTGAGAATGTTTTTTTTTAAGAAATAATGACCAAAATAATAGTACCATTACTTGTCACCAGAATTAAATATATCCAATAGGCATGCCTTCATGTTTGCTATACTCAATGTATTAATGATTACAAAATTATTAAGAAATACAACCTTAAAAGGAAATCAGTGCTATAGGTATAACTTACAGATAGTACTACAATTAATGGTAACAAAATACACATAAAAATAAAAAACTAATGCAGTTAAAAAAAAAAAAAAGGTATACTACATGTTATAAGAAATCAGAAAAAAAAAATGTAAATTTATGTGACCCATGCATTAAATATTAACATACTAATTCTGTGTTGGATTCTACTTTGGAAAAAAAGAAAGAAAAGAAAAGAAAGAGATAAATATATAATTTCATAATATTTCAATATTTTGACTTCAAATATTTGAAACTGATCTCTAAATTTATTGGATATAAACACTTAAAAATGAATGGTAAGATTCTTCTTTTTTATATTTTTCAGAATAATAAAAATGTATTTGCTGTCAGAGTAGCAAAAAATAAATTACAATTAATATCCAATAAATAATAAAATGAGCAAAAAAACTAATGCATACTTTCTAAACTCTCTGAACTATGAACAAAATAACTTGATATGACCTTGAAATACGGTCTGTAAAAGGAATTCTGTTACGAAAATTAGACTTCATCCTATTCTTCCTTGTAATATATGCATTTTCTTAATTTGAGTAAGAAGCATAGTGATAGCAGCTTAATCTATATTATAATGAAAGCTTTCTTACGTGTCTTAATTAAATATAATTGTTCTTTTACTATAATTAAGCTGTATAGTGAGTGTTGAATTTAAGTACACTTTTTTGAAAGGTGGGGGTGATTGCATTGTTATAGCAAGAATAGTTACTAACTTCAAATGTAAAAGATATAATTAAACATTATTGTATAAACTTTATAAGCATAAACTCGCCAATTCTTCAGTGTGTGTCCATTGGGCAAAACCCTTAAATTCATTTTTTGTATGATGTGTAATGAAGCTGTAACTTGAAAAATCCCCATATTTGCTACATATAATTTTCTTTAAAAATATTTGCAAGAGAAAAGTTAATATAAACAACGATTTTGAATTACATATTTTCAGTTCTATGTTGATAATATTGTTTCCAACTAATTTTGATTAATTGCAATGCGTTAAAATGATATTTTGATCTTTATCTACTGATATTCTCTAAATCTGGTTAAATATTTAAACATCCGCTGATTAGTCATATCAATTTAGCTTCATTAAAGGTTTCAGGTCATAGTTTTTAAAATATAAGTTTGTTTATAACAAATATTCTTGCTATTCTGTATTTAGGGGGGGGGGGGGGGAGAAGAAATGAAAATGTGTGATTTTTAAGTGTGTGTGTGGGGGGGGGAGGGGGGTCAATAATATTGCTTTCTGAAATATATTAATAAAAAGTTTCTAATCAATGATAACCAAAGCTGAAACTAAAAAGTATATTTGTAGACATTTTTAAACCTGATATTTTAACAAGAATATATTATAACAATATTTCATTATGTTAAATGTTTTTCTGAAATAATTATTAATCTTATGAAAATTTTCAGTTTTTTTGAGACAAGTTTATAGAATTTCGAAATAAATTTCATATTTTTTGTAGCAATTTAATACTTTAAAATATTTGCTTGGTGTGAATTAAAATCACTTAAATTTTTTTATGCATACAGGCTAATAAAAGGGGAAAAACTGTAGATAATTTTATATTATATTGGGTTTTTAATATCTGTACATTTAAAAATTTTATAATATTTTTTCAACTAATTCAGCCATATAATCTTAAATAATTTTTATTGAACATATTTTTAGCACATTGATTTAATTACAAACATTTATACTTCGAAAAATGTATATGAATCAAATTTTTTACTCAAATTTATGCTCACTAAAAATTTCCTTGAGATTCTATGGCTGATTTATGTGAAGAAAATATTGTAAAATTTAAATGTATAGTTCTTAAAAATCCAATAAATTACTTAAAAAAATCTGTTTCTTTTTCCCTTTTTATTATCTTGTATATATGAAGAATCTTAAAGTGAATTTAATTCATACTAAGCAAATATTTCAAAGTAAAAGAAATCTAAAATTCAATTTATTTCGAAATTCTATAAATGAATGTGTCTCAAAAAACTGAAATTTTTCATAAGATTAATAATTATTCCATAAAAACATTTAACATAATGAAAGAAAACGAAACGATGGCAACGGCAAAAATCGTATAGAACACTGGTGGGTGGTTTCCCTGCAGCGCAATCTGTTTCGCCTACCAGCCGCTGTGGCGCTGAAGTGCGCTAAGAAATTTAACACGTAGTGACTGAGCTTAAGTATTCAATAGCTTTGCCTGTGGGGGATATTTTTCAAAGTTGAAGATACGGAATTTATAAATGAGAATTTAGATCTGGCTAAGATGAGCTAAGGTTTACTATTTATCTTTTCTTCTCCACAGACAAACAGTGGAGTTTGAAAATTTTTTGAGAATTCCTCTGTCCTTCATTCGTAATTCAGTTGCTTGAATGAACAAGCTACAGACTTGATCGGATAATCTACCATTGTATGAGCAGTGACAGAAATTTATGTCTTTTAATATATAGTTTGTTTGTATTATTTATCTGGCGTCAATTTTAACTTAACGTGTACATTGTCTTCCGATTTGCTTAATTTCAACCAAGATATCTGCTCTACAGTCACAGATAACACTACATTCACCGTACTAAACTTAATAACTGGAATGAATCACATCTTGATTACATATCTCACTTTTATTATTTAATGTACATCTGACTTATAATGAGACACTTCAGCACACGATTGGTGAAGTTTATCTCTGAATTCTGTATATATGTATGCAAATAAATATTTCTTTTCAATCCATAAGAAACTTGCTTTATTCAATGCTACTTCAAGCACCTCACAAAAGTAAGCAACATATGATATTCTTCAGTAATTATAGGAATAAAATATCAGAGTTCATAATGCATTTTACCCCCAAATGATCAAAATAATTAACAATACATTTTAAAAATAATATAATATCCTAATAAAAGAATTATAAGACATGAGAATAAGAACTTAAATTATTCAATATGATTGTCCTGTCACATTCCCCTCATTGGTGCAAAGAATGAATGACTCCGCCCCCATTTTAAAAATAATACTTCAATCAGGTATTCGAAGGGCATGTCACATTTACATTGAAAATTATGATGAAATTTGATTGACAAATAAAATTATAATAATATTAATATGTTGAAAGGGCACTACACTTTTTTTCAAGCATTGAAACTATGCCTTTCAATTATATTTCTTAATTGTTTTACTCAAGTGTTTCTACCTATATGCCAATGCTATTATCACCTTATAAATATATATCTTTTATGAGATAGATTTTATTTATTTATTTATTTATTTATTTATTTATTTATTTATTTTATTTGTTTATTTTTATTTATTTATTTATTTGAGATTTTTAAACTCATTTTCTCAAACTACGGGGTCGAATTACATGCCATTAGTTGAGTTTATATGGACACCAAAGATGCATAACTTGGAATTTTTGTATAATTTCTTAATTATAAAAAGTGTGTGAAAAAGCGATTAAAAAAATAAATAAAAAATCATATCTTAGAGTTCTCCGAAAATTATCATTTTCTTGTAAAAAATCCCTCATATGTGTCCAAATATCATATATAAATTCCGAAAGTTTGCGTTGGGTACTACATATAAATATTTAAAAAAATATGTATAGAAATTATTAAAACTCATTTAAGGGCGTTATTTGGGTAGGAGTTGTTCAACTTCGACATCCGAAGACTTTTTGGCACATTGCCAATAGAAAATGTGTCAACTTATATATTTTAGTATAGGCTATAATTTTCGGCTAGTATATACTATAATTTTCTGCTAATATAGGTTATAATTTTCGACATTGGCGATGCTATTTCGATGTCAAAAACTGATGTTTTGTATCGGAGACACTTGAGAACAATATTTTTGCTAGGAAAACAACATTCTTCGATATCGAAATGTAGCATCATACAGCGCCATGCGAAAGGGAGGGGGGGCGAAGGGGGAAGTCGCCCAGGGCGTGGAAATTTAGCGGGCGTCAAATTTATACTACCAACGTCATTTTTTTGCCTACACAAGAAAAGTTTGGGGGGGGGCGCCTAATTCAACCTTTGTCCCGGGCGCAAATTTTCTCTTCGCACGCCCCTGACCGATGATTTTTATTCAGATATTTCCAGACTTTTAATGAACAGTAATAAGATAAAATAGTTCCGTTATTTTTATTTTTTTTATTGCGCAAAAAATGAAATAAAATAAAATAATAAATAAATATGGATATTATATATATATAATTAGAACCAAATGCATTCTTTTATTTCTCATGTATTATCTGGATTGAGTGGTAATAGACAATTTTTTATTCAAGATGCTGTATGCTATATTGGTGATATTACTCGCAATTTTTTTTATGGCAATTTAATTCGAAGATAAAAGGCCAACAAAAGCAGCTAACAGGAAAATAGGCCAATAAATCAAGATTTATGACTAAAACACGCTGGATTGTCGAGTCCGTACATAGAATGTTAAAGAAAAAATACCGACATTTAGATAACATAAAAAACGTAATGTTGCCAAAAGTTAAAAGCTATTTCCGGGTAACTTCGTTTTTGTTAAACAAAAATTGCTAAAATCATACATCCTAAATAAAAAAATGTCTCTTACCATACGATCCAGATAATATCTCAAAATTAAAAGACCGCATTAGGTTTTAATTCTAGCTACATAACATGCATATTTAACTTTTGCTTAGTAAAAGAATAACTGAAATAACTCTTATTACCGTTCGTTATAAGTGGTGAAACGTTTGAATAAAAATCATAATGATAATTGCCATTACATTTCGATATCGATGAATGTTGTTTTCTAAGCAAAAATATTTTTCTCTATCGTCTCCGATACAAAATATTAAATTTCGATTTCGGAATAGTATCGAAAACCTTGAAAATTATGGCCTATATGCTTAATGAAATCTAAGATACATCAGTAGACACATTTTCTCCTGATATTGTTTCAAAAATCCCTTTAATTTACAAATTAAAAATATGAAGTACTCAGAAAGATAATCATTCTGAAATTATGTTCTAATACACAGTACGATATGATCGGCTGCTTGAACGTGTCAGTCAGCTGCCGGTATGATTTAATTAACAGGCTTCAGTAAAAGTATGACGCTACATATATATTTATTACTAACTCGTTTTTTCAAACACATTTTCTGGTGTTAGTTTTTATCTTAAAACATACTTTATTTTCATATTTATTTTCTGTAAAAAAAAAAAAAAAAAAAAAAAATCAAGTACATGAATTAAATTTTCGTCTATTACTTACCACTGATCGGCAGATTAGGCATGTTTAGCTTGGTGTAATTATTTAAATAAATTATATATTGTCTTCATATATTACCTTTGTCAGTCAGTGTGCATTTACCACACTCTGATTTATAGTATTTTTGGCGTTTATATGCATAACGTGCAGACGTATTGTACATCAAAATGTTTTACATCCCCCAACTTCTATTAAAGTTATTTTACACGTAAGGCGTCATTTCATACTCGGGGTACCTCTACATTTTTGTAACTGATTTTTCAATTTCGCTTTCTATCGAGATAATTTTTTTTTCTAAATCTCAAATCAATTAAGAGAACATATTTTTTACAAAAGACCTAAATTCATGAATAATAAATTATAAACAGTTTTAATAGGTCATAAAACCATGTAATTTTAAATTAAAGGAACAAGGTTTTAAAGCATATGCCTTTTTTTCAGACGCCTTATTTTTCTTCTTTTTTTTTTTTTTTTATACAGTATTTACCTGGAGATTTCAGCCTTTTTTTTTTTTTTTTTTTTTTTTTTTTTTTTTTTTTTTTTGTCGATTTTAAAGTTCTGTATTTGGATTTATTAATATTATTATAATTGTTATTTTTTTAAATGCATAATCTCCGAAACATATTTTACTATAATTTCAGAATACATATTTTTTAAATAAATATTTGTTTTATTTATCTAGTTTAAAATTTATGTAATTAACCATTTGCTAATTATGAGTTCCTACTCTTCCTTCCTCTACATTTTTTTCTTTTTTACAAATAATATTTGGAGTGCTGATTTTCAGTTTAGAAATTTGTTGTTATTTATATTTAATTTCAGAATTGTTCAAAAGTTAAGTATAAAGTGGTCATAAGTGACCAACAAAGAAATAAGATGGCGAATACTAAATTTGCTCCCAATTTGTTATTGAATATTAATTTTCATATTTAGGGAACATTTAGTAAAATTTTAGTAAAGAATTGCGTTTACACCAAACCTTCTGTAACGAAATCTATTGAATATATTTCACTTTTTTTAACAGCATTATATTAGCAAACCATTTAATCTGTGTTAGGAAGCAAAAGATTTGCAATACCTTTTACATTTATTATTATACAGGGTGTCTGGAAACAATCGAATAACTCGAGAAATATATATCAGTTTGAAAAACGAAAAAATATGTGTTAAATATTTTTAAGAAAGCTAATCAGTGATACCAAATTTGATCCCCGCAATATTCTGTTTTCCGGTCGGGGAAAGTCTAACTTTGAAATTTTCAATGAGAATCCCTATCTTTTATTGCATACTCGGATTCTACGGTCAAAGATACGTAACTTTTGTAATTTTTTTTTCTTTTTTTTATTTCCGTTGATCACGGTGTTATGGAGCATATTTGACCGATAAACATTTATATTTTTCTAATCATGTTTTGTCTACTCGAAATCTTATTAGTCAGAACTTCTGACGTCAAATTCGCCGGTGTTTCCAGAAACTGTATTTCTGGAAAACCGTCAATAGCAATTATTTCAAAGGTGCTTTGTATGTTATATAGATATATGTGTGTGTGTCTGTATAAATTTACAGAAATAGATTAAATTAGTTTTCTATTTGTATTTTTTTTTAATCCAGACAATCATTTTTCAAATATCAATTTGTGCATTTTGATTTTTAAGGTATAAATAGGCCCCTCTCCTTCCGAATAGGAAAAGGATAATCTTTATTATATGGGGGTGGGACGTGTGTGTATTCTGCGATTCCGTAAATTCTGTTTTTTTTTTAAAGAAATATCATCAAATACGGCTGATGCGGATGCTTCTTTTATTAAATTTTACTATAAAAAATATATTGGGCAAAATATTTTTAAAAAATCGCATAAAATCTTTCTGAACTGGTCGTACTGCTAATGGAGAAATATCGTAAATTCAGAGTTTGTACGTGTCCAGTTATTTTCCAAGTGAAATATTAGTTCATATATATATATATATATATATATATATATAATCAAAGCTACTTCAAATTTTCGTAATTTTGCCTTCTCGTAGAAAATTTTTTAAAAATTCTGAGAAATTTTATATATTTTTGAAAATTAATTTTTTTTTCACTTTAACATTTTTTTCAGACAGATAAATAATAGATATATTTAACATTTGACAGATAAATAATAGATCTTCGCTCTTAAACATTAAAAACAATTAAAATCAAAAAGCTTTCTATAAACAGTGAAATCTTTCATAATTATTGTATTTTCATATTAGCATGCTGCTAAAATGAAAATACAAAAAATACTTTCGCTGTAATCGATGGGTTATTAAAGAAAATACATTTAATATAAATAGCATAATAGAAATTTCAATTATAAACAATTTCCCCCAATTTAACTTTTCTCGCAGATATAGATGGAAACGGCTTACTTTAAATTTTGTGTTTTAAAATTTATGATTTATAATATTGATAAATGTTTGCAAAGTATTGCAAAAGTATTGCAAAGGTATTATCCAACTATTGAAAATATTATAAATATTGGCATATATATTGCGAAAAACTTGTTTTAGTAATTGTTTTAATGGATTTTTTTTTTAGTTTGGAAGCATTTTATTATTTATAAATGCATTCCTCTTTTTAGCTTAGTTTATCCTTTTATTTTATATCATTTTATTTTAATTATGCAAATGTGACACACCTTTCCAAACCTAATACAAGAATTACTTTTAAAATTGGAGCGGATTTATAAAGAATCCTCATATAATAATGATTAACGAGACAGGTATTCATCCATTAATTGGAATAATCAAAATTGTGGATCCCAAGTTTTGTAATTATTTTCATCTGCTTTTATATTCTATTTTCTTTTCTTTCTTTAAATGATTTTGAACATTTTCATAAATATATTTTACGAGTTGTGACATATTTTATGTACCTACATTTATTTAGGAAATTGTATTCAGGTATGTTGTATTTTTTAACTGCTCGAAGCGCTTACGTGTGCAATAATTTTTCATAATGATTAGAATGAATTTCTTATGTACATACATACATATAAAACGCTAAGGAGAGTTCTTTTATACTGAAAGAACTTGCTACTGGAAAGTAATAACATTGTTTATGATTAAATTATTGCTCCACAACTGATGAATTAGATAGCACTGTTCCGTAGTGGCGAAATTAAAAACTTATTCATATTATTTCAAAAGAGAATAGAATAGGAGAAAGAATGTTCTACAGAAGAGCTACCGTAAATAATTTTCAGTTTAGTATAAAATGAGGTGTCAAGCATGTCTTATCCTACTTGAGAAATTCAATTTTATTTAATTTAGAATTCCGAAGTTTTTAAATCTTAATATTAATATAAACTTTTAATGTAATTTTCAAAATAAAATCTACGAAACAAAAATAAACATGTTTTTGGTTAAACTGTAACACTATTTGCGTACATCATTCAAAAATAATAAAAAAATAAAATATCAAATTTTGCTCACATCGAAAGTTTGTCGTTTAGGAGGTTATTTTTTATGATTTTCTCTGTTTATTCAGGAGAATATTGAACATCGAAGGGAAATGACCCCCTTGAAGGTTTAATATACTCAAGAATAAACGAAAATAAAGAATGTTTATTTTAACACTCACACCGTAAACTTTTAAGAGCCGCTGATAACTGTAAAAAAAATCGAACATCTATAATCGTATTTACCATAGATTTTGTACAATTCTTGCTCAGCTGTTTCGCCAGAAGCAGCTGATCGATATACTGACAAAGAGAATAAAGCGTGTAGGGGTAACTTCCACGTATGTAACATAAAACCCCGACTGTCAGTGAAACAGTGCAAGTAGCTAAGCAGTAGAAGTGGCATGCAGGAGCGAAAGGTGAAACCGAGTTCACTTAGCGCGCTTTGTTGGGGTCGCCAATAGCAATAATTATCAAAACAAGGAATCATGCTGTGGTCACCGCTATCCGCGCGAAAGCGGTGCGTCTCCCTTTCCCGTCCTTAACGTAGAGGGTGTAAAAACCCCGTTCCCGAGAGTTGGGTCAAAGATTATACAATACGTTAGATCTACACTATTTGGAAAGAGAAAAAGAGTGAATGAGCTAAGGAGTATATAATGCTTCATGCACTTTCGCCTCTGAGTAAGCCTTCTAATTAATGTGCATTTCTATTTTTCCTTTCCCCCCCTTCTTATCTGGTCTGAAAATAACTTAGATCGACAAATGAATGTTTCCTAAGGTTTTTTTTTCGTTTTTATTCCAAACTGCTTATTTGTATTTAAATCCTTGTAATTATCGAGCTCTGAAATTTTGGGATTGTTTGTTTGAGAATAAAACAGTGACTCCATTTTAAGCTTTATTTTGTTGCGGCAAATTCTTTTAAACCGTAGTAAAAAAAAAAAAAAAAAAAAAAGAAACAGAAAAAGAAAAAGAAAAAAAAGAAAGGAAAGAAAGGACAGAATAAAAAGAAAGTTTTCAATCGTGAGATACATGATTATTTTTTATTTTTTTAACTTTTTAAAATATTATGCATCGTTTCAAACTAATTCATTTTAAATTGGATTATCTCTAAGTATCGCGCTTCTCAAACTCACTGAAATGTCAAAAAAAAAAAAAAAAAAAAAAAAAAGGAATTTTAAGAAAGCAAAATTTTTTAGAGTTTCCAACACAATCATTAAATTCTGAATATTTTGATGAATAAGCGCGTACATTAGCATGCATATTTCGATTTAATATTAAGTTTTAGATGTTATAAATTAATAGATTTATTCGATGTATTATTTGATGCTTGATTATAAATATATTTGTAATTCCAAAAATACTTTTAACATTAATGGCATTTTTTATCAGTAAATTTAAAATTGCTAATTAGTTTCATGTATTATTATTAATTATTATTCAATATTTTTTAATTTCATAAGTTTATTTATAATTTTAAATAATTTTTAATACATAAGATATAAATAAAGATATTTTAACATCAACAATTCTTTGATTAATGTATTTTAATTCAGCATTTAAGTTTAATCCTTATTATCAAATAATCTTTATTTGATATTTTGTTTTAACATATATTACTATATTTATCCTTATATTTAATGACTTTATAGAAATGCATATTTTATTTTAAAGTTTAGTTTTATTTACTTTTTACTTTCTATTATCCAATACTTTTTATTAAATAAATATTTTATGATTGATTATATGCAATTTTTGAATTCTCTAATATTTTTAAGGAAACATTTAAAATTTATTTTGCCTGTATGTTTATATAATAAGTAATAAAAACTAACTTGCAGAAGGTGCTTGATGTTCCATTAATTATTCTTATTTGTTAATAAATCGGATTCTTTAAAACGCTTATTTTGTTTAAGGAATGCATTGCAAATTATTTAGAAGCAAAGCTGTTTCTGTTTTATCAACATTATTTTTTATTTGAGGAAAATGTTTCAAATGTTGCTATATTAAAGTTACGTAGGTATTTTGTGATCATATTGTTTCAAATTGATTATTGTTTCTTATTGATCATATTGTGATAATTTTGCAACCTACAAAAGTAGCTAAAATAGGTAATACATACGTTTAAAATGTAATTTTTATATTAAAATATCGGAGAAAGTAACTCAATTTTTGTGTGAATATACATAATGACGACTAATTCCATACATATTTATTTCAGAAGGTTACATGAAAAAATGAATTTTTTATAATTTTTTAAAGAACACATTACAAGAGTTAGGCTTAGCTTCGCAAAATCCTTCGGCCCTGAAGAGGAAATCGAATTTCCTCGCTTCGTCCTCAGATGCACACTTCGAAATGCGCGCGCCGTCGCGAACGGGTTAATTTGAATAAACCCATATCATATGATGATGGGCGGAGTTTAAAAATAAAAGAACAGCGAGGCCGGGGTACAGATGTAAAAACATATTAACAGGTTTCTGGCCTACAGTACGAAATTTAATACTAATAGCTTGATACTTTGGGAAATTTATTGTACACCCAATTCTGTTGATACGGAACTTTTTCGCTATACTATGCTGCATTGTAGTAACGAAAACGAAGATTTTAATGATTTTTTTTAGTTCAGTAATGATTGTACATTACTTTCCTTAATAATATTGATGTAAACTCAAAGCACTACATTTTATTTAAACGGGTTTCATTTTAAAGTTGGTGAATGATCTCTACTATTTACTACTCATTTCAAACGTTTGAATAATTAAAAAGTATGTTAATTAAATTAAAATAGATATAATCTGATTTTGTGTATATTACGTAAAATTTGTTTTTTTTCTTTTTCTATTCACCCAATGACTAAATATCATCAGACAGGTGTTGTGTGTGATTAGACTAGTGTAATTATTAATTTAATATATATACTTAATTATTTTTTTTGGTAGAATGGAATTATTTTATATAAGATTATAGGAAGAATATATTTATTGTATTTTATAAAGTTGAAAATTATATTGCAAATTCTTACAGAATAACGATTTTTTCCATTTCTTTTAGATGGTTTTCTTTCCATAGTCAAGAACTCTCAAACCCTGCGTTTTTGACTTGAAAGCTTTTATAACCTGCTATTGAATGCTATTAACCCCTTGGGGACTAGCGACACGTATACGTGCCGCAAAAAGGCTTAGGAATCCTCTACTATTCTCACCGGTAAAATTATACTGTAAAATTTGCCTTATTGAATCGGAGCATTTTCTCGATTTAAGATGGACAAATTTCTGTATTTTAAAACCGGTGACAAAACAATAAAACTTTCGTAAAAGGCTTTCGTCGCGAAGAGGTTAATGAAAAACTAAAATTAACATTTAAAATTTATTTTTCAACTCATACCAGTAAATTTATTAAATAATATGTTATTGTATTAAAATGCTGTTTTGTTCGCTGAATGTTCATTTACAGGACTTTTACAAGCGAGTGAGCGCCTTTAACGGTATTAAGTTCTCCTCGAACTAATTGTCAGTAGGGATGGGCATTTCGATTCATCTTGAGGAGTCGACTCTGACTCGATTCACTTCGTTAATGAGTCGAGATAGTGAGTCGACTCCCGACTCACGATTGGTTGGTTGATTGTAAAAATGATGCAATTTTATATCTTCAATCACGTATATCGCACAAAAGAGAATTTATAAATGTATGCTCGAATTATTTTGCTTTAGTTTTTAGATATAAGATATATTTTTGTGTTTAGAGCCGAAATTTTCAGTCCTGTACCGGCCCAGAACGTATAAAAAAATAATGACCTGATTGGTAAAAAACATAATTGTTCGGCCAACTTGCTTCGTACAGAACAGTTATTAACCCGACAAGAAAAAAGTTAAAATCTACTTCTTAGCCTGATCCGGCATAGTTAAATTTGTAGAAAACATGGATTTTTCCGTTTGAGAAGTTCTAATCAAAAATTAATATTTTAGATTTTTTTTATGTTTATAATTTTTATTTTTAAAGAAGAACCCCATGCTATGATATTCATTTTTTAACTAACGTTAATTTGTACGTAAATGTTTCAGTTGATATTAATATTGTTAATTCACATATTATGTACTACTCTACTTATTAGAGGCTTAAAAATATGAAAAATGCTACAAAGTAAAATCCTCCAAGACGGTATAACATTAAATAAAAATTCGCTATAGACGAGTTCCCTTCCGATCGCTAAGAGGAAAAAAAGGTTAGACCCCGAACCAGTCTTTTAGTAAAAAGTAAGTCTCGAGCTCGGCTTGGGAGAATGCAATGACAAGGCCCAATCCGAGGCTTGTAAAATAAAGTAAGGCCCGACCCGAGTGCCGCTAAAAATAGGTCGGAGCTTTGAGCCAGGATCCGGCAATCACAGCGTTTAACATTATTACACTGTTTTCTTTCCTTTTTTTTCCTTTCTTTTTTTGAGGGGGGGGGGGATCTTTACTTAAAAATTTAAAACGGATACTTTAAGTTCATTATGTTCTTATATTTTTAAATTATTAGTTATTCACAAATATCCCCCCCAAAAAAGAGAAATATTAGTACAAATTAAGTTAATTGATTTTTTAATTTTTTTTTGATATGTGTGCGTTTACATATATGTCGTGTTGGTTATGTTGGAAACATATCGTATCATCGAATAAAAAGGAATTAATTACTTTACATTTAGATTCTGTAGAAAATATAATGCAAAAAATATACCCCCCCCCCCTCCCCGGTCTAGTCTATTTCTGAATTTATTAAAACTAAAATTATGAAAAAAAGGGGACAACAGTAGTTTATTCGAATTTTGCTGGAAAATAATAGCGATTATCCTGAGTCTCATTGTTTTGTAGAAAACTGCATTTTTCGTTTTCACATAAGCTTTATATTGCAGGCTCAATGTCAGCATGTTTTAATGTACAATTATAAAATTGATAGCCTGACTGTTGAGGGGATTTGGAATCAAATAACGTTTTCCATTTGTTTAATAAATGAACTGCTAATCAAACTAAATACGAAAAAGAAAAAACGGAGCTGTTGTAATGTGTTTGAAGAGGTGAAGAGATATTAGAAAATTTAAGATTCAATTCTAGAAATAAAATTCAGAATTGACATAATTTCTGATACATTTTTATTTAGAACTTTAAAAATTGGCAGGCAGCTATAGAGGAGATGAAAAATCAAACAGCATTTCCATTTTTTAATAAATACATTACATATGAAGAAAAAATGCATTCTTGTCATGAAACGACAGGTTTTTCTCTTTTCCCTTGCAATATAAACTTCAATTTTAAGAGTAATTTTCTAATGTATTTTGCCAAATATTGGAAAGCGCCAATCAATTACATAATTTCTGAATAAGAAAACTTTTCAATTTTACGAGTTTTTTTCCTAACTAAAAATGAATTCAGAAATGTGTAAAAAAGTAGCTTTTTTGAATTTAAGAACAGATTTAATAAATTGAGAGAAATATTTTCAGAAATCTACTTTATATTATACAGCTTTAAAAGCTACGACATTTTAACCCTCTTTTTTTTTTCTTTTATTCTAAATTACATTATTTTTTTAACGAGTGTTGAAGAGTCTAAAAATCTAAGTAAACGATAACATTGCTGTTGCTATTGTGTATTTTCTGTCTTGCGAATACATACTAAACTAAAATATTGCTCATGAATGTGCATAAAATATTCTTAAGAAAATTATTGTATGCTAAGAAAAATCGGACTTTTTTGTAGAAATTGAACCGGGCCGGGTAAGTTTATTATTTTATTTATTTGTACGGGTCGGGACCGGATAGAACTTTTTATTTTACATTAGCCTGGGGTAGCTTTCGCTTGTATCGGGCCTGGTTGGACCTGTGAGCTCCTCTAAATAAATTATGAATATTTGCAAGTTTTCGGTAATTTTAATAAATTTCATTTTACAAATCTATCAAAATGTTCAGTGTCTGGGACATAATTTACCCCTTATGCGATCATAAAAAAAGCGGCGGGAAGACTAATTTTTTAATTTTTTCCCTCATATTTACAGTTTTTATAATTTACTTCCTTTTGAAATTCTATTTATAAAATCATGATATTATACTGAATAACTGCCAGGTTTTATGTTTTTATCCTACCATTATTTAAAAAAAAAATAATAATAAATAAAAAAATGTATTTTAAAATCATCGGAAATTTAGGAAAACAAGCAAATTCACATCATAAAAAATAACTGTAAAAAATAAGCGTAAAATTTGGCAGCTATGACATTGTGATCCTCTCTCCTCCCGATTGACACTCAAGACTTACTTACGCAACAAAAAAAAAAAAAAATAAATAAATAAATAAAATAAAATTCTCACCAGAATTCTTATTCAAAATTATTTAATTGATTTATTTAACGTAAATTTGCGTGGATTAGATTTAAATTATTTCAAGAAAATTTTTCTGGTTCTAATTGAAATTTAGTTACATGATTGGAGTCGAATCGACTCCATCCGGGCGTTCTAGTGTTAAACAATTTGCTATTAAGGTAAAATTTTATTTCTCTCTCTTCAACTCTTTTTTTTCTATATTGCATCAGATAAAGGCAGTTAAAAATATTTACCTAACCAGTTCTACTTTCTTTTAGCAAAAAATACAAACTTAATATCTGCTTTGTTTGATCGTTCGATCTTTCCTTAATGCGGAAATCGGCATAAGTTTATCATAAATTCAATTAATCTTCCCAGAAATATCCTGCTGAACGCCCCTTTTTCCATAAATTCAATTAATCTTTCCAGAAATAACCAGCAGAACGCCCTTTTTTCTCTGCCCCTCCCACTCTTTTCATTCATACGGTATGTTCCTAATTACACGTGAAATGCACATCTACACTGCCTCCGCTTTTCCCAACATCCCCAACAGCAATATAAAGTCAAACCAAGGCATTTGTTTTTTGCTAAAAAGCCCAGCGCGGATTCGAAGAGTCGAAATCTGATACCGAGTCGAAAGAGTGGTTTTCAAGGAGTCGAAGAATCGAAGAGTCGACCACCCAATCTTCAACTCTCGACTCTCCAAGTCCGACACTCTGTGAAACTGGTCCAACCACTCTTTGAGTGAGTGAGTTGATTTTTCGACCCCGAATCCCAAACGGAGTTGAAATGAAAGTTCGACTCTTTTGAGTCGACTCCGTTAGCCAGATAGGAGTCGATAGTTCGATTCACTTGTAAGGAGTCGAGATTTAGAGTCGACTCCTCGACTCCTCGGCCAACTCTAATTTTCAGTGGTAAAAAGTAAAAAGGTTTGCTTTAGATTAAGACCTTCGACAATCAACAAGCGTGGTAAAGGCCCTCTAAACGACTAGCGTCTAGCGACAGCAGGATTCCTAATGGTAGGACTCAGAATAAAATCTGCGAAGCTTGAAACTTGGGAATTATCCCTAAAGAGGGATATTTTCCGCTCATTCCTCAAATGCTTAGGGAAATTATCGTTAGCGATCTGATTATGCGTGTTATTGAAAATGCGATAACCAGCTTGCGATAAACGAATACGGTTTTCTTAGAGACTGATGAAAACTCTTACTTTAATTTTTGGCTTTTAAAATATTTATAGAGCTCTATTTAACCGATCCTTGAATTTATGTGGTAATTACATAGCGGCATTTTCAAAATATAGCTACACTTATATGACAACATAAACTAAGCATGCTAATTTATTATTTTATATTTATGATATATTAAATTGGAATAACTGGCATAAGTAGTTTACCCCCCCCCCTCCCCAAAAAAACCAAAAAAAAAGTTTTCATTGCAACTTATTTCAAGAATGTAAACATGCAAATATTCCCAGAACTTCTTTTCGTAGCAAAATTTTAAAATTCTTCGACGTTCTAACCAGTGTAAATAAATATTAAGTAACTGACTTTATTTCAGTAACAATCTTAAATACACTAAAGTAATGAAAAGCTGGTTATCGCATTTTCAATAACCCGCATTTATCAGATCGAAAGAGGGGGGGAAAGCCCTCTTTAGGGATAAATCCCAAGTTTCAAGCCTTGCAGATCTTATTAAGTCCTACCATCTTGCTGTCGCTAGACGCTAGTCTCTAAAGGGATATGCCCTCCGTGGGGGGGGGGGGGGGGTGTTCTAGGGGAACCTAATCCGTATTTATGCAAGGAATGCAAAATTCGATGAAAACCACGGAAAACTGCTAACGATTTGGCCGACGGCCGCGTTTGAGTTCGTACCCAACACTTGCCATCTACCAGTTTTCAAATAAGAAACTCCCGACCACTGGCGGGGCCAGTAATTAAATGGATTAAGGCGGGAAACCTCCATTTGCAGCAATGAAAATTTCCGTTACCATTGGATTTGCATAGAAACTAGAGCAGTCTAGAGAGAGACGGCAGAACATCTGGCATGGTTGTCATACGACTGCAGCATTTGGCATCTTATCGCTTTTTTTGGCAAGAAAGAAAAAAATGCGGGGTGGAGGTGATTAGAGATTGTTTGTAAACATTGGCATTTACCGCGGCTGACAAATTTATCAGCATTCGGCAAAGGCGTTTTTCACTGATTGAATCAATTAAAAAAATATAAATAAATGAATCCTTATTCATGATGTTCCGTGAACGATTAAGTAACGCTAATTTTTTTAATTTAAAATTGACCTTTTTGTTTGAAAACTGTTCATTTAATATTAATTCTCAACCAATAGGTATGCAATTTAAAATGTAACGATCAATAAATAAATAATTTTGAAACACTTTAAATTGTAATGTAAAATATTTTATTTTTCAGGAATGCTTGAGTAAAAGCATCCTTGTTCAAGTTTCTTCATAAAAAATATATTATATTCCTTATATTGTTCAATTCTAATCATTATAAAAATGCTACACCTTCGTAAGATTTTCTTTTTTTATCAGTTCTAGTTTTAAATAATGTTTTATTTTCTCTTGTCCCTTACCTTAATTTGAAATTTCTCATCCTGACTGCTCTTTGGAAAAACAAAATCCAGTTTTTATCCCCCTAGCGGTAAGTGTTTTTTTTAACTAATTTAATTACCAGAATTTTTTACTTTATTTAATCACAGAAATTCTGCAATTAATTATGGCAACAATTATTATTCTGCTTTTATGAAATATTTCTCGCATTTTATGTACCCTTTTTTAACATAAAATTTAATCTTCATAAAAATGCTTATTTAATGTGAATTATATATAGATTTGTTTATAATTACAAAAAAATATTTAAAAATATCCACAAAAAAATACTACCATATAGTTAAATGTACTTTAAACTATATGCTTTCAAATAAGACAACACTCAAAAATATATAGATATGTAAAACATAAAGATAAATATAAAATTTAGATTAAATCATAGCGTTTAAAACCTATATATTATCCATTTGAAAAACCTCATATGATGATTACATTTTATTATTCTTGATCTATTTTAAACTGATGATGATTGTGTTATAGCTAAACATAAAACGTGTTTTAAAAAACTCGTTTAATCTGCTGATTTTTAGGACTTATAAAGGAGTAACACATGATGCGCTTATTTTATATTAATCCTTCACTGCACCGTATGCCACACCTGGTACATACCTGAAAACACAATAATTCTCTTTATGTGCCACGAATTTGGCCAATAGGATCGCTGTAAGCGATCTAGGACAGTCCAAAGAATGGAAAGCCCCACCAGTGGCCGAGAGGTTCTGCCCTCCAAACTGGTAGACGGTAGGTGCTGTGTTCGATCCCAATCGCGACCGTTGGTCAAAACATTCAAAGTATTCCGTGGTTTTCTTCGAACCTTGGATTTCCTTGCGTAAATACGGGTTAGATTCCCTTAGAAAGATCCCCAGGAAGGGCACCCCTCCTCTTAAGGGCCTATATCCCTCGTGTAGATAATCAGCCGTCATAAAATAAACCAAAAAATGGAATAACCCAAGATCTACTTTTAGAAAAGTGCTCTCCCTAGATGCTCATTTTTGTGAAGACAAGGGGCGTGGTCGCTGGCCTCAGTTGTCAGCCGTCTCCACACTTAAATCCATTAATGTATGATTTCTTTATTTTATTCGGGAAAAACCATATTTGAGTGTATTTATGGAAAATTATCTTGTAAAAACAGTAGGGGCGTGGTCTCTGGCCTTAGTTATTAGGCGTCTCCTTACTTAAATCCATTAATGTATGATTTTTTTTATTTTATTCGGGAAAAACCATAGTTGAGTCTGTTTATGGAAAATTATCTTCTAAAAATAATAGGGGCGTGGTCTCTGGCCTCTCAGGCGTCTCCACACTTAAATCCATTAATGTATGATTTTTTATTTTATTCAGGAAAACCATATTTGAGTCTATTTATGGAAAATTATCTTCTAGAATAATAGTGAAAACGTTTATTTTTATTTTCTGTTGGACATAATGTCAATCCTATTACATAACGAAAAATTGCTGAAAAAAATGATAATTTAAAATAATATGCTTCCTTTAAAGTGTCCGTGCAATAACAACTATTTCAAAGGCATGATAAATTTGATTATGTTTTTAAGAATTTTCAGTATTAATGACTACCTTACAGGAAAAAAGACAAGCATATTCCAAGCACTATCAACAAAATATGTTAATTCCCGTAATAAATAAGTAAATAAAGATTCTACGATGCACGTTATTATCACACGCAAGTAACCCATAATAAAAAAAAGAAAATATGAATTTCACAAAAAATCAATCGCAGTATTTCAAAAACATACCATGCAACACCCTCCCTATTTGCACAATGCATTTAACAATTAAGTCTTTGAGGTGATAAGACCAGAGGTTACTCATTACCGGAGGGATAAACATGCATATTGGTATGCAGTGTATAATAACGCAGATTGAAATTTTTATCAGCTGCTCCGGATCACAGAGTACGGAACAGAGAATTAACTTTCATACACAGTAATGGCAACTTGTTTAACATGGGATTACGTATAGACAGTAGCGATAAGAGCGGACCACTCTGAAACTACGAGGATAACATAAGAGAGGTTGCTAATTCGGCGAAACATCGCTTCTTTGGCGACAAATGATATAGGAAGAAAGAAAAAAATACTGCGACGGCTTGCTGCTTCTTGTTTTGAAATTTATGAAAGAATTATTTTAATATGAAATAACTTTGACGTATTCGTTTTGGAAACAATGCATGTGTCTCTTCTTAACATTGAAACCATCAGATAATTCAAGAAATCACAGCTCAAAATATATATAACATTAAACTTTGAGATAATAATGGTGTGAGAGTTATAAAAATACTATCACGTTTTTATGGTTTAAAATAATTAGGGTCATTCTCTGATGTTTTGTAACGTCAGTCACGAAGTCTGCGAAATCGTTGTCCACCGTTATTTTCGAAAAGTTTTTTCATCAGGGATACCTCATTAGTTGAATAAAGCCAAGAAAACTTTTTGAAAATAACGGTGGACAACAATTGCGAAGTAATAATCTTCGTGACTGACGTTACAAAACGTCATGGAATGAATGACCCAATATGTTATACATGGAAACTTTTATTAACCTTTTCTAGTTACAATATGCAATAAACATTACTTTTTAAGCTGAAATATTCTTATTATCTATTTAGTTTAAACATATCTGACATTAAATAATAAGGTACTGCATTTTAAAAATTTAGTGGTGTCAAAAAGATCTAAGATACAGATGGAACTATGGCTTCTTGTCCGTACGAGTTCAGCTCTTTTATTTATTTATTTTTTACCGAGTCAAATGCACGAATAAATAGTTATATTTTGTATATACTGTATAACGTTCAGCGCGCTGTTCAAAACTTGTGAACAGTATCACTCAAGAATATTGATGGGAATTTCATGAGAGACAATATTTAGTTAGAATTTGATGTAAATTGACGCTGGTTACATTTTAATATACTAGCAGGGGTGACCGAGCTCAGCTCGGTCAAAATTAACTTTGTGTTCAACTCGATATAGTATTTTTTCTGTATCATTCACTCTGTATTATTACTGTAAAACTTGTTATTAATAATAGTATTATGTACAAAAACAATCAATAAGAAAACTATGTTTGTATGCACATGTTCGAAAGTTTTACTTTATTTTAAAATTTACAACGAAAGGACACCAATCCAAATCACTTTTTTAGCTCGACTCTGATTAGTTTAACTATGCATCTCGAATACTATTAAGAATGTATGAGAAATTTCTTCACATTCTGAAAGACAATATTTTTTTGCCAGATATAGCCAAATTTGGACACATTCTTTCATTTGGTGCCAAATACATGCTTTGGTTTCGTAATCATAATAGTCGATTTTTCGGCCAAATTTAGCCAGTATTTCGTCAAATATCGCCAACTGGGCTTTTGCCATAGTCTCGGGATCCTGACCCTTATTACCCAAATGATCCACTAATCAAACATGATCAAACATGTGACTTAGCTCAATGGTCTTCAGGTAATCAAAAACAGTAAAGTATAAAATGAATCAAAATCGTTTAAGCCATTTCTTAAATAAAATTAGCTTGACAGCATTCAGCAATGAAGCGATATGACCCACTAATAGAATTTTGTTTAATATACAACTCAGCCCAATAGTCTTCGCGTGACAAAAGACGTTTTGTTGCAAAATTTAGGTAAAATTGATTGAGTCGTTGTTATGTATAATTAGAATGACCCGAACCCATTAAGACCTACAACGACCCACTAATTGAATTGTCACGAGCATGTGTCCTAGGTCAATGGTTTTCTCTTGTCCGAAAACGATATAATAGAAAGTATATTCAAAATGGTGGGAACAATTTTCTAGATAAAAGTTGCATGACCCAAAAATGCCCCTTATATCGAAATCTCACCAAGAATTCACCAAGGATCACATTGAAATTTTACCAAGCATAATAAAAGTGCTAAGTATTTATACCTAGAAAAGTTAAATACATATAAATGTGAAAAATAAATAAATAAATAAATAAAATCTCAGCTTGCGAAAAAAAAACTGTTAAAATTACCCTTTTCGTTCAGTGCATGATTACAAAATGTCTTCTACTACTCACTGAATCACGAAAATAATATTTAAAGAGTTTGTTTAAATCTTCTGAGTAATTTCAACATCTATCTTTATTGGTAACAGACAAGATAGTAACAGACCTCATATTTCTTTGGAACAAAGCAAAACAACTAATATATACTAAAAAACCCCCACAATTTTTAAATATATTTGAATATTGATTTATTACATTACATTATTCATTTTTAAACGCATTTAATACATAGCATTTTTTAAAGTTATTTTTTATTTGAAATAAATAAAATTTGACCAATAAAATTTGACTTAATCATTTCGAACAGTCCATTTTTTACATTTACTGTTTGACAAAATGTTATTAATAAATATATTCTTACGGTAACATACATAAATTAACTCTAAAAACTTTTTTCTTTTGGAAAAACAACATAGAATCCTTCAGGATTACTTAATTTCAGAATAAAAAGTAGTCTTTTGTCAGAAGAAAAAAAAATCTTAAAACTTAAAAATTTGAAAATTGTCCATTAGATGAATAGGTGGGCGGTCGATTATGTGTTAGGAGTGTAAGGGATGTGTAAACAAATCAGAGAAATCACTTAAAAATAAATTTCAAATTTGTTTCTACCATTATCATTAAAGGATATCCTGTTAAGAACTGTTATCTTAACACGTTCGCTGCCGCTTACGTGAAAATGTGATGATAGCTAATGCCGCACTGCAGAAGTGGGTTTTTCCCAAAAGACGATTTACTTTTTATAACAAAGAATTAGTGAAAGATTTCCCCGCACCAACTGTAACTGTCTATTGGGCATCACCCCACATCACCCGCTGGCGTGTGAGTGGCCACTTAACGTTGGCGCCATATTACGCGCTATCGCGTGAGCGGCAGCGAACGTGTTAAAAAGAATATGTTATTTTTTTATTAGTTTTTAAAAAAAATCTCGAACGAATATTTTGAAATAAAAAAGTATTTGGAAATCATCGTAGCATCATTACGTACTATGATAAACGCTCATGTGAAGAAAATTGATTAATAAAAGAAAAATTGTACATAGGGAATATGGGCTTACTAAATATTGAACTTCTGCCAAATAAATATTTAAAAGCATTTGGTAGTAATTAATTTTTTATTATTATTGGTACTATTTGGATATTCCGTCCATCAATTTCGCCAAATTATACAAATCGCCAATCTAATAGCCAAATTATACATGGTGACATAATTTTTATTTTAAATAACGAAAAACAAATAAGTAGTAGAATATTAATAAAAATAAAAAAAAGTCGAAATAAAAATCACTTAATGAAGTTTTAAACACGTATATCGTATTTAATGTCATTGAATGTGACATTTACAATCATCCATTATTTGCACTTAATCTTATAGTCTGGCGATAGGTTTTTCGCCGACGGGATAACCAAGTAGTATCTTATTATTTTTTTAAATAAAGCTCGTATGCAATAAAAAATAATTTGAGGTGGAACTTGACATTCAGGCCCCGCCTACAGTCATCAAGTGAAATGTTAGAAAATATCGTTCATTTCTTTCTCTTTTTTTTATGTACAGGGTGAGCAAAAAGTCCGTAAAAACTTTAAAAATTCATAAAAACCGAAAAAATAACCGAAATGAAAAACGGTTTGCAGGGTTAACATCCATAGGTCACGGGGATTTTTTTAAGACAGAAATAAAAAATAATTCAAAAAACAGCCGACAGATGGCGCTGGTACTTGCGATTTCCGCGGAAATATGCAAATGAACCGGTTATAAGAGCTTGCGCTCCTAATCCACAACTAGTTCACCGTTGTGAGCCGTGAACTTGATCAAGGATGCTCACTGCGAAGGACAAAGCTTTGTTGGTGAAGTTATTTTACATGAACAAGGAATCAGCGACTATTGCTTTGCATAAATTCCGATTTCAAAAGGATTTGAGGACGGGAAAGGGGCCTTTAACAGCGGCAGGCCTCATAAAGCTTGTTCGGCGGTTTGAGGAAACATTCTGTTCTTTATTTGGGTACGTCAGCGCCACCTATTGGCTGTTTTTTGAATTATTTTTTTCATGTCTTAAAAAATCCCCGTGACCTATAGATACTAACCCTGCAAACCGTTTTTCATTTCGGTTATTTTTTCGGTTTTTATGAATTTTTAAAGTTTTTACGGACTTTTTGCTCACCCTGTATATCATGTAACACCCTCCCTATTTTCACAATACATTTAACAATTAAGTTCTTTCAGGTAACAGATGGGGCCATGCATTACCGACCCCGGAAATTCGTTAGATTTTTAATTCTATTTCATTTTTATATCTACCGCAATCAAAAATAAAGCAAATTTATGTGACGCACTAAGACAAGTAATAAATTACTATTTCATATTAATAAATTATTTTTAAAATGTTCTCTGGTGTAAGTTTTAATTTAAAGTGTACGTTATTGTAGCCAATGAGCTGTCACACTTCTATTCATACATTGTTTTCGGCAGGATAAAGGAAATGTTTTCTGCGTTTTGTATAAAGTGTATCATATATATAAATACTTCTTTCAGAATTGTGTGAAAAATAATTTTATTTAAAAGCACTTTAAGCATCTCACAAAAACTGCAACATGTAATAATCTTGAATTTATATATATAATCAAAAAATATACGTCTAATTATAAAATATACAATCATTATCAAAATATTTTAAATAATTTTAAAGAAAGAAACCATGTTAGAATAATTATAAACCATGACAACTAAAATTCTAACAGTTCCATTTTATCGACTAGTCTTATTCTCATCAGTAGGTGGTAAGGCTGGATAACTCCACCCCAATTTTGAAAGTAATATTTACAGCAGCTTTCGAAAGGCGTTCCACACTTTCAGAATAAAGTAAAATAAAATTTTCATACAAAAATAATCAAATTCTTCCAAATTATAAAATCTGTAGAAATAATAACGGAATAAAATCTTTACAAAATTTTAGAACAGTTTTAATATATTAGAAAAGACTTTCGTCATAATTTTCATTCATAAAAATCTTCGAACAAATGTAGTATTTGCCCGTTGTCCGCTATATTGTTTCGTTGTTGGTCACTTATGACCACTTTATATTTAATTTTTGAACAATTCAGTAATTAAACATAAACAACAACAAATTTCAAAAATAAAAACAAACATTATTTGTAAAAAAAGAAAAAAAATTGGGGAAGATGGAGGTGGAGTTTTTAATTAGCATAATCGTATATATCAAATCATTCTTATTCAAAAATACGAGAAATTGCTCGATAATCTTATTTTAAAAAATGAAATCGATGGCATAGTCCATTTTTCGATAAGAGCAAAGGATACTTCAAGAAATGCAAGCGATATACGTATCTGGAACCGAAATTACGAAAGTGATTCTCGAAAAAAGTCGTCATGAGACAACAATTGCTTATAGCTCAAGATAATTCCGTTTATACTTCAAAAATAAAAAATAAATAAAGGACGCTTTTCGGTTCCAATAATCACTTCAATTGTCATAACTTTCTTAGATCCCTTTTGCAAAATAATATATATATATATATATATATAAAATTTTAAAATGTTTTTAATATTTGTTTTTAAATTTAATGATATAATTGATTCTAAGAATCTTTTTCACTAAGAATTACGATTTTTGATTAATTTTTAAAAATTTAACGGTAATTTTTCATTAATATAAATTGTGATTTTAGAAATAATTAATAAATCTTATTGATGATCTATTTAAATATATTAAAAATCAACAAATGAAAATAAGGGAAAAGGGCATTTGGAAAACTTTTCTTAGAACATTTTAATTGTTACAGAAACAATTAAATCTTAAAATAATGTAAATTTAAAAAGGAATGCAACAAGTGAGGCGAGAGACACTTAAGTACAAATCTAAATTGATATACTTTTTATATATGTGTAATTATATGCATAATTTTAAAGTTTATTGTAGTTTTCCGATTAAGAACAAGTAATTAGCGAAATCCATAAGCAAAGCTAGATTTTTTTTTTAATAAAAATAAAACAAAAGTATATTTAAGCATTCGGCCTAATTTGTATTTTTTCTAGTAAAATCTGTCTCAAAAATTTAAGCAGAAGCATAAAATGCCGATTTTCAAAGAATTATACAAAGTTAGAATGAATAATATATTTTTTTTATTTGCAGATTTCGCAACATCATTTAAATGAGTGATATCAAAAGTAAAAAAAATATATATTCATTACATAATTATGAAAAATATAATAAAAAATTTTTAAACTGTTCAGTTTTTTACTAAACTGCACCATTATTTATTTATGTTGAACGGTCTGGGCATAACTTTTTTTTTCTATCAGTCGGGCCAATAGAAATCTGAAAAAATCGACCTGAATACTCACCTAGTTTGGCTGATCCGAGTTCTCATCCAGCAAAATCTATCTCTAAAATATGTCTTTTATATATATATAAAAAAAATATTACAACATACGCTAAAAAATTCTTGTCTGTGCGATACAAGATATTTAATTGCGTCATCTTTACAACCAATCAATCGCAAGGGTGTCGAGAGTCACTATGTCGACTCGGTTCTCAAAATAAATCGAAACGCCCCACCCTCATTTAAAGTGTTCCTTTTTTAATCCATTCTTAAATCTGCTGCTTGAATGTTTCAGCTGCAGATTTAATTGAAAGCTATATACTATGAATTCATTTTATAAGTGCAAATTTTATGGATTTAATTTTTAAGTTTTTATCGTTTTATTTGTCTGGTGTGAGATTTAACACAAATTGAACATTCTTTCCGATTTGTTTAATTTCAACAGATTTTTCCTCTATTGCACTCACAAATAAGTATATTCCCTTACTAAAGTTAATGATTGGAATGAATCATATCTTGCTTATATTCTCAATTTTATTAGTTAATGTACATCTGGCTTTGTGTTACACTCTTCGACACATGATTGGTGATGTCATTTACCTCTGAATTTTGTATATACGTGTATAGACTTAAATATTTCTTTTGAGTCTATAAGAAAACTTGCATTATAGAATGCTGCTTCAAGCACCTCATGAAAGTCAGCAACATAAAATATTCTTCAGTAATTATTGGAATAAAATATCAGAGTTGATAAAGCATCTTACCCCCAAATAATCAAAATAATTAACAATACATTTTAAAAATAATATAATATCCTAATAAAATGATTAATAAATATGAAAACTAGAACTTTAATTATTCAATATTAGTCCAGTCACATTCCCTTCTTTGGAGTAGAGACTGTATGACTCCACCCACATTTTAAAATTAATACTTCAATCAGGTTTCGAAGAGCGCGCTTACATTAAAAATTAACATGAAAGTTGACTGACAAATAAAATGAATGACCAACAAAATATGCGCCATTTCCATCTAATCTTAATAAAGTATTCTATTAGAATGTGTATTTTCCTCTCAAATAACATACATTTTTAATATATGAATGATTTGAAGATTAATTTCTGTAGTTATTTTAAATAGTCTAAAAAAATATAAAAATTCGTCATATTCATTTGTCATTCGTTCATTATATTTCAAATATGACGTAATATTTGATTTAAAAAAATCCGCCAAGCTATTAATTTCATTTTCTGTTTTTTACGTGGAAGTTTTGTACAGAAAGGTTATGACGTAATATTCAATTTTCCTTAAATTCGTCAAACTATTTTATATTCATTTTTCACGTTAAAATATTTCAATTTTAGTTTCTAAAGATTTTTGTGATATTTTGGCGAAATAGTGAACATATATTTTATTTATTTATTTAATCATAATTCTATCTATAATTCTAAACTCCGTGATTTATTTTTTCTTCTGAAAATGTTCGTGTTTAATTTTTGTTTCGCAAAATTGCATCCGTAATACATAGCTGTCAACATCTTCCGCTTTTTCGGCCCGGAAAAATTTTAGAATAAATTTTAGTATTTCAAATCGCCGTATTCTGCTGATTAAATAAGCCAAAAATTTCTATTAATTTTTTCCGGGTCAAAAAATCAGAAGAGTTGGCAGCTATGGTAATAGAAAAAAAAATTAACTTAAATAATATTTTTAAAGGTTATTCTGAAAAAATAAATAAATGATATTGTGCAAATCTACAAATCATAATTTATTTTTATCTTTAATTTCAAGTCAAAATACTAATTATTATAATTATAGTTATTATTATTATTATTATTATTATTATTATTTGTAAAGTGTACGACAAAATGTAATTTCTGTAGCCTAGTAGAGAATTCGCTTCGCTCATCCTAATAATTTGGATATATATTCTAACAAGGAAGATCTCCATACTCAGAATTTTTCGAAAAAAAAAAATACTATTTAAACAACTTATGTATGCGATAAAGGATCAGTCAAATTTAGCGGCGGAATTGTAGTAGAAACTCTAAAAATAAAATACTTTCGAATATTTGGCGTGAAATGAAAAAACATCACTCGATTTGGAGAGCAGCACCTTTCCTCAGCTAAAGCAAACGATTTTAATGTAACTGAAAATTCTTTATGAATCGATTTTAAAATGCGTGTAAATGGTATTTATGAATTTAAATTTAAATAATTAAGGAGTTTAATACGTATATTTTCTTTTTGTAGTACATAAACATGCTGCTTATTGCTGCTGTTATTTAATTTCATCACTGCAAAAATAATTTCATATATAAAAAAATTTTTCATATATTTAAGCGTATTCCAAAATGAAGACCAGATGAAGAATGCTGCAGTTCCAATATCGGAAAAGTTTTCGTTTCCATAGCAACAAAGTTGAATCGACAGTTGTCATTTGGACTTCATTTTTTTAAGGGTTTTAATTTTTTTAGTTCATAATATTTTATAGTTTACTTTCAGTATATATATAATAAAATTACAGATTTAACAAATTAAAACTAACAACATTAAAGTTTAGGCCAGTCAAATTGTCATAAATAGATGCAAAAATTCTGCTAAAAGTTTTTATGTTTTTAAACTGTTTATGGGGATGCTAGTAACAAGAATTAAATGTTTTTCAACAAAACATCTCGAGGCTAAATTTTGTGGAGCGAAAAAACCACAAAATTTTCGGACTTTTTTCAGTTTTTTGTCTATAACTCAAAAATTATAAAATTTTTGCGTACTATACTCAATTACAAAAAGAAAGAGCATTAAATTCTCTACAAATTTCATTCTAAAACTGTTTTTCTAAAGCCATTATTAAGCGCGCTACAGCTTTCTGAATTTGATCCTTTTTTTATAACTTAGTGGAAAAATTGCAAAAGCGAAAATTTGACACAATTTTCCATTATTTTATCTTCTTAATGTAACTTATTTAAATTATAGGTATTTGCATGATAACAATCATGATGAATTGTAATGGTTACGTTATAAATAAATTAAGAACATTGTAACTTTTTGTGTATTTAGAGCTTTAGTGGAGAACATTAATATTATGTTTTTAACTGAATGTAAGTAAAAAATACTTACGGTGACATTTTTACATCCCCTCCTTTTGGATAAATAATGTCGTCGATATTTTCGTAGTTGATCCCATGATATTTTTTACAAATTGCCGAGCATTTGAGTCTTAATTTATGAAAAGAACATGCTTTTATAAAACTACATGACACAGTAGCAAGGATTTAGATGCCGGGTTTTGGCACTTTTGAACTGGCTGAAAGAGATCGTCCAACCCCATTCTTCAGGAGGGATGTTGTTTCTTAGCCTAGCTCGTACCTGATGATAACATCGGAGAAAAAGATGCTGCGCAACCTCTTGTGTTGGTGGTAGTCTTGCAAAATGAACTTTGCTTTTTGTGGCAGATTTACCAAATAACTGGAACATTAAGGTATTCAATTTTTGTGTGGTGCATCCACTGTACAGTGCAATATGGATTTTTTCTCCAATCTTCATGATTTCTTGATGGGTAGAGCCTAATTTATTGAACACGCAGGCTATTTCTCCAAGCTGATCATGTTTTTTCAAAGTGTTACAAAACTTTGACTTTCTTTGCCCAAAAAGAGCGTATGGTGTATAGCATCCGCTGAGTATATGAGTGAAAAGAACATTGTTGTAATTGTATTTGAACGATGTAGTTAAAAACCACTTGGTTTCAATGTTACCTCTTCCTGGCTTTTAGAAAAACAGATTTTTGGGCTGATAGCCTAATGTCATCATGATCACAAAAAGGTCAATGTCTTCTCTGACAATTATGACGCTTTTAAAAGATTCTGCTCTTGAAATGGCTGAGATAACTATCATGACATCAGCTTTTTCTTTTACCTGCTCAACGTAAATTCTGTTATTTTGAAATTCTTGTTTTGAAATTTTTAATTTGTTTTAAGCAATGAAATGAAGCGGCTCTTGTTTCTGACAATGGCATCGTCAACGTATGATGCGAGTCGACGCCCTCTTTTCTCTCCACTTGTTACAGATTGATCTAGTTTTACGCCACTAAAACTATGATACCATACATCTGCAAGTCAGGTTCGTGCTCAATACATTCAATTATTTTCTTTAGTTTATTTCGATTATTTCCCATGTTTTTCTGCAGCTTTCAAAAATATAATTTTCGCTTCTAACTTCTTTACTTTTTTGAAACAAATATCTCTTTGAGTTGGGCCTTTTTTTATTGTTTTTCGTCGAAGTCACCGAGATTGCTTTCTTCACACAAGAAGCAATTGAAACTTGAAAGAAGTGCTCGATCTGAGGGACGAGCTATAGTCTGTGTAGAATCTTCACCCCGACGAACATATGCTGCTATCATTCTCTGATTCGCATATGTTTTTCGGAAATCATCCTGTATTCTAACTTCCTTGCTAATTTAAAAAAAAAACTAATGAATATTACTTTTGATGAATAATACTTTGACGCTGAACGCTATGTTCAAAAAGCTTGGCAAGTTCTTTCTGGCTCACAATGCGAGTATCACTATTTGAAGCCGTTTGGCGAATGAAAAAAATAATTTTTAGTCGAGCTCACACATTTTTCATTACTGCACGAGAAGAGATGCAATAAACTGAATAACAGCATATTAGAAACGTATGTATTTAAAAAAGAACACTTCCATCTGAACAAAAGCGGCTCGGGAACGTCACATGACCACAATCTTCCATCTGCATTCCTTTCTTTTATCCCCGGCCCTCCCTCCCTTTGTAATTGTTTTTCTTATATAATTTCTAGAATTTGTGCGTCTTCTGTACGCCTTTCCTAACAATTTCATTTTTCATCCATCAATGGGAGTATTTAAATTTGAAGCGAAGAAATTGTTAGCGATGAAAAAAAGTTTTTGGGGATAGGGGGCGAAAAATAGGTCACTTTCTGGAATGTTAAAAAAAAAGTGACATTTTCAAAAAATCATAGCGCGCTTAGTAATGGGTTTAGAAAAACGTGTTTGTAATAAAATTTTTAGAGAATTTAATGTTCTTTCTTTTTGTAATTAAGTATGTTATGCAAAAAGTTTATATTTTTCGAGTTACAGGCAAAAAACTGAAAAAAGACCGAAAATGTTGTGGTTTTTTGGCTCCACAAAGTTTAGCCTCGAGATATTTTGTTGGAAAACCATTAATTCTTGTTACTAGCATCCCCATAAACATTTTTAAAATATAAAATCTTCTAGCAGAATTTTTGCATCTATCGGCCCTTTTTTCTGACAATTTGACTGGCCTATTATTTAAATGTATATATATTTTTTAATTACAAGTTCAACATGAAACATTTTTACCTTAAAAAGTATTTGACATTAAAAAAACATTTTTTTTTGAAATTTTATTTCGTCGCCAACCGATGATAAACCGCTAAATAAATCATTTGTTCATTATTTTTTATGAACGTTTAGGGATTCCGCCGATTTTTTTTTTTTTTTTTTTTTTTATAAACATACATATTTACTTGAGAAGCATACTCTGTATTTTTTTAGAGTTTTGTGAGTCTGCCCGTATGGAGACCTTCCTTGTAAGTTACGAGACTTTCATTCTTATTTTTAATACAAATATCATAATAAAAAGGCAAAGTTGAATTGACAAGCATATATTTGTAAACAAATGCTTGTAAAAACATAAATTATCAAGCTAACATTCAAGTGTGACGGTGTTACTCGTGTCGAGGTATAGCACCACTTTATGTTTTTTTTTTATGTATACAATTCTTTTTCGAGGAGAGGGGCAAACTTATGTTTTCTCATTAAATAACCTCAAAGGACTAAATTGATAAAGCTTTCTCGGGATGAAAGCTAATTAAACATTCCATTGAATGTTATGTTAAGTTAAATTTAAGTTAATATTAAAAAAGTTTTTTCGAATTGTACCAGTAAATTTATTAAATGATATATTGTAGAGTAATACACTGCTCAAAACAATTAAAGGATATTTGAAGTTTTATATAAAATAAAGATATAAACGAATTTTTTTTGCCGAAAATAGAAGAGAATCACAAATGCAAATTTTTCTGGTTTTCAAACTGTGGAGTATGTAAATTTTGAGTTCGACGTCAAAAACGTCGCTTCAGCGGCAGCGAATGAAATTTGACTTTCAACTGGATAAAAGAGAATGAAGACAAGGATAATCGGCATTCAGTGATTGCTTTGTTTAGATGAGTACGATGTCTCAGCGAAGTCATTTGACAGATTCAGAAGCTTGGAGAATTGTTGGTAGTTTAGAAGGGGGCCAAACTCAAGCCGAAATAGCGCAAGCCATTGGAGTGTCACAAGGTGTCATTTCCAGGATCTGGAACCGTTTTTTGGAGAGTGGATGTGCAGGCCGAAGATTAGGGCAAAGTCGTAGACGGGCAACAACGCCAAATGAAGATAGGTGTTTAGCGTTAACAGCTCGGAGACACCGAAACATGAACGCTACTCTTCTCCACAACACCTTTGCTCGGCTACAGGCATCACGATTTCAACTCAGACTGTCCGAAACCGGCTCCATGCTGTAGGTCTGTATGCTCGCCGACCGATGGTATGTGTTAGATTAACATCAAGACATCGTCGCGACCGCAGGGAGGGGGCAACCGAGCATGTCAACTGGAGGAGAAATGAATGGAGCAATATACTGTTTTCTGACGAGTCCCGTTTTTCTGTGCATCCGGATAATAGGCGTATTTTCATCTGGAGGGACCGTGGCAGTATGAATAATCCTGCTTTCGTGCACGAAAGTGTCAGATTTGGCGGTGGAGGAATGTTGGTGTATGGTGGCATCTCCATTGACGGGCGCACTGACCTCTACATCATTCGAGATGGAGCTCTGACTGGTCGCCGATATAGGGATGAGATCCTCAGATCTATTGTACTCCCTTACGCTGCAGCAATCGGAGATAACTTCATTTTAATGGACGATAACTGCAGGCCACATCGTGCAAACCTGGTGGAGGATTTCCTTTTCGAGGAAGGGATCGTTCGAATGGAATGGCCAGCGTGTTCTCCAGACATGAATCCAATCGAGCACATTTGGAACGCTCTAGGAAGACGAGTTTCTGGCCGCCAACAACCCCCACAAATTCTATAAGAACTGGAAAGAGCTCTTCTGGAAGAATGGGGCAGAATACCCCAACTCGTCATTAATAGCCTCTTTGAGTCCATGCCTCAAAGGTGTTCAACGTTGCTGGCCGCCCGTGGAAACCATACCCCCTACTGAAAATGATTTTCTTTAAAGAAAACACCTTTTCTTATTCTTTTTTCTCATATGCACAAATTGTGTTTTTTTCCTTTTGTACACAAATGCGCAATAAAATGCATTTTTTTCTGCCAAACATGTGTAATTTATTCTCATATAACTTACTATGTCTGTCGACCATGTATCAATCAGCTAAAAAGTTTCCCAGATACAAAATCCACCTAAAACTGCAATATCCTTTAATTGTTTTCAGCAGTGTAGTATAGCTATGTATCCATCGTTATATGGAGTTCCAATACCTGCGATCTGGATTCCATTTCTGGCCTGTGCAATTTTTCGTTCAGTTGGAAATATTCACTTCGTTTGATAAATTTACCAATCGGTTTAATGTGTTAAAATAATAGTATATCTACGTATCCATCGTTATATGGAGTTAACTTACCTGCGGTTTATTCTGCCGAGCTGTGTAAATGACAGACTAGATGTTATGACCAATAAGGTTATCTGAGCGAAAGATCCCAGTCAGCTATCGTCCAGTTAGCTTAACAGGTTAAGCATCCGCTTTGTAAGCGAAGTATCTGGGTTCGATTTCAGGCCTGGGCAATTTTTCGCTCAGTTGGAAATATTCAATTAGTATGAAGCATTTACCAGTCACTTTGATTGTATCGAAATAATAGTAAATCATACTTGAGTCTGTTTTTTTAAATTATCTGTTAAAAAATAGTGAAAACATTTATTTAAATTTCTGTTGGACAAAATGTCAGTCCCGAGTTACATAACAAAAATTACTGAAAAGAAAAATGATAATTTAAAATAACATACTTGCTTTAAAGTATTTTCACTGTAAAATAACAACTATTTCAATGACATAATAAGTTTAATGATGCTTTTAATAATTTCCTGTTTTAATGACTGCCAAATAGAAAAAAAAAACAGACAAGCATATTCCAAGCAGCATCAATAAAATTTTACTTTCCCGTAATAAATAAATAAATAAAAACAAATTCGACAGTCTTAAATGCACGTTATCATACGTAACCAACACAAAAGGTGAATTTCGCAAAAAATCATGCAACACCCTCCCTATTTGCACAAAACATTTAACAATTAAGATTTTTGAGGTGAAAGGACATGATGCTATCTATAACCAGAAAGGGAAGCGGGAACATTAGTAAATATAAAGTTGAAACCGATATAGATTTTTATCAGCTTCTCCAGACGAAACAGCCGAGCAAGAATTTTCTAACCATTTGTTAATCAAACATTAGGCGGTAAATTCGGCTTTTTTTTTTTTTTTTTTTTTTTTTTTTTTTTTTTTTTTACTTAAAATATTTATTTTTTATAAAGTATGGTGTGAGTCTTTAAATAAATATTTTCCATTTTCATCTCTTTCTGAGTATATTTAACTACTAGGACTTCCCTCAGAGGGAGTAGTCTGAGCGATATTGCTGAGAATACACATTTAATAACTTGCGATAAGTAAAGAAAATGAAATGTTACCTTTAATTGGTCATTCATTGTGATAAAATATGATGAAAATAAGCTATTGAATCATAGAATTACAAAATCTTATATATAAAGTTGCATATACTATTTTTGTAAAAAAAACAAACCATGCATGGATATAAAATTGGAAATATGCAAAATGTTAAAAGTAATGCAGAAAATAAAACACCAAATTTTCCTATATTGGAAATATAACTCTTTGAAATGATGTCATGAGCATAAACAGAAGCTTCGCACCGATTTGAGAAACTATAAATAACATAACCATTATGTTTGAAGAGAATGGAGTGTATTTTATATGGTGTGAAATCCGTCCGAATAGTTTATAATGTTGAATATCTGTTTTTCACGGATGCAATGAGGTTGTCGATAAGAGTTAAGGAATCCTTTTTTTAAATTTGTCCTAAACGAGCACTTACATCTTATAAGTTACTGTGATGCCAAAGTTATAGTTTCTGACCCCAACAGTATCCTAGAAATTGCAATATTCTCAATAAATTGGGTTTAAAACTTTTTCTAGAATTTTTTTTTTTTTTTTTTTTTTTTTTTTTTGTGAAATTAAATTGTCAAATATTTTAGAAATCGTTCATAACGATAATATTATATCTTAAAAGTTTCCACAAAAAAAAGATTTTTAATTTTTAGTCATATCAACATCAAAGAATTCTCAATTTTAGAACTGTTTTTGCTCGTGCATTGATGGTGATTATTGTTCCTACGCAAAATCCTTATATATACTATAAATGTGAAAGTGTGTCCGAAAAATTGGAATGAACTTGGCTTCAAAACGGATGGATTAATGTCTTTGAATCTTTGCATATGGATAGATTATAGGAGTGGAATGAACATAGGCCAATTTTTATTAATTTTATTCAAATATTTTCCTTAATAATTCAAATTTTAATTATTTTTCATACAAAATCAATAGGCATTTTTCACATAAAATTTAACCATTTTCCTTTCCTGTTGCCAAGAAAATAAAAAATTGAAATAATAGTTTTTCAGCGGCAATGAATTTTTAATAAAAAACTTCCACGCGAAAAACTATAATAAAATAATTTAAAAGAAAATAAATATGACGTCATGTTTGAAATAAAAATAAAAGCTGTATTTTTTATAATACATTTAACAAGGATATTTGTTTAGTTAATGGGAATTTTTGTGTAAAATATGGCGACATAAATTAAAAGTAAAAAGAATGAAAAAGAATTATATTTTTAATAAAATGGTTCACTTATGAAAATGTGACGTCATAATTGAAATAAAACAGGTACTTTATAGCAGTCGTTAAAAATACAAGGGGTATGAATATCAGTAGCTAATGGAGCGAGATAAATAATGACGTCATATTTAAAATGAATCAGAAATATTTTTTACTTATATTAATTAATAAGTTATAAGATACATACAAATGAATATTTTTATTCAAAACTCATAATTATCAATGGAAGAAATTTTTGTGGGGAAAAGGCGGAAAATAAAACTACTGATTAATATATTTTTGGCTCGATTTTTTAACACTTTCGAACAAAGTTGAAAAGTTATGCTTTCGGTTTGTCTGTCTGTCTGGTCGCTTTCTAAGTTTCGTAAATATACTCCGATTTCCATGAAATTTTTGGACCTTCTTAACGTTTACCTAGCACAAATACCTATTGAAAATAAAGTTTCTACCATGATTAGTTTATTTACAGGGATTTGTCAAAAAATTACCTTACATGACGGCATTATGGGGAAAATCGTTTTAATTAAATTTAACTATGTTACACCCTGTGAAACATATTCAAATCTATATGCATTTACAAAGTGCACTAAAATATGCATTTTGTAAAGTATGTAGTGAAAAGGACACTTATTATTCATTTACAGGGTTACACAGAAGAATTCCATTCCATAAGAATAAAAGGAGGAACAGTTTCCGACATATTTTAATTATGGTAAACGATTTCATGTATAATCAAATTGATATACATTGCTGAGGCTTAATGTGAGTTATTTCATGAATAATACGAAGTGCATAGCATTTACAAGGACGCACAAAAGATTTCAAATATTATATATTCTATTCGAAGTACTGTATATGATGGATGATGACTGTTGCATGGATGAAATGCATTTTGAATTATGATATGTGCTTTTAAGTTTCGCTAAATGTATGCATATTAAATGGAGAGTATAAATGGTAATAGTATAAATAGTTAAATTTAGATATATCATCTTTTAAAGCAAAAAAAACGAGGTCTGATTATCGAGCCTACTGATTACGAAATGTGCATTACATTAAAAAAATAATAATAAAAAAAATATTGCAAATATTGATTTTTCTTTTTCTTTTGTGCAGTTTTGGCTTCGAAAGGTGCGCTATGTTGCAAAAAGATATAAGCGACTATGAAAACACACTTGGTAAACGTTCATGCTCAGTTTTACAAATAAATATGGCACATATATGCCCTATACACACCGAGGTACCTAATTGGTGCCAAGATGGCGTTTAGTTGCCTAACATGCTGGTTATCATATAAATGTTATAATAAATTGTTTGTTCTAAAAATATTATCATTTATTGATTGTTATTTCTTTTTTTTAATAACATAAAATGTTTCGTTTATTCCCTTTTTTTCATTTTGAAATAAATAAATAACGTGTTATTATAGCATGCTATATGTATCTGGTAATCAAAACGATGTTTTCGCCTAATTGTCATAAAAAATCTCGCCAAACCCGATGCTTATATCTCTAGTATATTATCTCAAGTATTTTATTTATGTATATTATAATTGTTTTTGCATACCACTTACTTCTTTTTGTATATAAAAATAGGTAAGTGGCTCCTTTATGCAGTATAAATTGTGTAAATCTTTAAAAAATAGGCCCCGTTGCCCCTTTTTGGATCGAATTAAAAAAAAAATTAATGTCTAATTCCAAGATTGCTCCCAGGTATGATTCATAATCCAAATTTCAAAGTTGTATGCCAACAGGAAATGGATGAAAAATGGGAAAAGATGTCACATATGCACCAGAGTACATAATTGGCTTCAAAATGGCATTATTTTGTCTGAGGTGGTACCCGGCTTTATTTATTTATTATTTGTTAATTTACTCATAAAATGTTTATTAACTTTCATTTCCTTTTTTTTATTATATAAAATATTTCTTTTTATAGTTATTAATTATTATTATTATTTTATTCACTGTAAGTTCTTTTTGAAAATAGAAAATAATTTAAAAATGTGTATGTAAGCGTTATTTGAAAACGGAGTTTTCTCCAAATGGGCTTTGAAAAAAATTGCGCCAAATCTGATGCGCTTGTGGTATCCGTGCCGAAAAATTAGTGACCAGAATTGACTTCCACACACAAATAAAATATAAGTTAAAAGAAAACATGCAATAAAAATAAATAAAAAGGGAAAATGATGTCATAAAAGAAACTTTTTATTTAAAAACGTAATTGTTTCTAATTTTCACATGCGAAATTTATAAAACATTCTTTTAGCGATCAAAAAATGCTGTTAAGAGATTATCACAAAATCTCAAAATCAAAGTTTTTATGACATTTTTTTAATATAAAAAATAACAGTTTTATTTTCTTGCATGATTAAATTTTAAGATGTTTTATTGCATTCAATATTTCTGAGTGCGTAAATGATTACTATTTACTCCATGTACTGATTCCGTTATCTACGAAAATATCCAGCCGGTGAAAATCAAGCACACCAAATTTCTGTGACGTATGCAAATAAATTGTGCTTTTTTATCAGTTTTTTTAATATAACTATTTTTAATATAACTATTTTAAACTATTAGCCTCCGATGCTATTTCTTTCAGACAAGCTAAAAAATGTCGTGTCATCAGCCCTGAATTTTCTACTCAACCTATCTTGATAATTATTTTTTTAAATGAAAGTTATTTATTTGTAGTTGTGCCCATTTTAGCTATTTTTTAATTTATTTCCATTTTTATTTTTAATTTTAAATGCTTTTTATGATATTTCCTAAAATCAACTCAGTTTAGTTTTTCTCTCGATAACAAAAATTTATTTTTCAAAATTATTGCATATAATTATGCACTAATTGAGGTAAAAAATACATATTTACTGAGAAATAATATTAATAATGTAAATAAAATAACAGAAAATAATTTATGATAAAAATTAATGTCTAAAGCGAAATGAGAAAAAATTCAAATGAGGAAAATGATGTCATTCAGCAATCAGATAAATGGGAATTACAATATTATTACGGATGCGTTTTTCATATTACTAATAGCAGCAACTTTTAAAAAACATTTGAAGAGAAAATGACGTCACTATTTAAAACATCGCATTTTTACTCATAACGCTATTACAATTCAATATTTTTTTTCATTATGGACACTGAGATTGAGATTTTACTTTCAGATGACTTCAGTTAGTGAAGATAATGTCATAGTAAAAATGAAATTAGTTTTTTTTTAAATAAAACTATTTTTCTGTGAGTGTATATAAAATAAAATTTCTGAATTTTGCCGGCACTCAGATTACAATTTTAACTGAAGATGTGCGAATATTTGCAGCAAAATTGTAACTGGCAAACTTGACATTAAGTTTGGAAATATATTTATCATATATTGTTTCAATAATGTAATTAATTTTTTTTTTTTAAACCAAATCGATCGGGTCTTTTAAACATTTCATTCGTCGAATTCGACGGGATTTCATTCGTTTTATTGTTCAATGCATTTCTTTTTACTCAGAGTCTATAAAAAAGCGTTTAAACTAAAGAAAAAATCCGTTTTTGATGAATCGAGTTAATGAAGAAGTAGCACGCAAAATTGTACCGCTTTATTATTCCGCAATTCCAATGTCTCACAGAGAAATTGCTAATCAATTGGGTATTTCACGCCGTCCTGTTTGCTTTTATATTGATTAACACAAGAAAAATGAAGTTAGTTCATTGCTTTTTAAACGGGGTCGCCCTTCTAAAAAACCTCTATCGATTTTTTTTTCTAATCGGAGGCGAAACTGAATTGTGCAATGGCAGAATCTACATTCAACTTGTTTGGAATTAATTTTTAAAAGTATGTGCATTCACCAGATTACCTTCATAGGTACCTTCTGGTACAAACAGAATCGAAATCCGACAAGTACTTTTTGAGATTTGCTTGACGAAAGAATTTTTTTGACTTTTAATACGTTACGTACTCTGAGTATAAGACTTCGCTACGCTCAGACAACTATTTACTCCATGTGTTCTGGTTCGGTTGTCTATGAAAATATCCAGCCGGTGAAAAATGACGCCCACCAAGTTTCTGTGACGTATGCAAATAAATTGTGCTTTTTTATCAGTTTTTTAAATATAACTTTTAAACTATTTGGAACTAATTTTTCGTAGATGGTGCATTCACCAGATTACCTTCATAGGTATCTACTGGTACAAACAGAATCAAAATCCGACAAGTACTTTTTGAGATTTGCTTGACGAAAGAATTTTTTTGACTTTTAATATCGTTGCGTACTCTGAGTATAAGACTTCGCTTCGCTCAGACAATTAAATTTTGGAAGGCGTCATTTTCTTTTGATGTTCAACATTCTCCACAAAAAACAGATAATATAATTTAAAAAATACTACTAAGCGATAACCTTTTGATGAAAGCACAATTTAATACGTTTATTTTGTTTATTATTTTTGTACACTAATAGTATTATAAATTGCTCGAAATCATAGTATTTATTTTTGTTTTCTACATTTTATTTCTATAAATTACATTAAAAGACATATTATTATTAAGAATTAAAATCCGCGGAATTATAATCCAACTTTATGTAAATTTCATAACTACAGCAAAATCTTAGGATATTATTTTTATTGATACTAAAATTTAAAAAAAAAGTTCCAATTTTAATGCGAATTCCCAAAATTATTTCAAGGACATTCCCCCCCCCCCTTCTGCACTGTTTATAGGAAAGGCGAATTGTTTTTAAAGATCTACAGTCTAGCATATTGCAAGCATATAACAGTCTAGCATATTGCAAGACTAGCATATAACAAAATATATTTTAACTTCGGCGTAGTAATAATAATAAAAGAAAAAAAACCATTTTTCTTGTCCTTAAATGCATATTATCAAACGGAACACATAATAGTATCACAAAAGATGAATTTCACCAAACATCAAAGCCCCATATTTCAAAACTAATATCATGCTCCTGATATGTTCAATACAATTAACAATTAAGATTAGTATAGAACTCCTATAATAGAAGCCTTAAATTAGTGTAATGTCAGTACAGTGCCGTGGCATCAATCAATTTTATTTTCATCATGCGAGGAGATTTTAACACCAGTAGAGGTGCTTAATCGCTAATGAAATTCCTGGGAGCAGTCTACTTCATAAACTGAACCGGCATTTTAATACAATAACATATTATTGAATAGATTTACTGGTATGAATTGAAAAAAAAAACACTCTTTAAAGTTCACCTTACTTTATAATAATACCATTCAATAGCAGGTTTAATTGGCTTTAACACAAAAAAGCAGCATTGCCAAGTTCTTCCATTGTGGAAAAAAAAAAAAAATAAAAAAAATAAAAAATAAAAAAAACCATGGAAAAATCCGTCTGGAAGAAATGAAAGAAACTGTTATTCTTTAAGAATTTACAATATAATTTTCAACTTTGTATAATACAATAAATATATTCTTCTCATAATCTGATACAAATTAATTGCATTAGACCAACATAAAAAGATCATGAAGTATGTATCGTAAATTAAATTACACTAGTCTTTTAGCCAAGATCACACACAACGCCTGTCTAAAGATATTTCAACCATTGGTTTAATGAAGAGGAGAAATTTTATGCAAAATACACAAAATCAGATTTTAACTATTTCAATTGAACCAACATATTTTTTAATTAATTAAGCTTTTGAAACTAGTAGTAAATAGTAGGATTCATTCACCAAAATTAAAATGAAACCCATTTAAATAAAAGACAGCGCTTTGAGTTTATATCAATTTCATTAAGGTAAGTAATGTACAATAATTATTGTACTAAAAAAAACATTAAATTCCTCATTTTTCTTACTACAGTGCAGCATAGTACATAAAAAACGTTTTATAGCAACATGATGCTGCAATCAGTTTCTAAAGTTAAAATGGATGAATGCCAAAGATGAAAAAATAATTCTTTTCAGTTCTAAACTTCAGTTTAGTTTAAAAATTTTTGACATCCCCTCCCCATAGATATTTTTCGATCATTAATCTTTTTAAATCTGCACTGAGATATGCACACTGGATGCTAGTATGAATAATCATAGATTTATTGCAGTTTAAAAATAAGGCATTTTTCTATGAAAATAATGTATTTTTTAATAAAAAATAAACAATTTGTAGGTAATACTCCCTCCGTCTAAATTAGGTGCCTGTAAAATTACACTACTGTAATTACTGGTACATTATACTGTACCTGTAAAATTACACTACAATGGATAGAACTCAGTAAACTGAGTTATAGAAGTTATGGCCACTCGAATGTGAAATAATGGAAATAAGAAGTGACGTCACTTTACCTAATAAGAAAGTTACGCACAAACACCGAACTTCATTTCTATTTTTTATTTTTGGAAAACAGCAGATTACTGTATATTTTTTTTGCCATTTTATCGTAGCAACTAAAAAAAAATGGACCATAATTTCCGGATCAAACAATGAATTTTAAACCCAGAAATAAAATGTAAATTATCGAATCGCAGTAAGTACTTGACATAAATTCACTTCTATGCCTAAACAGAACTGTTTGATCCACGGATTATTTGTCAGAAATTACGACAATTAAAATTCCTGCTACTTCAAGAATATCGTTGGTTATAACATCCAGTGAATGTTGGCTTTAATTCGTTTTTATATACTCCCTCCGTCCAAATTAGGGGCAACATTTAGGTCGAAAATTTTGTCCCAAATTAGTTGCAGCATTTGAAGTTAGTGGAGTCAAAAATAACTTCCGATGCATTTTAGTAGATCGATACCTATAAAACTACACTACAATGGATAGAACGCAATATACTAAGTGTTAAAAGTTATCGCCACTCGAATGTGAAATAATGGAAATTAGAAGTGACGCCACTTTATCTAGTAAAAAGTTACGAGACTTGTAATTATGAATAACAATTAAATTGATATCCTAAAGAAGGAAATTAATAACAAAAAGCGTAACACTGTATTGTACTGCAACGTTTGAAAAATAGTAAACTAAGCCATGGTGCCACGTGTGCTGCAACGATTAAATTTATTGTGCTTCGTAATGCAATATTCCGTTTTTGGAAGCAGTCAAATAAATCCAAAATCAATAATGATGAAATTTACAGTATAAATTCATAAAAAAACAAAAATAAAGACACTTAAAAAAGTAAATAAGTAAAATGAAATGATAACGTAAATTATCAACAACTGAACAATATACGGGAGGCTCCAATAAAATGCCGTAGTTCATTAACTTGGAAGATAATTTTATGCCATTACTGATAGAAGAATTGTTACAATATGGGACGTGGCTTGAAAGTTCAAAATCAATAATGATGTAATTTACAATGTAAATTCACAAAAAATTGGAAATTGCGTACAAATAAATAAATAAAATAAAGTAAACTCTTTAATGCCTGATTTTTAATTTCGTTCGGAAACAATCATATTTAAGTCTATTTTTGGAAAATTATCGCCTAGAAAAATGGTGAAAGCGTTTATTTCATTTTCTGTTGGACATAATGTCAGTCTTGTTACTTAACGAAAAATGCTGAAAAAAATGATAATTTTAAATAATATAGTTGCTTCAAACTGATTACACAGTACAATAACAGCTATTCAATGACATAATAAATTTAATTATGCTTTTATTTGCATTATTATTTTTACATTATTATTATTATTATATTATTAACAACTATTACAATTATAACAATTATTAGGAAAAAACAGTCAAGCATGTTTCAAGCAGTATCAGTAAAATATGTTTTAAGTTCCCGCAAAAAAATAAAGAAAGAAAGAAAGAAAGAAAAGAAAAGAAAAGAAAAGAAAATAAATAAAAATAAAAATAAAAAAACAGATTCCACGACCTTAAGTGCATGTTGTCAGATCTAAGAAACACATAATAGAAACACAAAAGAAGAATTTCGGAAAAAATCAAAGCGCAGTATTGAAAAAAATATGTCATGCAAAATTCTCCGTGCACAATGAATGCATTTAACAATTTTCATCTTTGAAGTAAGACCCGACATCATCCATTATCAGAAAGAGAGACGCAAATGCGAATATTGGAAAGTGATTTTAAGGCCCCACACTAGTCACTGAAGAAGACCCGGATGATAATGATAAGTCTATGGGGCCGTTCTTTTCAGATATCTTCTCATACTTTAATACTTTTTATATAAGATAGCTGAGGACGACCGACAACCGCGTTAGTTTTTACTTTTTCGATTTTGATTTCAGATTTAAAAAAAATATTAATACTTTAACTTTCGAAACCGGTTCTGAAATTGAAACTATCACAGTATAAGAAATATATAACATTAATCGAAAAAATAAAAAAAAGCCCGGTTATGGATTGTCCTCAGCTTTCCTATGCAAATACAATCATGAAAAAGTATTAAAATTTGAGTGAGATATTTGTATATAACGCCCCCATAGATTTAGCATTATCATCCGGGTTTTTTTCAGTGACTAATGTTGTGACTTATGGACGTCGATAGAGGTTTTTATCAGCCGTTCCTTACGATACAGCCGAGCATGAATTAAAGTGATTTGAAGTTCGGCTATATTTACAATTTATATTTTATGGTGTGAGCGTTGAAATAAACGTTTTGTGTTTTCATTTATTCCTGAGTATATTCAACTATTGAATCTTGAAAGACGTCATTTCCCTTTGATGTTCAATATTCTCTAGAATAAACAGAGAAAATAACTTGAAAAAAAAAAAATACTTCTAAACAACAAACTTTAGATGTGAGAACAATTTAATACATTTTCGGATAACCGGGAGGTTTATGCCTAAAATTTGTTTACAGAAAATCTGTGATCGTAATTTAGAACATCGTTGTAATAAAAATATTGTGATGCCGTATTCAAAGTATTCTGAATGGACAAGCCACAAAGTGAAGTTGATAAGATCTTAAACGCTACACTTTGATATACTAGAGTAGAAGACACAACGAGATCAAATTTGTTGTTATTTAAAAGGAGTCATAATAAAGGAGCATTGAAACGATACAAAGTTGAAAAACAAATATCACAACATGTTTTGTAAAAAAATGAAGTGTCGTACACGTCTTTTTAATAAAGTTGTCAAAATTACGCAATGGAATAAATAGACTCTGTTTAACATTATTTCTATCAGGGTCCAAAAACACATTTCAAAACTTCGATTTTTACTTATTTTGGTTCTAATTTTTAAAGCTAATAAGCATTAAAACAACTCTTCAGTGCATTAGAGTTGTTTCGGACTTGTTTGTTCTAAAACTGAATAGTAATTATAAATCAAAATATGTTGAAAAATGTATATTTTGACATCGATTAAAATAATAAAATTTTTCCCATTTAAAAAGGACTTTAAGGAATTTTAAGGTCTTTCGGTTAAGCTGTTTTCTGAAGACAGGGATTCGGATAACCGAGGTACTACTGTACTTTTAGTTTGTTTAGTTTAGTACTGTATTTTTGAATAATGTACAGTAAAATATAGAACAGTGCAGAATGATTTCCATCTAAGAAATCATTTCCAGTCTATCCCTTTGACACCACCAAAATGATTTGATCATTATCATGCTTGTCTGTTTTTGTACTCAAACTGTCTGTCTGTCCGTCCTCATATAACAACTCAAAAACTACCCAACCGAATCGTTTGAAATTTTAAATACATAATTATTAGATAATTTTGTCACGTCGTTTAAAATGTTATGAAAATCGGATGCGTAGTTCAATTACAGGGACAATTAAAATTATTTCGATACATTACGGTCAATAGGGAAAGAAGTTTCAAGTGCATTTTAAAGATCTTACACTCTTTCGAGCACAATAAAATTGATAGGCATCTATGAAGTATATACTAAAATAAATATTTTGTACAATCCGTGGTGCAAAGAGTATTTGTTATTGATTTACAAGGCCACACAAAAGTATTCTATTACATAATTTTCCACCAAGATAAGACTTGGCAGACCGATTGCATTTTAATATGCATGTCAAGTTTTAATTAATTCTGGAATTTTCTCCGTAAAGTCTTTAAGGTGATTGTCTGTGTTTCTGCATCCCGGTATATATTGAAAATAATGCTGAAAATTTTGAGGGATGTCTCTAAAAGTGAAAAAGAAAAAAACAAATTGTGAAATAACCGATACTTTAAAATTCGCAAAGCAGTTGAATACTTTTTTTAGTAGATATTACTTATAATGAAGAACTAAAACTTATAAGTAAGGTAAATGAATATTTGAAGAGTAAGTAATAGAAAAATTGAAACCTGCAAAATAGTCTCTTTTTTTTATTGATTACTTCTCGAGTAAGATTAAATATTATTGCATTTTTTTGCATTTTCACAAACGTAAAATATAAATATCAATAACTCTACAAATGAATTACTAATTAAGTAATCGATTAAAAATTTAGATTGATTAATTCTCCATTACTTTTGTGCCTAATTAATGTAATTTAAAACCTTCGGGTACATTTAAACTTCAACTTTACTATTTTGTTATTTTTTATAGCTTTCTGAATGATTAATTAAAAAAAATGTAAAAACTCCGAATAAGGGACACCTCTATTTAAGGGTTGAAAGTTCCGCTCCCATAGGTGTCCCTTATTCGGAGGTTTCACTGTATTACTTATTATACAAAGAATTCCTGAAATTTTTTTCATTTTTAGACTAACATGCATTTTTAGTTATTAAATAACGATTCATGAAATTATTTTTTATGTTACAGCTAGAATAAGTTATGATTTAAAAAATAATATGCAACAACCTGGTACAATAAAAAGTTGTTGTTGTATACACAGAAATTTTTCAATTAAACAATATGTTTAACAAAGGGATATTATTCATTACATAATTCTTGTTGCTAAATATAACAATGAATTCATGTCATGTTACAACAATGATTACTTTACATCTTTCTCAATAATTCTAAAATTTTGCTGTTGATGATATTAAATAGTACAAAATTTTCAAGGGTTTCATTTTCGTAAATTAATTTTACTTTTTCTTTTTTTTTTCTTTTTCAAATAAACCTTTATTTCAACATGGCAGTAACAGGAAAATCAGTAAAAAAAATTACCAAAAGGAAGTGCCCGCAGTAAAGGATCTTCTTTTTGCAAAGCAAATCCGAAAAAGAAGGAACAGGCTGCAGAAGCTTTTAAAATCAGTGCCGACACGGTCATGGAATTGACTTCCAAATTCCTGTGTGAAAATCATGACTTTTCACATTTCACAGGTCTGGAGGCTGTGGAGATCATTTTCATTGTTCAAGCTTTGTTGTTTATTAACTTGGAGGAAATGAACGAACACTCCAGGCAGAAAAATCGAAAAGTGTGATGTCAATTGATTGGATAATATTATCAGTGGAATCGTAGAGCAGTTATAATATACACAGTTAAACAAAGAACAGCTCTCTGGTGTGTTTTGTTCCAGTTTCACGAATAAGATTTTGTTATGTTTATTCAATATGACTATAATTAACAGTAAAATATTTTGACAGTTAGTTTTAAATAAAAAGATATGTATGATATAGGACTTGTTATCCTTTATAATGATTTAAGTGCTTTAACAGATGTAAGTTTTTCGAAGAGAGTGAAAAAAGTCCGATCCAGGATTCGAACCAGGCATGTATTGGCTGAAGCCGCCAATGCTCTTCCTACTAAGCCATCCCGGACGAATTCTGGGGACTTTTTCACCCAAATGACCTCAACGATAATAGAATCTGGTCTGATACTATGGATCAGCTCAACAGAATAAATCGAAGGTCAATATTTAGAACTATAAAAATCGCTGCATACGAATCATTTTTTCCCCCTCTTGGAAAAATTTAGGTCTGTTATAAGAAATTTGCCGATTGAATAATCGTGTTTAAAATTAATTTAAGTGTTTTGTTTTGCTGTTTTTTTCGTTGTGTCATATGCTGTATTTTATGCTCTTCCACATTGATGCTGGTGTACAGAGTATCCCAAAAGCCTGTATAGATTATAAAAATTCCTAAAGCTAATTGAAAGCGATTGTTTTTTTAATTTTGTTTTGCACTGCAAGACTTGTAAATGTGTAGGACTTATTGTGCAAAATAAAAATTAAATACTTTCTATTATTACTAACACATTTTTATAACAAATTTTCAAACATTTATCTAAAACTTATGGTGCTATCCGCACTCTGATACGGGAACATTAAAAAATTTTTACTAATTTTTGAAATCTAAATTTCTTATGAGATACTTTGAACTACTTTTATTTTGTCGTGAAATATTTTATTTTCAATTTTCTAGATTAACATTTATAACACACCTAAAAAATCATTTATAAATATAATATATGCATTAAAAAGCTTAATTTTGTTTTGTTTTAAGGCTAAAAGTTTGGAAAAATGTTTAAACAATTGTAAATATTCAGTTATCATTACAATTCAATTTTTTAAGACAATATTTTTGAAAAAAAATGTCCCGATTACATTCAAGGCAATTTGAGAATCTAACTTTTCATCTCTATTTCGGTAATCAAATTATTTTATCCTATTTCTTACGTCGTCCTCGTCGTATATTAAAAAAATTCAATTCTGCTCAAATTTTTCTTTTTCTTTTTTTTCTTTTTTTTTTTTTTTTTACAATTTTAATTTATGCATTGTATTTCCGTATATAAGGGATCACGCGACACAAAATCGTACTTTTTAGTTATAGATTTTTCCAATGAGAATTTTTTTTAATTATGCATGAATAGAATGAGTTTATTGAATGTAAAAAAAATACTGAAAACTTTAAAATATTTTCTTAATAATTTTTAATTTTAACGATTTAAACATATTTAATTTTTGATATAAATCAATGCTTGATTTGCATAATTTTTTTCACTTTTGGGTACCGATAAAATATAATTTTAATTTATATTCAGGATTTCTAAAAATATTAGTTATAAAATTTATAATAAATTTTAAAATGAAAAAATAAATTTTTTTATGAGGGGATTCTGCATTAATTAGCATATTTCACAATTCACACTCAAAATTAGAAATCCTGAAAACAACTTAATAGATTTATAATATTTAAAATCTCTTACAGATTTTATTCATAATACAGGGTGATTAAAAAAAGCGCGGACAAAATGATATGACAAATCAAGCATACAACAAGGATCAAAAATCACATAGGAACATAGGGTCGCAATCTACTTATTGAGTCACAAATACAGGGTGTTTCATTCTAACTACACCCGGTTTGAAAATAATAATTTAGAGGAAAATAAAAATATTGTAATGAATATGCAACGATATGTACCTTATTTTATGTGAAATGTGATAACATTACGAAAAGATCTCGAAAAATGTATTGCTCAAGCAATCGATGAAACCGCATAAACTGATTATGATAGTCCAAAATGTGAGGTGTCAATTGCTTATTGCTGGTGCATAATGCAAATTTCTACTACTTTTGTTTGGTGATATCACACTTAAAACCAAGATGAGAATATCTGTTAAATGTTTTATTTTAATATATTTCAGTTTTCTGAAATTTATAACCGTCAACCCAAATTGAGTTAGGATGGAACACCCTGTATTTGTGACTCAATAAGTGGTTTGCGGCCCTATGTTCCTATGTGATTTTTTATCCTTGTCGTATGCTTAATTTGTCATATCAATTTGTCCACGTTTATTTTGTATCACCCTGTATACGCTTTATAAGGAATAGCTACCTATACATACCTTAAAAGGAATTTTAAGTATATCCTTTCAACGTTGGCAAATCATAAACAAATTCATGCTGAGTCAAATAAAATTAAGGTTTTCTTCGCTCTCGTGACATCACAACATAAAAATGTTATATCTCTTTATCTACTAATGATAAAAAGAAACATTTAACAATAAAATTTGTGTAATTTTTTTAAACCTATAAAAAACTATATTTTTTGCTTTACATGTTCTTTATAGAAGCCCTCTAAAATTGGATGAGGATAAGAGAGAGAAAAAGATTAAAACAATGCACTTAAATTTTAAGATGCTAAAGCAAAGTAGAAAACTTTAAAATAATATAAAAATAAAAATTTTCAGACTTAAATCATTTATAGGAATTTATTCAAAATGTTTAATTTTAATGGGTTTTATTTGCGGATATCAAAATTGCTCAACAAAAAAACCTAAGGTTCTAAATATTAATAACTAAAAAAAAAAAAAAAAAAAAAATAGAAAATAAATGAGCAACGATGTAAGGTGTGCTTCTTAGCAAAAGCATTAATTTTTGCGTTGGCGGGATGATTGTAAGTTTAATGCTACCCGAGCTGATATGCATTATTTGATGAATATTTAAATAAGAGATGGTGTATTGGTACTACTCTGTTATCCCATCGACCAAAATACTATCGCCAAATTATAAGATTAAATGCCAATAATAGGTGATCGTGAATGTCAATTGAATGACATTAAATACGATACACGTGTTTAAAACGTCATTAAGTAATTTTTATTTCGACTTTTTATTTGCATTTTTATTAATATTCTACTAAATATTTGTTTTTTATATCTAAAATAAAAATTACGTCAATATGTATAATTTGGCTATTTGTTTGGTGATTTGTATAATTTGGCAAAATCGGTCGAAGGGATAACAGAGTAGTATCGGTGTATTTAATACTCAATGTGGTGGGTAAGAAGACAATAATCTTTTCAGTGAAACAGTTTCAATCTTATGTTGGTTACAAGAATTAAAATTTTGCTTTACATGCGTACAATTATCAACAAAATAAGTTACTTGTGAATAAATTAACGCATTGAAAATCTCAGTACAAACACTCTCGAGTACAATTTTATCGCTAAAATATTTTGCATGTACGTTTGTGGAAAATTTGTTTTAGTGGATTTACAACAATTTCTGGGTGGGAAGCAAGCTGGCATCTAACAGGTAAGAAAATCCTAGCTTTAAGGAGAGTTACTTGCTGTTTTGGCGGTACATAATGACCCTCTAAGGATTCGGCCTTTAGTCCTAGACTAATAATCTTTACGGTCGACAAGAGCTTAAATTGAAAGTTTCAGTCATTTCTTATTAAACTCTCACAATTATTTTGATTTCGAAAGCTTACACTCTCGAGAGGCCTTCGAAGATTTCTCCCTGTTAGATAGAACGAGTTGCAGTGCTTGGGCGAGGCCACTCAACACCTTGAGGGAGAAACCATTGAGGCTTAAACTGTCTGGTTGTCCTGGTTTTAAACCCTCTCACTGACAAGCCCGTATTGACACGCTCACTAAGCTCCAGGTTTCATTGCAGTACAACCAATATTTAAAATAATATAAGTGTAATCATATAAGCCTGTGTTAACACTTTCACTAAGCTCTAGGTTTCACTGCAATAAAACCAGTATTTAAAATAATATAATTGTATTCATATTTGACAGATTTTTAATATATTGAACTGTAATTAAAAGTTTCAAGGATAACATTCATTTAGCTTTTAAGTTTTTAATATAATTTTGAAAGAATCGTCTTTTTTTCGCTTTTAAAACAAAATCCAGAGAAAACAACATTACAATTTTGCCCTTTAGCAAGAGTGTCAGAGGGTTAAATCTAGGAAGCCAGAGTAATACCGGTAGGTGTGAGACTGTCTGTTAAAAGTTACTCAACGTGGCAACTTCTATTAAAGGTACTAGGAGCTTAGACGATTCAAGTGTAGACGAGTCGGCAGATGCGAGAATCGAGGCAAAAGATTTAATTTCACGAACGAAGGATGTGTTGATTATGGGTACTGCAAAGACTCATAAGGAAAATAAGGAGATGAGCACTATAAGGAAAGGGCATGTTTACTTCAAACAATGTACCAAATATAATTTTGCTTTAACGATCTTTACAGGAATCATCATGGTGACGTTGACCGATCATACAGCAGAGCTTTTAATCGCAGATGAATCATATACCAATCAGATCGTCTTAACTTCTTGTGTACAGTAGGAGTCTTTAAGACGGGTAGGAAATTACTGTAGATTCACAGTAATTTTGCCCACAGTGACGTCAGGTACCCTTTCCTTATTGTCTCACAGCTGGATTTTGCTTATGAGTTGTTCATAGACCAAGCGTTGGCATTGGCTTCAGCCAGGAATGAAATCGAGACTTTGAAACAAACGGTAGCTGAGAAAGACTAGCGAATGGAAACATACGCAGACGCCATACGGTTGTCTGTTCCAGAAGTTTCAAAGGGAGAGAAAAGTGAACGTCCTGACAAGGGAAGATGGAAGCCAGAGGTCCGGCCACAGACCATGTGTTCTTCATCTATCCCAAAGACGGGAGTAGGTCAGTGGAGAAGGGATTTACGAAGGTCATAAGACCCGACGAGCTGAAAGTGGAAGTCCTCGAGAAAAGACCAACTATAGCTTTCTAGAGAAACAGAGGGTATACGGTGTTCTTTAAAAAAATCCAACCTTTGTGCCTCTTTATGTAAGGCAGTACATAATCAGTTTTTCTGAGTACAGTTTACTTTTAACGGATTTTAAATAATAAAAGCTAAAGAAATATCATTATTATTTAAAAATACAATTTCATGTAAAATTTTTAAAATTCGAAGACATTTTTGATATGGTAAATAATTATTGATAATTCATTTGGAATTACTAAGTTAAATTTAAATCGAATGTATACAAAAGGCTATGCATTTTCATCTGCAATAAAAGTTAGATAATTAAAAGCACAAAAATGTAGATATTTTCAAGTTTTAAGTTTCAAAAAGAGAAGAAATGCATGAAAATTTTAGAAAATTTTATTCTTTAATGGCCCTACAGTGTAACGGATTGAAGCGCGTCTAGTATACCAAAGTACTCGGGTTCAAATGCGACAGGAAGAATGAAGGTGCTCTTCATCTATCAAGAAATTTGTTCCTAAAAGCTGTCTGTTATATGCGATTTCGTCTGAATAATAGATGAAATAATGTGCGTGTTTTCTTCTAAAAAATAATTAAATTAAATTATGTTTAAATTTGAACTCTAATTAGACTGGATTTGGTAATAAAAGCTGTGGTTGATGATATGCCATTCATAGTCGGCAAGTTAATTTATCAAGAAAAGTTTTCCACGATAAAGATATTTAATATACGTCGTAGTATATAAGTTGTACTTCCATTGTTTTTAAAGTTTTTCAGGAATGTTGTGTTGCAGTTTTTTAGCTCACAGGCTATCATAGCCTGAGAGCTTATGTGCCCGCCCGTTCTGTATGTATGTTCGTTCGTGCGTAACGCGATAACTGATGATAAATATATTCGATCCATTTGAAAATTTGTATATGGGTATATCCTGACAAGGCGCTTCCCTGATTAGTTTTTGGAGTTCATTCGATATGTATAAGAGGGGGAACGGGGGGCTCATGCCCCTCCCCTTCATTGATATAAATGGGTTTTTCATGCAGAATTAAGTTTTCGCTCAAAATTTAGATATAGGATCATTCTGATGAGGCGATTCTGTTATTAGGTGTTCATTGAATAAGTATAAACAGGGGGGAACGGGCGTTCTAATGCCCCTCCCCTTAATTTATATAAATGGGTTTTTCAAGCAGAATTGTCAGATTTCGTTCGAATCTCTGAATAGTTTTGGAAGTTTAATGGTTAAGTACAAAAGAGGGGGATAACTCCTCTTAAATTATATAAATGCTAAATGGGTTTTTATTATTAAGAATTATCCGATTTGCTCTGAATTTTGGATATAGATTTTTTATATGATAAAGCATGTACTTGATAGTTTAGGAGGTTCAATGATTAAGTATAAAAAAGGGGAAAGGGCAGAGCTGTTTCCCCTTCTTAATTTTTTTTCGAACGGAATTAACCCCTGAAAATATAAGACTGTAATGTACAATTAGTATGCGTAGCCTGTGAGCTCAATGCCATCAGTTTAACTGGGCGATATTCTTTTTATTTTATTTTAAGTTGAAAGCTGCACGTTTCAATATTTTACTGGCCTTTTTTGAAATAACTTAACTTTTTTAGATTATTAAACATCATTTAAATATTGAATTCGTTAAAATTATTGAAAATTACAATAGCTAAATACCATAAAATAGTGAAATTTAAATATTAAAATGAATTTGAATAATTTTACGATTTAATGTCTGTCGGTGTCTATTTTTTTAATTAAATTAAATTAAGCAGTTTGCACAATCATAACGATTAAAACGAAAGAAATATTTCAAATAGTTTCGTAGGTTAAAAGCTGACACTATAATATAAAGATTAAATGTCAGATTAAAGACTAAGTATTAGTATAAACTTAAAGGTATAAGCTTAAGTTGAGAAAACTGTTTCATTTTTAAATCTTTTTTATCTCTGACTTGTTGAAGAATACGAAGTTTCTTTTTTTTCTTAAACGTAATGTTTTCTATCGATTTTTCATAAGATTTAAACAACCCTTTTATTATTAACCTTTTTTTCATATCTCCAGCTTCTAGTGTCGATATCATTGAGAAATAAATATTGTTTTGTAATGTATAAGAGGTATGGTGTGTTTTTTTTCATTTAGAAATACAGTCGTCTCTCATTAATTCGAATTTGTCAGGACGAGAAGATATGTTCAATTTTCCAGAGTTCGAAATTTTAAAAATATGAGAGGAAAACTTGTTTAAAATGGTAATACAGTCGAACCTCTATATAACGAAACTCCATACATCGAATTTCTCCATATAACGAATTTTTTAGTAAGAACGGTCCCCTTTTCGCATGATTACATTAAAAACAGACTCTATATCGAAATATCTATCTCCATATAACGAATTTTTTCATAAATTGATCTTAATTTATTCAGTTTTAAAAAAGCTTCGAAATCATATGGAATCAATTTTCCATCACTTACTTTTGATTTATCGTTCAGTGGAGAGGTTTTTTTTTTTATAAATATCACTTCTCTCCTTATTCTTTAAATCTAACAAGGTCATCCCACCTCCCACACACCTTTCAACATCCTTCTCAAAACACAGTCAATTGAATTGTTACACATATAAGAGAGGAATCAATGAGAGCACATAAGAGAAACCTTCAAATGAGGAAAATATCAACTACAATTTTTCATTCCTTGCTAAAATTTGAGAATTTTTTTTTTGAGAGCGTAACAATTGTAATTTTAAAATCAAAACAACAAAAAATTACAGATTTCTTCCTCTGAAATTTATGTAAGTCTTCCTCATTTGATTTTCATTAAGCTTTCAAATAAATGTCTTTTCTCTTTTTTGAAACTGCTTAAATAAGTAAGAAATAAAGTGCTAGGTTAATATATACTTTTAAACATTTCAAATTCTTAATTAAAAAGATCAAAAATAATATTTGTTCAAAATTTACACATTAAATACTATTTTTAACATCATACTCTATACATCGAATTTCTCTATATAACGAATTTTTTACTGGAACGATGGATTTCGTTATATAGAGGCTCGACTGTATTTTGTAAGGAATTAATGTTACAACATTTTTAAAATTTACTTCGGCTATTAAAACTAGAATATGTCATAAGGGGCCATCCATAAATTATGTCACGCATTTTTTCAATTTTTTTACTCCCCCCCCCCCCCCCTGTTATCACATCGTCACCTGAGAATAATAAAGTTCGATCTGTGTTTTAGAAAAAATTGTCTTATCGATATGGAAGTGCTTTATTTGGATCCATGAAGACATTTCAGGATGAAAATAATGTCATAATATAATTGTAATGTCATATTTAAAATATGTACAACATCATTTTGATGCAAAAATGCCTTCATAGATACAAATAGAACCTTTCTATATCGATAAGTCATTTTTTTTAAACACAGATAGAACCTTGTTATTCTCAGGTGATGACATGTCACTCTATATTACGTAAACATATATTTTCAGTTCAGAAACAAAGCACTATATTTTAGATAATATTTAAAATTTTATTTTTAAATTTTAACTATGTGTTTTAATGACATTTGTGAGCTGAATAACGAAAATCTTTTGTGTGCTCATTTTGTATGAAATAAGGTTAAAGTTTACAACAACAACAACAAAAAAAAATAATTGATATGCAATCGTAATACAATATTAATATGAATGAGCAATTGAAAAATGTAGTATTTTGGAATTTCAAATAGAATTTAACATATTCGATTTTAAATCTTATCTTTATGAACAAAAACATTTAATTTTTAAAATAATTTCATAATTTAATCTGTTTTTATTTGAACCAAAATGTGTGATGTCACATTTCTTCTTCCCCCCCCCCCCCCCCCGTCACAATTTCACGAACCCTCCTTCCCTCCCTCAAGTGTGACATCATTTTTGGACGACCCTAATATTAACTTAAATGATATAAATACATAAACTAATTTAGGGATTGGCAACAATCACAATGGAAGAAGGGATGGAGGTGTCACTGGATGGACATACGGACACAAAGAAAGCAGATATCAATTGCATGGGATTATATGTATACTAGTTCAGAGCAATTCTGACAAAAATAAAAGACAGGAAGATCTAGTTTCTTTCATTTTTGTCCATAAAAAAGTAAGTGGAAACGAAAAATCGGAATTCTAGTTAGTTCGATTTAAACGAAATCAACAGAAAATGAGTTCAAATAAATGATAGTTTTCAGCTTCATTCTGCTTTTAAAAATTTCTGGACATCATGTTTACTTCGAAATAAGCGAAAATTCGATTTATCCGATTTCGGATTGATGAGAGCCGACTGTATATGCATCCTATACAGATCCTATAATCCCTCATTTACTAAATCGTCTATTGGCATTTGTAGAGAACATTTAATTATCTAATCATATTTTTAACATTTTTGTTTAATAAAGATCGTTTGTCCTTTTACATAATTATTATTCTTGTGATACATATGCACATAAATTTTAGATGTACATTTAACATTTATTTTCCTGCTAGTCTTCATGCATTCACACCTTGTTATGGTTCATTTGGGTAACAATTATTTTTGAAAATTTCAACGCATTCACAAAAGCAATTGACGGAAAAACTGTTCATTAATTTAGACCTTGGGCATAACTTATGTTCTGATCGGACCATCAAAATCAAAATCTTTAAAAATCGAAAAAAAATTCTTTAGCAATTTGCATATTGAAATATCTTACAAATTGAATAAAAATTTTTTGCTTTGCTCAATTTAAAGTGAATAACGACAAAAATTTAAAGTAAAAATATTTTATTAAACACCAATGGCTATAGCATGAACAAAATATTTAAAACTGTAATAGAGAAAGAAAATATCTTGATATATTCTTATGGAAAATTTTTCATTTCTCAAATAAGGAATTTCTTTTGATATGACAGTACATTCAAATTCAAATTTGAGTGAATACTGAAGAACACAATAAAGACTAAAAAGAACTGCAGGTCAAGTCTGTTACAGAGATCTTGGAATTTTGAGAATGGAAGTTTGGTGATACTTATTTAAAGCAGATTCTTCAAGTAAACCTCATATGAATTTTTTGCAAAAACACTGTTCCACATCTCACAGACAGTTTTTTCCAATGTGATTTTGCAGTCGGTCATCCAATTTAATTTTTGAGAAAACCTCTTCTTGAATACTTCTAAACAACAAGGTCTCTCATTCTTGCAAAATCACAGGCATATATTTAAAGATTTGTGAGAAGATCAATTGCATTTCACCTCACAACAGAAAGGCTTCTTTTTAACAAAGTGTTTGCATGACACAGCAGGTGTTTATTTAAATAGGCTTTTTGAGAAAAGTCTTTGTTGCACATCTGTCATTAGAAAAGGTTCCCTTTAGTATGCCACAGCAGGTGTTTATTCAAATGGGCTTTTTGAGAAAAGCATTTGTTGCATATCTCACAGGAGAAAGGTTTTTCTTTAGTATGTGTCCGCAAGTGCTTATTTAAATCAGGTTTGACAGAAAACTCTTTGCTGCATACCTCGCAAGAGAAAGGTTTCTCTTTAGTGTGGATTCGCATGTGGACATTTAAATGAGATTTGACAGAAAATTTTTTGCTGCATACCTCGCAAGAGAAAGGTTTCTCTTTAGTGTGGATTCGCATGTGGACATTTAAATGAGATTTGACAGAAAATCCTTTGCTGCATACCTCGCAAGAGAAAGGTTTCTCTTTAGTGTGGATTCGCATGTGGACATTTAAATGAGATTTGACAGAAAATCCTTTGCTGCATACCTCGCAAGAGAAAGGTTTCTCTTTAGTGTGGATTCGGATGTGGACATTTAAATGAGATTTGACAGAAAATCCTTTGCGGCATACCTCGCAAGAGAAAGGTTTCTCTTTAGTATGCATTAGCCAGTGAGTGTTTAAATGAGCTTTTTGAGAAAAGTCTTTGTTGCATATTTCACAGGAGTAAGGTTTCTCTTTAGTATGGATTCGTAAGGGCACATTTAAAGTAGACTTCACAGAAAACCCTTTCTTGCATACAACACAGGAGAAGGGTTTCTCTTTAGTATGAATTCGCACGTGCCTATTTAAATTGGATTTCGCAGAAAACTTCTTGCTGCACACCTCACAAGAGTAAGGTTGTTCTTTAGTATGGATTCGCAAGTGTTTATCCAATAAATATTTATGCGAAAACCTTTTGTTGCAAACCTCGCAAGAGCATTGTTTGCCATCAGTATGAATTCGCAGGTGGGCATCCAAATTATATTCCCGTGAAAATTGTTCGTTGCACAATTCACACATGCATAATTTCTCTTTTGAGTGAACATGACAGTTCTCTAAATTAGACATTACAAAAAATCGTCTTTTATAACCACACAAGCGAAAGACCTTTTTCTGTCAATGGAAATGAATATGTTTATTTAAATTGCATTTGCTAAAAGGTATTTTTCTGTCTATCTCACAAGTGGAATAGTTTTTCCTTTCTTCGAGCAAGATGGTTTAATTGTAAAGTAGATTTCTTTTCAAATGTTTTACTAAAAAAATTACTAGTGAAGTTCATTAGAGAAAGACTAAGCTGCAAAGTTAAATTAGGTTTCTTAAGAAAATTTTATTTATATCACACAAGTAAAAGAGGTTTATGACCATTATAAATAGTTGCTTTTTTCTTACACTGAAATAATAAATTTTTAGAAAATGGAGGTTTTCTATGAATAAATCCAGAAATGAACAAGAATGAGTTAGTTATATCTATTTATACTTGAACTGCTTCTCTTTCCTCCAGAAATACACTCAATTTTATGGAAATTCACACATTTTTTTAATGAGAGTTCCTTGCAAAAGGGTATTAAGATGAAATTCAAAATCAATACTTTTTTATATAGCGTATTGACAATACATAAAAAAATTGGAATAATGGTATATTATTACAAAATTTTTTACCCTTTCATGGTTGCACTAAAAATATAATCTTTATGGAATGTAGAAAAATTCTAAACATTATATTAAAATTTCACCATCGTAACAAAGTTGATATTTTCTTAATAATAAATTAATTCCAAGCACTTGATAGAGTTATAAAAATTTTTGTCTAATAATCTAATACAATCTGACAGACTGCGGAAGAAAATAAACACAATTCCACTGTTTCAAACTAGTTCAGAAATTTTAGAAAATCCTCACTGAACCAGTTTTTTAGGCCAGTATATAAAAAATGGGAAAAAGGAGTCCATAATCACGAAACACAATTTGTATTTCGAAGTGTCTTCATGGTATGGCAAGACTGAAGTTCTCAAACAACTGCATCTGCAATATAAATAAAACATCGAATTAAAAATAGTAAATAAGTGATAGATATTTAGTACATTTTATTCCAGTTGTTAATAAATTGAATTTAAAAGTTTTATATGAAGATATCTTTTGAAATTTATTAGAAGGGGACTTAGAATAAACTGCATTCAAAATTTTCATGTTTAACAGTTTTTTTCTCTTTTTTTATACACAAAAATTAAAAATGTGGCGTTATGAATAAGTTTCCTTATTCGATCTTGTAAAAAATTTTAAAATAAATGTTGGTTTTGACTAAGCTTTCTGTTTAATGTTTACTGTCACATCTAGAAGCATAGGCATACCACACGTACAAGTGTGAGAGAGGGAAATAAGCATGGTTTTAAGATATGTAATCTGGATAATCGTAAAAAATAATTTAAAGAGAATTTATGAGTTACATGTTTTATTATTAAACTTTATTTCCAAAATTACACAATTTAGTGCTGAATTTTACTTGAAAGAAAATATCATCACTTTAAACTGAAACAGCCTCTGGTGAAGGAAGCGAAAACTTTTTTTTAAAAAGAACAAAATTCTGGGACTGTTTAAGTCAATGCATAGATATGAAAGGTGATAATAATATTGAATTTGCAAAGCACATATGAACAATTGGATTATGTATATTTTATGAGAACGGATGAAATGTTTTGTAAAGAAGTATTTTTAATGTAAAAATTCTATTAGAAGTTTTTAAACAAATAATAGTATGTTATTTTTTACTATATAGTGAAAAAAACAATATCTATGCTGTGGTTGTTCATTATTATGAAAATAGTGCCTGTAAGTATGGTTTAATTAGCATATAAAAATTTCTGTTGCTTAGTTTTTCTGCATAAATATTTAATTTTTAGTCTTCTCCCATCTAAATAGTAATTTCAGAAGTAGAGAAGGGATGATATACCCAACAGTGTAAAAAACAGGCTGTGTTTTGGAGTTATCCCGTTCCTATTTTATGAAAACAAAAATATATGGCATATAAAAATATATAGCATATAGCATATATAAAAATATATGGCATACAAAAATATATAGCATATGAAAATTTCTGTTGCTTAGTTTTTCTACATAAATATTTAATTTTTAGTCTTCTCCCATCTAAATGGTAATTTCAGAAGTAGAGAAGGGATGATATACCCAACAGTGTAAAAAACAGGCTGTGTTTTGGAGTTATCCCGTTCCCATTTTATGAAAACAAAAATATATGGCATATAAAAATATATAGCATATAGCATATATAAAAATATATAGCATACAAAAATATATAGCATATAAAAATTTCTGTTGCTTAGTTTTTCTGCATAAATATTTAATTTTTAGTCTTCTCCCATCTAAATGGTAATTTCAGAAGTAGAGAAGGGATGATATACCCAACAGTGTAAAAAACAGGCTGTGTTTTGGAGTTATCCCGTTCCCATTTTATGAAAACAAAAATATATGGCATATAAAAATATATAGCATATAGCATATAGCATATATAAAAATATATGGCATACAAAAATATATAGCATATGAAAATTTCTGTTGCTTAGTTTTTCTGCATAAATATTTAATTTTTAGTCTTCTCCCATCTAAATGGTAATTTCAGAAGTAGAGAAGGGATGATATACCCAACAGTGTAAAAAACAGGCTGTGTTTTGGAGTTATCCTGTTCCCATTTTATGAAAACAAAAAATATTCTATTTTAAACTATATAATAATAACAAATAAAAATATATGAAAACGAGTCGTTGGGGGCCACCGTAATACTTAACCATCATGGATATGTATATGAAAATAAAGCATGTGAAACTATTTATACAATGCATTGCAATTCATAAACAAAATTTAAACATTTTTAATATACATAGTAATGCTATATTAAAGAACTGCTGATGTACCAATTTCGACAAATTATATAAAACGCCAAACTACTCAAGTAGTACCGAACTGCGTAAAAGAAACATCCTTATAACTCCAAAAATAATAATTCTATTAACTAACAATTAACTGAGTCGGATTAAGCGTCTCATTCCCAATTAAAATATACTTCTGAATTGAAATTTGAATGAAATACAGGGTCATGAAAAATCGAAGAATGTGGAAAACAAGATTACAAATATCTCGGCAACTAATAATTCGATCGACTTCGTTCTATATGCAAAATGTGTGTTATTTTATTGCCTTTTACGTCCATTCCTTAGAACAAAAAAATTCGAAAATTTTTATATACCTTTCATCAGAACGAATTTTTCGAGAGTCCGAAAAAAATAGTTCCGGATAATCGAGGTTGCTGATATTAAATAGGGTTCGTGCCATTCTTACATACTAACTACATACAAAATTTCAAGTCTCTATCTCAATTTGTTCGGGAGATAGAGCGTTTACAGACAAACAGACAGACGGACGGAAATTTTTTTTTCTAAAAATATGTTTTTCGGAATCTTCACTATCTAAAACGTGTAAATTCGTCAAAAAAATTTTCGATTTTCAAAACGATATCAAGACTTACCCTATACTACGTATGATGGGTAAGTAAAAAGTATGTAAATTAAGAGTTTAGAACGTAAATAATAAATTTGTTTATCAGATCATTGACAAAAATCAGGTTGTGCTTTTCAAAGAGGGAAAGGGGGGTAATTTCCAGATGAAATAAATAAAAATGGAATAAAAAGTGTATGGCAATCAATTCAAATATATACAATGTAATCTCTGAATAATAGTTTCCCGTCAAAGTGACCAGTAAAAAATGGCCGATGTTTAGAGGTGAATGGTGTTGAGATGTTTCATTTTAAAAAAATGAAAATTACATAAATTCAAATAGAAATGCTCACATTTTAATTATTCCCCGTTGTTTTAATACAGTAAAATATCAGTTGCTTTTTTTGCTTGCAAATATAGTTTCCTGAAGAAATAGCAATATAAGTTGGTTTCCTGACTGCTCTTCAGAGCTCTTCGAATTTTAAGATATCAAAATTACGCATATTTAAATAGAAATGCCGTCATTTTAATTATTCATTAATGTTTCAATACGTTAAAAAAACAGATTTTTTTATTGTATTACTGCAAATATATTTCTCTAAAGAAATAACAATATGAGTTGTTTTGCTAAACATTTCATCATTATTATGATTTAATCCAAAATTTTAGATTTCACAAAGGTTCATCAAAACTCCGGCATATATTTTCCGAAGGGGAAGTTTGGAAACATACAAATTATTCCAAAATCTCTTCTGCATCAATTATCTCTTTGTCTCTCACCTATCTTCCACCAGTTATTGCACGGAATCAAATGTAGAAGTAACTGCCAACTTTTTATCCAGCTTTGCTAGTATTCATGTTAGCTATTCGTTTAGAACTCAATCATGGATTTCACTCGCAATCAAATGATGAATTTTAATATGATAATAACGCCCGAAGTATCAGGAACATGTAAGAAATACACTCTCAAGTTACAAGAAGGAGCCGAAAGAAGGCAGACAGCAGAAATGTCGAACAAAAAATGATCTACATGTAACACTTTTGTTCGGAAGTTTCCAGAAAACTGGAATTTCTAAAGGCGGTTCATGTTTACAAAATGCATCTCTTCGTTATTCCAAAATGGAAATGCTTTTACATGTTACCTCCCTCCCCCCCCCCCAAATAAAGCTTTCACGTCATTTTTATGGGTAAACGGAAATTTTAAAGATCACACGTAAAAAAAGGTAGAGAAAAAGTTAGAAGAGAAAAGACTACAGCATATCACAAGTACTGTTTGAACAGAATCCCTAGGAATCACAAAACTAGCGCATGCGTATCTACTGCGTTCTCGCACTCGGCGAAGATGATTTTGTATGAATTTTATGCAAACAATGAGCGTGGATCATTGGAAAGTTTGAAAAAAGAATAAAATTAGATTTTTGAATGTTTAAAGTTACAAAAAATATTTTTCAATGTTTAATTACCAATAATTAATCATCCATTATTATATAATTAATAATTAATTATGTAAAAATAATACATAACTAATTATATAAAACATTTACAAAAATAATAATTATCATATATTTTTTAAATTGTCATTTGTAGTTAAAACTATATACATTTTATTTTTTAAGCTGCAAAATTATTATTTAATCTAATTAAAATTAAAATTAATAAATTATTACATAACGTGTAAATATTTTTAATAATATTATTTATTAATAAATTATTCTATAATAATATTAATATAATTATGTACAATTTATATAGAAAATTAATTATAGCTTTCTGTAAATAAATACTTTATATTAGTTTAGTATGAATTAGTAATTATATTTTTTAAATGCTATCTATGATAAAAACTGTGTATTTTTTGTTTTTTAAGCTGTACAGTTGAACCTCGAAAATCTGGACCTCCAAATTCCGGAAATCTCTAAAATCCGGACATTTTTTCGATTTCAGTTTTATTAATTTTTAAAATAAGACATATTTGTAATTTTCATCAATTGCACTTGCAGTTAAATTCTGATAACTACCGTAAAATCCCGTTAATCCGCCCTTCCCGATCAAACGCCCCCTCTCCACTTTATAAAAGATTTGAAATTTTCAAAAAATCCCGAGAAAACGCCCTTCCTCTCAAAAAAAATCGCTGAAAATGGATCTTTTGAGAACGGATGAATCATGATGAAATGAATGAATCATGAATCTTTGATGAAATGTGCGTTTTTTCGAGATTTTTCAAGTGATTTCATGCTTTTTTTTTTTTTTTTACAAGTTTCTCCTTTTTATGCTTTTTTTGACAGAATTTACCCTTTTTTTAAAAAAAAAAACGCAATTTTTTTCAAGCATTGCTTCAAGTATCAAAATTCATAATTCATTCATTTTATCATGATTCATCTCTGCAAATTTTGGGAAACGGTCGCGGAAAAATCCCGTTTAAGCGCCCCCCTCTAATTATTATACGATTTTTCGTCACGTTTTGGGGGGGGGCGGATTAACTGTATTTTACGGTAGCCATAAAAAAAAGATTTTTTAATAAACCTCCAAAATCCGGAAAATTCGAAAATCTGGAATCGCCACGGTCCCGACGGTTCCGGATTTTCGAGGTTCAACTGTAGTTCCAGGGAGAATTGTCGCTTCTAATCCATATAAAACAGAAAATAATAAAATCAGAAGTCTGTATGTAGGGGAGATCCCATGAAACTATACCTGCATGCTCATTTACTTTCACATAATATAATTCGCATTCCACAGGAGAAAAGAACGATAAAATATTATTTATGCCTTTTTTAATTTGTATATTTTTGTCTTTGCTCCTTTAATATAATTTTAACTGAAATTTAACAACTATATGGATACTGTTAGTTTTGCATTTAATATCAAGACACCACACTGAAACATGGAAAAAGATAAGTCAAACTGAATACAGCTGAAACTTGCAGAACCAAAGCATAATATTCAATATATATTATAAATTAAAAATTATTTTCTTTATTGAAAAAAGCTTGGTATATTGGGTTTATTTGCTTTTAGAAGGATGCTATTTAATGCATTTTGTATATTTATAAATAGAAATTTATCAATATTTGACTTCAGTTACTTTTTTAATTAATTTTCTTAAACGATATAGTTTTTGCAAATCATTTTACTTACATTTTGTTTTTTATTATGTAATAGTTTCTTCTAATATAAATTTATATTATGCGAATTTCATATTACATTTTAAATGAAGATAATTTATAGCTAATTGCACTGAATATTTGTTTCTAGTTTCATATTAGAAATATTACATTTATTATAACTTAATTATATTAATCATTACCAATTTATTATATTGGTTAAATAAATATTGTTAAATAGTAATAATTATAAAATATTCATACATTTTTCATTTATACTATGCAATTAGTTTTAATTTTTTTAATAAAAAATAATAAATATTTAGACTATATACTAATTATAACTATATTTCTATTATACAATTCAGTTATAAGTTGATATAAATTGTTGCTGACTACAGATTTTGGTTTCAACCACCTAACCAGTGGTGCTGCTAAGCCGCATATTTGAGAAAGTATGAACATGCATAAAATAAAAGAAAGTTTTGGGGTTGCAGATCTGACTAGTTTTATTCTAGTGTACAGGACTGTTTGAATAGTTGTGGTAAATTTTGTAAGCACTTTAAAGATCTGCAATGACTGATTTTGTGTTAAGCAAAAAATTAACTGCTTTGTAGAGCACTAAAAAATATAAAATTGCATTGTGGGGATTTTTATGTATTATGAATATGTAAGTTAGATTCAAACTTAATTTTTGACTAGAAGCCTCTTAAAAGCTCTATACAGTAGACTCCCTCAAATCTGCACAACTTAGGACCAGGGGTTTTGCGGATTTCTAGTCATTGCTTTGTTTACCATTAACAGCAATTTATGAAATCAAAACTATTATTAAGGCTTACAATATAATAAAACACTAAAATAAGTAATAAACTAAAAATAAATAAAAATTTAGATAATTTTTTGAATAACTATTATATTAAAATCAAAGGTCAAATTAATAATGTATGTATCAATAATGTATGATTAAATATTCATCATAAAGATAAAATGTCTTTTCCTAAATTATTCAATGAAACTTGCCTCATACAGGTACATTACTAATTCACATCAAAATAATACAAGGAAATTTTATTTCAGATTTAGCCAGACTAAATAACAAAAAAAGTTTAGTTAATGCATAAATGCATTTGGCATAAACATTGTCATTATCACTGATATCAGCAATATCTTAATTTTTTCAAAAATAAATTTATCCTTCCTTTATAACAACACATGAATTCAGCAATATTAACAGAAATTACAAAATAAAATATATATGGTTTGTTTGTATGTAGGCCAATTATTTACACTGTGGGATATAGGCCCTAAGGGAAGGGGTGCCTTCTGTGGGGGTCTTTCAAAGGAACCTAACCTGTATTTACACAAGGTTCGAAGAAAACATGGAAAACTCTGAACGGTTAAGACGATGGTCGTGATTGGATTCAAACCCAGCACCTACTGTCAAGCAGTTTGAGGTCAGAACCTCTCAGCCACTGGTGGGGCAAAATATATATGGAATTGATATAAAAATAAAAAAAGTCAAGTTTTGCCCCTAATCCGAACTAATGTTTCATTGTCTACATCTGTAAATTATATACGGATTTTAGAGAGTTACTGATTTTACGGTTGCGGATTTGAGAGTGTCTACTGTAATTAGCAATGCAGTGGGGCAACTTTAAGGGATAAATAAAAATGAAAAGGATCTGAATTTTCATTTCTTATCTAACATTCATTTGAAGAAAATTGTTCCTCGATTTAACCAATGTCATTAGAAAGAAAGACTGTGAATTTTGAAAAACTTTGCTTACTAATAAATATCTAATGTCAAGAACTTAATTTTGCATTGATAGCAAATGCCATCAGTATAGATCAATGCACAAAATTGTTCTAGGCACATCCTATTTAAGCTGTAGGGTCATTCCATAGTAACTTACATTATATTTTGATCTATTTTCAGTAATTTTATTAATATTACACACAAAAAAAAATATTCAAAATGTAAATTTGACATGGTTTGCTAACTAAACTTATTTAAAGCCCAATTTTGATTAAAATTACCTAATTTTAATGTTATTTCTTAAATTTTGGTAGTTTTATTTACTATGGTAACTGCCATTACTGAAAAAGGAATGTAAGTTATGATAGAAAGTATAATTTCCTTCACCATTTTTTAAGTAATTTTCATCGAAATTGACTTTTAGATAGGTTTTATTGACAAATCATGTTAATTTTACATTTGAATATTTTTTAGTGTTATATTACTAAAATTAATGCAATAAATTGTTCTAAATGTAATTTAAGTTACCATGGAAGGACCATGTAGTGTTTTGTAAAAGACTCTTCAGGTCCAAATACTAAAAAGATGTACACCCATTGAGACAATATTTAGAGTAAAACAATGAACTAACAAGGAAGGTGTCCATACTGGGCATACTCAGAAATTTATGAAAAAAATGCTAATTAAAGTACTTATATATGTAATAAAGGATCAGTCAAAATTAGCGGCGGAATCACATTACAAATTATGTAAAAAAATAAAATATTTTCGAAAATTTGGCGTGAAAAGGTGAAAGAGTCACTTGATTTGGTGAGCAGCTCTTTTTATCGTCAAAAGCAAATGATTATAATGCAACTCAAAACTGTTCGATATTTAAAATCCGTGTAAATGGTATTTAATGAATTTAAACATAAACAATGAGAGACTAATATATTATATACATATATATACATATTGTATTACATATATATATATATAACTTGTTGAAGTAGTTATTTAATTAACCGCTGGAAAAAATGTTTTCATCGATAAAAAAAATCATATTGAGAAAAATTATCTTGATATATTTAAGCATATTCAAAAATAAAAGCGAGAAGTTTCCATAGCAACAAAATCTAATCAACAATTCTCAACTGAGCTTGAAACAAATTTAATTAATTTAAATTATGAATTTCGTTTTAAATCTCAAATTTTGATGGTTAAATTCGAATATAAATACATATAAATATCGATATAACAAAATTAAAGTTAAAACAAACTAAAATTTATAAAACTAAAGCTATTTAAATTAAATTTATCAAATTTTTCTTGAAATGTATTTGACAAAGTATTTTTTAAAATTACATTACATCGCCAACCGGCGATAAATTGCCAAATAACGAAATTTTCATTATTTTTTTACGGATACGGAATGGAGGTTCCGCCGAAATTTTTTTTATAATCGTGTACGGGCACACGAGAAGAACATCCTGTAACTTTTCCAGATTTTTCGGGGTATGCCCGTATGGAGACCTTCCTTGTAAGCAATAAGAAATGAGGCTTGCTGTAGAAGGGGCAAGAAATAAATTTATTCTTCCTTTATGAAAACACTTCAAAACAGCCATATTAACAAAAATTACAAATTAAAATGTATACTGAGTTGATATGAAACTAAAAAAAGACAAATTTTGTCCTTATATCTAAACTGAACATTGCTTAGATGCCATATGTGCAGATTTAAGAGAGCTGCTGATTTTAGGGTTGCGAATTTGAGGGAGTCAACTGTACTATGAATGAGATATTCATATAGAACATGTGTGGCACAAACAGTAAGGAATTAGTAGAAAAGCTTACGAGCTAGTACAATGCAACATATAGTTCAAAATTTTTATGATAAAATTTACGCAACAGCAAAAAATAGCTGGTTATTATATTACAATTCATTTTCAGAATTTTTTCCCTATTAAATTAAGAAATGTGAATAAAATAGAACAATGCTACAATTGCAATAATTTGGAAAATTGAAAAATATGCTAACTAACTTTTAAAAAAATATATATTTTTGGTATAGTTCTACTTAGTTTGTACAAAGTACTTCAAATTTGCACATTCTTCAGAAATTTATATTCTTAAAAAACTCATTGTATTGAAACTGTCCCGGCAAGAGAAATTGAAAAAAAAAAAAAAAAAAAAAAAAAAAAAAAAAAGGGGGGGCAGAAATACTATTTTTGAAATTCACTTGAGCCAGTTTATTGTAAAATGAAAGATATTTCTTAAAGAAACAGAATTTTCTTATTTTTTATCTAGAACTATAATTTTTTTTTTCTCTTTAAAAAAAGTTCCTATTCTGTATTTTAATAAAGTTTTCTTTTAGTATTTTATTAATCAAGATTTGTTTTTGCATCCTCATTGCTCATTAAACAAACTATATTGGATAAAAATTTCATCCATCATTTGCCATTACCCCAGAATGTGTTTCACAGTACCCCAGAACATGTTTCACTGTACCCTGGCATACAGGGTACAATGAAACACTGTAAGACATTTACTTTTTGTGATTTTTCAAGCATAAAGTTATTGTTTAGAAGCTAATAAAAATTTGTCTAGATCGGGAAAATACAAGATTAAATGCTTAAATTTTGTTTCAATATACCCCATTTTCCCCTATATGTAGTCAAAAATAGATTATATATACAGTAGACTCTTTTAAATCTGCACAGCTTAGGAGCAGAGGTTGTGTGGAATTTAAAATTTTGGGGTTTTCTTGTCATTGCTTTTGTTTACATTTTTAAACAGACATTTGAATGTAATTAATAATGCAAATGAAACTATAATGAATGCTTAAAATATAATAAAATAATGAAATAAGTATAAATTGAAAGAATAAAAAATTAGATAATTTTTTAAATGATTGAAATATTAAAAGAAAAGGTAAATTAATAATCAATAATGTATGATTAAATATTCATTATAAAGATGAGATGTATTTTGTCTAAATTATTCAATAAAACTTGCCTTATAAAGGTACATTACTAATTCACATCAAAATCATAAAATAAGGAAGGTTTATTTCAAGTTGGGGCAGACTTAATAACCAAAAAAACTTGATTAATACATAAATATATTTGGTAAGAACAGGGCCGAAACTAGAGGGGGTCAGAGGGGACATGTGCCCCGAGCGCCACCAGAACAGAAGGTGAAGGGGATGCCAAATTAAGATTTTGTTTGGTGTGTTTGATACAAAGATTCCATATATGTGAAGGGTGGGGGGGCGCCAAAATCCATGTTTGCCCTGGGCACGAAAAAGGCTAGTTTCAGCACTGGGTAAGAAGGTTGTGATGACCAATGATATCAGCAATATCTTGAATTTTTTCCCAAATAAATTTATTCTTCCTTCATGTAACAAACACAAATTAAATAATATAAACAAAAATACTAAATTAAAATGTAGACGAAATTGATATAAAACAAAAAAAGTCAACTTTTGTACCTACATCTGAACTTAATGTTTCATTGTTTACATCCATAAATTATGTGTGGATTTTAGGGTTGCAGATTTCAGAGAGTCTACTGTATATTGATACCTCTAATATGCACACGATTATTAAAGAGGCCTAGATGCAATTTTAACAATTCTGGAAGCTTTTATATTAATTTAAAGGATGTTTCTCAGCATCAAATCCACACAACGTCACGACAGAAGAGGTTAATGAAAAAAAAAAGACTTCATAAATTACATATAAAGCATAAATTATTACAATTACTTTTATAATTAGAAAATTGTAGTACAATTTAGTGTATTAGTGAATCAAGATTTTATCATTAGTATTGCTTTAATATGAATAACAATGGATATATTCAAGAATGAAAAAATATAAATTATATATAAAGCAGAAAATAATAACAGTTAATTTTAAAATTGATAACAAACAGTTAAAATATATACTTAATTAAATTTTACTAAATAATTATTATATATAAATAATTTGTATTCACAATATCAGTGGAAAGAAAAAAAATGGTATTTTTCCATTCTAGAGGCTTTCACATTTTGTTTTATAGCTATTCCTTACTCGGTGCAATTAGAGCTTTAGAAGAATGAGATTTATTGCCAAATGATACAAACAGCTATGGAAAGAAACCTAATGAATGCTTATGACTGTTTATATGTATATCTATAAATTTATATAAATATAATAATTCTGTATTTAGACACATTTATGCATACATTTATACATACATTTACATATATGTGTATGCATTACGATTCTTTTTTATATACAATTTTCTTCTGCTTGCATAACAAAATAAATAAATGGCCTTTTTCATATTAAATAAACTATACAAAAATGAAAAACCTGCTTGTGTACATGAAACAGAAAATAGGTTTGAAGAATATAGTTTGCTAAACTTATAGTTTTTATCGTGTATTTTAATTGTAGAGTATATTAGTTTATTATAGAGCATAATAGCTACGGCATTTTACCTTTTTTTAAATGAAAAAAAATTGTTAAAAATATAATGTAAATTTAATTTTTTTAACACTTTTAAATTCTAAAATAATAAAGTATAATAATAAAGTATAAATCCTGATAATTACTATGCGGTAGGAAAATATTTGGTTTACCTGTGTGAGGAACATTTAAAATTGCTATAAAGGTCAGTAAAAATGAGTTCTCACACTTAAAATTCTGTGTCATCATACAATCCACAAGTAACAGAATTTTCAGAAGAAGAATAACTAAAGAAACATATCTTACCATAAATTTATTTTAGTAGAGAAAATGGGTTAATAATTGATTTTAAAATATAGCTACTATTACAATCAGAGTATGACCATTTTGTCTATTTTATTACAGAAGCCAACACAATGAATGAATCATGAATCTTTCGTTCATTCATGAATAATGAATCAAGAGTGCATTCATAAATAATGAATCAATCAATAAATGGAACACTCCTGCAATAGATGTTTTAAACTAAAACACCAATTGCCTTTGAATTAACAAAACAAAATACTTATTTATAAAAAAAATTGGAACATTTTAAAATTTCGTTAGTATAGCACTTATATATGCCTTCAGAATAACAACTGGATGCAATTTGATTTTGGAAATTCAGAAAATTTTACCTTACAGTTTTTGTTAAAGCTTGTTTAATGGCTATTCGGTAATTAGTATGAAAATGTACAGGCCATATTTCCATTGCACCAATTTATTTGATAAATAATATTAAGAATTACAAATACAAGAATCACTTTCAATGAATCATGAAGTAATTCAAGATTCATTCATTTATTGGCGTCTTGTGTCTTCTGTTGTGTGTAATATCAGGTAACTTTTAAAACATAAATTTATTGAACCCAATCTCTTCTTACTGCTAAGGTAGGGTAGGGTTTTTTTGTTACTCTTCAACTAAAAAGCCTACTATTTGTTATTTGATAACGCCTGAACGAAATTTTATATGTCGCTGTTTTCATTATTTCTGATTTGTCATTGAGTCATTTAAAGCAGTATTAAGATATTTTATGTATGTACCGGATAATTTCACTTATAATTATTTATTTTTAAATAGTTTAGTTTAATATTATAATTTCAATTTAAGTACAGCAAAATAGTTTGATTTTTTTTTTCATTTTTAATGTTAATTTTTAAAACATTGAGTTGCTCATGAACGGAATTTGACTGTATTCAATTCACTTGAAACAAATTATTTTTTAAATAATTAATCGCATAATAAAGCGTGTTATATTGTTTATCGAAATTTATATATCTTGGAGGGAATTTTCAGTCACTTGAAAACACCTGCTCCAGAATGTTAATCCAATGGGCAGGTTGTTTTTGAATTTCTCATTTAAATTTGAATATTTTTGTTATTATTATTTTTTTTTTCATATGATAGGCAAGTCTCATCTTTAATATGATAGTTTTTTACTTTTTGCGTATTGGTTGCGAGAATCTTGAAAAGGTATTTTCAATTTCAAAACTGGTTCTGGAATTGAAAATACCATTTTAAAGAAATCTGTTACCAAAATCGAAAAAGCAAAAAATAGCCATAATAAAGATCGACCTCAACTCTCTTATACAAATTAATTTTTCTGTATAAATATTCAAATTTAAACAAGAAATTCTAAAATAACCTGCCCATTGGTTTAACAGTATGGAGCTGGTGTATTCAAGTGAATGAAGAGTCCCTTTAAGAAAATATGATTGAATACTAGAACAAGAAATGCACTGATTTTCAGGCTTATCTGATGGGACCTCAGTACTATTGTGCATTAAACAAAATTTCACACTAAAAAGGTTCGATTGTATTTGTTACAAATAAGAAGAAAAAATTGGGTGATTTTTATTCTTTTAAATAAGTCATTACCCAGTGAGATGCACATTTTTTGATAAAAAAAAGTCACCACAAAATTATATTTGTAAATAAAATTTTATAATTTTGGTTTAAATATCTTACCATGTACACCATGTTGATAACTTTTTATCATGCACTATCTTTACTTGAAGAAAGTATTGGATTCGTGAAAAATTTTGAATTCTGATTTTAGATGGATTTTATAGGAACGGTACTGATTAGTAAATGTTTTAGGGATCAGAGAGCCTGAAAAACATGTTTTTACTTTGTGTGTTTTAAACGTGTTTTTTTATGTCTGTCTAGGCTACTGTTGTCACAAAACTCTACTTTTGAAAATATGGCAACTTTTTCCCCTTAAAAATTTCATGATTTCGCAACAAATGTATTTCAAAAACTAATGCATGGATTTTCAGTAACTGAAAAAAAATCCTGATTAGTTTTGTTGTACATTACCCAACATGTGGCGCTGTTTTGCACATTTATTTTTTTAGATTTTGCAATAGCTCTATCTCGAAATTTTAACTTTTTCATCGGGCCGGGCCTATATATATATATATATTTTTTTTTACTGGTCGGACCGAACTTTTAATTCTTGTATCGGGACAGGGCTGAATTGTTATTGCATATAAACAGTGTTCTCGCTGTCGCTCGCCAATGCGCCAAATTGTGACTAAATTCTTCATTTGGCGAGTAAACAAACGATTAAATTCGCCAAATTGCTAGTGCTCAATTTTTGCTTTTTCTTTTTCGTTTTTCATACAAATGTATATATATATTTAATCTATACATATTTTTTATATTTGTAGCGGATAGTTGAAATTAGATTAATAAAAATCGCTGTCACAATTATAAAAACTTGGGTTATTTTAGAAGATATTGGAAAAAAGTGGGTACATTAAAGGATTAAAGACAATTTGTTTTGAGCTACACGGCGAATCTATTTGGCTAATACATTTTTCATTTGGCGAATGTTTTTTATTTTTAATTAGCCAAATTACTAACGTTGATCAAATATCAGCGAGAACACTGCATATAAATTATACATCCTAAGTAACATTTCCTCCGATTAACGTTTATTAAATCATAATATCAATTACCCATGAAATTTAAAATTGACTGTTGATAATGCAATCAGGTTTGAGTCAAGCCTGTTGTTACCACAAGACCATACTTAATAAAGGATATTGAACCAATTAAAGTAGGTATTCTTACCAAATTGACACTTTCTCCAACTAATGGAAGATAGCCTAAATACTTAAAAGTGTTCGTGTGCTTTTCAAGAGTTTAGTTTTTTTTTTCAAACATATGTGCCTTATCAACAGATCCAGCATGTGAGCAAGAAAAACATTATCTCTTGGGGCCTCTGGTGGACTCGCTACCAATTACTTTGTATCTTCCAAATGGCAAATTGAATTTGTAGTTCAAAAAGTGAGGCCCCGAGTCAAATTATTTTACTAAACCTGTTAAGAGTCTTTCAGCAGTGAATTAAAACAATTTCAACCCTATTTAGGTCAGAAAAGAAGCCCATGTTTTACAGGTATAGTTTACCAATATTTTACCGTATAAATAAAAATATTATCTTATTACAAATGTAGGATATAAATATTTATATAAAATCAACATTTTAACTGGATGTAGTTTTGGTATCTAAGAATCATAATCCATGTAAACGTATCGAAATTTTCAGGAATTGCTTCCCTCCGAAAGGCTGCTATATGTAACTTCTTATTTTCTTTATTCTCCATTTATTTTATTTCCCAGTTAAGTCCTGACCTCTGTAAGAGCCAGGTGATATTTCACTGGAGACGGAGAGCCCTTTGGCCACTTTCCCATTGCCACAATTTATCCCCCTCCCCCGGGAAAACTTTTTCTGACTCCTTCATGAGACATATCATTCGATAGTTATTTTATCACAATTTTATGTTATGAGCCTCCTGTTCTTCTAAATTTACCTTTCCCTCAAAGGATACTTTTGTAACTTACTAAAAATAAAACTATGTACAACAAAGGTTCAATACGATTTTATTAAAATTTTTCCATTGTATGATTAACTGTTGGTCTTTAAAACTTAAAAACCAAAAAATGTTAATTATTTGTAAAAACAGGAAAAAGCCCCTGAGATCTTTAGCTTTAAAATATGTGTTAGCGATTGAAAGATTTCAGGAGCCTTTCCTATTTTTACAAATGATTTTTAACATCTTTTGGTTTTTAAGTTTTAAAAACCAGTTAATTTTATAATGGAAAAATTTCAATAAAATCGTATTGCAGCTTTTAAGTAAATTCTTCGTAATTCTTTCGTTTATTCTTCGTAAATGAAATGCAAGGTGATAAGTGTCATTCCACTTGGAGCTCGATTTGAGTTTTATGTTTTTCAAGTACACTTTTGTAACTTTTTCTGATCTCTAGATCTGATATATCATTGGATGATCATTTGACCACCCTTTCATATTATATATTTCCCTTCTCCACTAATTTAACAATGCAGTTTGTATTCAGTTTTGAGTGTATATTTTCATTTTTTCTAGTGTTTCATGGAAAAAAAAATTAATGGTTAAAAATATATACTATTTCATTATTTGAAGAACATGGGGGTGTCAATCCATTTCAAATGGTTCAGAAAATATAAAAATGGTCGCTCGACCATTTTTAAAAAATCTGAAATTTTTTTTACAATAACCCTAACATGACGGAAGTTCAAAATGACCGTTATTTTAATTTTACTATTTTTTGTTTCTGCATGGCGGCCATCTTTGTTTCATCGTGTGCAGCGATTTTCTCAGATACTAGGATACACAAAATTGTAAATATCTCGTCTTTTATTTTCCCAATTGAAATGGGGTTTGCAGCATTTTATTCAGAATAAAATAGGCTAAATGTAAGGTCATAGAATAATTTTGAAAAATAAATTTTTAAAGGTAAAATTTTAGCACAAAATTTTAGATTTTTTCCAAAATCTATCCGTTTGCAGGAGGAAATTTTTCATGTAAGGAAAACTGTCAACTTTACACAATTTTTTCTACAAATAGGTCAACATTGCATGTGCTCACACACCAAGTCCCAGATCTGGGAGTTGATTTCTCTTTGCGAAAAAAATTCCGAAATTCGTCAAAAATTTCAAAAATCGCACTTTTTAGGCTTTGATATCTCTGGTGGGGCACAAGATAAAAATCTGAAATTCTGGCCTTTGATAGTATTGTTTAGTAGTGTTATGTGAAAAAAATTTCAAGAAGGAGATTTGACTGCAAGCTGAGATATGACATGGATAATATGTGAAAACAATACTGCCAAACTATTGTAACCTACTATGTAATTGTTCAACAAGACTGTCAACCTTACACAATTTTTTCTACAAATAGATCAAAAGTGCTTGTACTCATACACCAAGTCCCAGATCTGGGAGCTGATTTCTCTTTGCGAAAAAAATTCCGAAATTCGTCGAAAATTTCAAAAAATCACACCTTAGGCTTTGATATCTCTGGTTAAGCACGAGATAAAAATCTGAAATTCTGGCCTTTGATAGTATTGTGTAGTAATGTTATGCACAAAAAATTTCAAGGAGATTTGACTATAAGCTGAGATACGATGATTAAAAAAATGTTAAGAAATGCTATTACGAGTACATTAGGAGAAATGAGATTAGTCTCTTTTATTACAATATTTACACAGAAAATATTGTTTGTTGAAAACAGTTAAATAATAAACATTTAATTTACAAAGATACTATATATGCTCAACAAAGAGCTTAACACTATTTACGAGAGATGTTATGAGTTCGACCAGTTACTGTTGTCAGTCCATTATGCTGTTCTTTCTCAAAATTTTATTTGAAGCCACCCAAGTCTTGTTATCCCTTGTTAACTTGAATGAAATTCTCTAGGTTTAATAATTGAAACCATGTCAACTCGAGCAGTCGCAACCCATTGTATGTAATTTACTTTTCCTGAAATGTGTTCCGAGTAAAATTGTTGCAATAGCATTTCTAGTAGGTTTGTTCATCTGGACAAATAGTGTATTGGCTTAGCATACATTCTGAATTGTTTAAATCACACAGAAGCATTTGAAGAAGATATTTGTAATTAACATTTAACTTTGTATCATAAATACTTAATTTAAAATTTTTGAGATATGAACAATTACATACAGGGTTGTTTGGTTTAAACCAAGTTGGTTTAAACCGTGGTTAAAACCATGGTTTAAACCAAGTGGTTTTTAAAAAAAAACCATGCTGGTTTTTTTTCACTAGGTTTTTTTATTCTTTTATCGAATGTTTTATTTTACACATTATTGAAAAATGCAAAATCCAAATTATGAAGAAGCTACAAGCAAAGCTGTAGAAAAATGATGAATTAATAAGTTTCTAAAAGGACAAAAAATTTTAATCAACTCAACTTTTCTTGTAAACTGTAAATCTATATGGCAGAATAACTAATTTTTCTAAAATTAGCTGGTTAGAAAAAACTAATGAGTTTTCTTTCTTTTTCTTTTTTAAGGCCTATATGTATATACAGGGTGTCCGAAAAGTCTGGAAATGGTCGAATAACTCGAGAAATACATATGAGACTGAAAAACGAAAATATACGTGTTAAATATTTTTAAATAAGCTACTCAGTGATACCAAATTTGACCTTCGCAACCGACCCACTGGGGGATCAGAGGGGGTCCATCTTTGAAATCTTAAATTATAACCCCCATTTTTTATTGCAGATTCGGATTCTACGGACAAAAATACTTAACTTTTGTATTTGATGTTTATTAGGAATCCCCGTTTATCGCAGTGTAATTGAGCATATTAAATCCATACATATTTCGGTTTTCCCTGATTGGCCAGAATTTTTGACGTCAAATTTCTCGTCTTTTGCAGGAATAGCGTTACTTGAAAATCACCCGTGGCGATTATTTTGATAATGCTACGCTGTTAAAAATTTGATCCATTTGCTGTAGCGTCACTCCACAGCTTTTATAGAATATCTCTTTTATGACCAATGAGAATGCTCCATAACACAGTAAAGTAACCGTTTTCTATAAAAGCGGTGAAGTGACACTACAGCAAATAATTAAAAAAAAAATACACCCACATCAGCCGTATTTAGAAACCATTCATTATTTAGAAACCATTTACTGGATAAAATAAAAATCCAAATAGAAAACTAAATTAATATATTTCAATGAATTTTTGTAGAGAAAAACATAAAAAAATCCTATACATTGTCAAAAATTTAACTCATTTGCTACAGCGTCACTCCACCGCTTTTATAGAAAACGGTTACTTTACTGTGTTATGGAGCATTCTCATTGGTCATAAAAGAGATATTCTATAAAAGCTGTGTAGTGACGCTACAGCAAATGAGTCAAATTTTTAACAGTGCAGCATTATCGAAATAATCGCCACGGGTGGTTTTCAAGAAACCATTATTCCTGCAAAAGACGAGGAATTTGATGTCAAAATTCTGGCCAATCAGGCAAAACCTGGTTGGGAAAACCGAAATATGTATGGATTTAATATGCTCAATTACACCGTGATAAACGGGGATTCGTAATAAACATCAGATACAAAAGTTAAGTATTTTTGTCTGTAAAATCCGAATCTGCAATAAAAAATGGGGGTATAATTTAAGAATTCAAAGTTGGACCCCCTCTGACCCCCAGGGAGTCAGTTGCGAAGGTCAAATTTCGTATCACTGAGTCGCTTATTTAAAAATATTTAACACATATATTTTCATTTTTCAATCTCTTGTGTATTTCTCGAGTTATTAGACCGTTTCCAGACTTTTCAGACACCCTGTATATATATAGCCATTACTTGTAAAACATATGTATAGCTAGCCAGAAGGGCAGACTCGAGTTAAAAATGCACTTTTACTATTTAAATTGCTTGATTCGTTACGATTTACTAAGGATTTCATCATTTCAGAAATTCTTTTTGTTATGTATGCTATTGAATAATTGGCAATGAGCTTTTTATTTGCTCTGTGATTAGTGATTTTAACAAGCCTTTGTTTTTCTTGCATTCTTACATTGGGATTGGGTTTTTTTGCATTATAATTTTATTCTTTTACCAGCTAGGTTGGCACAGTTCAAACCAATTGGTTTTTTAGAACAAATCTAATATTTTCTCATTTTTGTAATTTAAGTGTTTCAAATTATTGGATGAAAGTAATTTCTATTTTTAAGTCTTATCTCAATAGTCACCATAAAACATAGTGAGTCTGGTCAAGGTCATGTTAGTATACATGTAGAATGCATATTTCATGCACTGATGAACGTATCTGAAACTCTACAGAAAACACTTAAATCATGTAAATTTAGCAAAAATAAAATAGATGAAAAATATGCAATATTTAGCTTTAAAAAGTATTTTCCTTTGAGAAACGCAGATGTACAGATAATGACATAAATGATCTTTAAAATTTCAGTCAAGCTCTAAAAGAAATTTTTCTTGATTGGAGGGATTATTTTTTAAGAATAAAAAAAAAATTCAAGATATGAAGTTGAATGAGAAGACATTCAAAAATTAGGCACTAGTAAAGCACCTGTTTAAACATTTGACTAAAATATGCAAAAGATATATTTAAATCTTCTATTGCATAACCAAACCATTCTGTCAATTTTTTTTAACTTAGATCAGTTAAGAAAATTGACAGAAAGGGGGGAAGGGGGGGGGGGCAAGACAAGGTTTGCTTGAGACATAATAGAAAAAAAGTCTCATAAAAATGCCTAAAAAAATGCAATCTTTAGACGTTTAAAAATACTAAATGTTATAATAGAGCATGCAGTCCGATGGCTGTTTAAATTCTTTGGTAGATGACAGCATTTATAAAGCTACTGTATATTTTAACATCAATGTTTTTCAATAGTCTAAAAAGATGTTAAATAGATATTTTTGTTTATTTAACAGTCATCTTTTTTTTTTTTTTTTTTTTTTTTTTTTTTTTTTTTTTTTTTTTAACTGGTAGTTTTATAAAACACAATGCTTGAAGTATGTAAAGACTCTACTGCTAAATTCAAATCCTTCCAAAAATTCTTTATAAAAAGCTTTATTTTTCAATAAAAAATAATTAATTCATGCAGTCTTCTAACAAAAAAAAATCAGACATCACATATAACAAGTATTTCAAATTAATTATTTTGAATAACCATTTGAAAATAATGTATATGAAGTTTTATATATGAATCTATATCATATATTTATTTATAGTGCTAGTAATCAAAAGGTTGTTCATTAAGATTTTCAAGGTATCAATGTTTCATTATGTAGCACATTTTATTTATGAAATATAAGACACAGCTTTTTCTAAAAATGTTTAGATTTTAAAGAATTTCAATTTTCTACATAATTGATTGTATATTAAATAATTATATTGATTAGAATTACTTTTAAATCAAATTATTACTATGTATTCAAAAATATTTATTTTTGTTCATAAATATGCATGTATATGTAACAGGAAAACATATTTTTTAAAAAAAAACGGTTTAAACCAAAAAAACCTGGTTTAAACCAAAAAAACCATGGTTTTTGGTTTTTTTCAAAAAAACCCGGTTTTTTACCAACCCTGATTACATAGTAGGTTACAATAGTTTGGCAATATTGTGTTCACATATTGTCCATGTCATATCTCAGCTTGTAGTCAAATCTCTTTTTTGAAATTATTTGTACATAACTTTACTACAAAATACTATCAAAGGCCAGAATTTCAGATTTTTATCTGATGCTCCACCAGAGATATCAAAGCCTAAAAAGTGCGATTTTTGAAATTTTCGACGAATTTCGGAATTTTTTTCGCAAAGAGAAATTAGCTCCCAGATCTGGAACTTGGTGTATGAGTACACGCACTTTTGACCTGTTTGTAGAAAAAAATGTGTAAGGTTGACAGTCTTGTTGAACAATTACATAGTAGGTTACAATAGTTTGGCAGTATTGTTTTCACATATTGTCCATGTCATATCTCAGCTTGTAGTCAAATCTCCTTCTTGAAAATTTTTGCACATAACACTAGTACACATTACTATCAAAGGCCAGAATTTCAGATTTTTATCTCGTGCCCCACCAGAGATATCAAAGCCTAAAAAGTGCGATTTTTGGAATTTTCGACGAATTTCAGAATTTTTTTCGCAAAGAGAAATCAACTCCCTGATCTGGGACTTGGTGTATGAGAACACACACGTTTGACCTATTTGTAGAAAAAATTGTGTAAGGTTGACAGTTTCCCTTGCATGAAAAATTTCGTCTTGCAAATGGATAGATTTTGGAAAAAATCTTAAAATTTTTGCTAAAATTTCACTTGTAAAAATTTATTTTTCAAAATTATTCTACAACTGTGTATTTAGTCTATTTTATTCTGAACAAAATGCTGCAAACCCCATTTCAATTGGGAAAATAAAAGACAAGATATTTACAATTTTGTGTATCCTAGTATCTGAGAAAATCGCTGAACACGATGGAACAAAGATGGCCGCCATGCAGAAACGAAAAATAGTAAAATTAAAATAACGGTCATTTTGAATCTCCATCATGTTAGGGTTGTTGTACAAAAAATTTCAGATTTTTTAAAAATGGTCGAGCGACCAGTGCTGGACCACTTGAAATGGATTGACCCACTACCTTTTTTTTAAAACAACTTTTTAGATCCTCCAACTAGGATATGAACAACAGAAAAAAAATTTTGGACCTCAGCTACCACTATTTATGAATATTAATCGCTTTCTTGGAGCTCTTGATGCAGCTTCTTTAAAAATGATCCAAATTGCTTTCAATTTTATTCAACATAGTTTTAGCGTCTTACCATTTTTTTAATAACTACACGAATATTTTTATACCCAACTACATGCGAAATAATTTCCTGGCTTTTTGGGCCCGGTACAGGCCCCCTTGAAGTTTTTGTAATAATAAATTGTCAATAAATTGCTTCCTTTTAATCTGATCTTCATTTTTAGGATTCTTTATTCATTTAGATATTTTAATTTTTTGACATTCCATATAAGACACTTTGGCCTCCTGTGGAATTATAGGGCTCAGTCTAGGGCCCCTGAACAGTTTGTGAGGCAAACATAGTTCACTCTTTATATTGCTTCCCTTCTCAGTGCAAAATTTTTAAATTTGAGTCTTGGACTCTTCTTTCAGGAACAAGATTCTCATATTTTCATCCGCAGCTAGGACCCTTTTTTTAAACATTTTCCGAATCAATTTGTGCATTTCGATAAAATATTATTAAAATGAATAATTCATACCCTATGATTAATTTTGACTAATTGTAGATCTAAATAGCTAAGTACTAAGATATTTTAACATGGTTTCCTGTTAGGGGGCCTCTTTTTAACTGTCAGTTGTCTTTTTAGGGCCCTTATTATAAATCCCTTTAAAATGGTTCAATTATCTTGCTTTTTTTAAACAACTTCTTAAATCCATCAGCTACTAAGGAACCGTCATAGTCTAGCTACCACCAATTTTGAATATTAATCGCATTCTTGGAGCCGTTGGTGCAATTTCTTTAAAAATGATCCGGATTGCTTGCAATTTTCTTTCACATTGCTTGAGCGTCCTCCCATTACTTTAATAACTACAAAAAATATTTTATACCAACTACATGCGAAATAAGTTCCTGGCCCCTTGAAGATTTTGTACCATAAATTGCTATTAAACTGCCCTCTCTTAATCCAATCTTCATTTTTGGAACTATTTTTTCACTTAGTTATTCCCATGTTCTTACATTCCATTTAAAAGCCTGAGACTCTCTATGGTCTCAGCTCAGGCACCTTGAAATTTTTGTTCTCCATACATATTTCACCCACTTATTATCAAACCTCAATGCATAAATTTAAAGTTGAGTTTTGGACTCTCATTTCAGGACCTACACCCTGATATTTTTATTGATGTCTAAAGTCCTTTTTTTAAAGCATTTATTCATTTTTTATGCATTTCTTTAAAATATTATTTAACGAATAATTCATATCCTATGCTTAATTTTGACTAATTGTAGATCTAAAGTGTTAATTGTTTGCTTAAGTTTATCATAATAGGTCCCGAGCAATGCCGGATGGGTCAGCTAGTCTATTAATAAATACATAAAATCGAAAAACAATTATCACAATCCATATTTCAAAAAGTTTTTAAACAGAAACGCATGATTAAATTACATATACTCAAAAATGAACCTAAATAAAATGCTCTTTAAAGTATTCATCCAATCAGAAGTCCGTATTTTCTTCCCTATACTAACTTCAGTGGGATTGGAAAAAATGGCGTCGCCACCAAGTGCCTGCCGAGTAGAGTTGCCCAATTCTACATTTTTTAGTCATTTTTGGGCTTATCATACTATGTACATTTAAAAATGATGTGCGAGAAAAGAAACTATGCCCGGGGCAAAGTTTCAATTTGCCCTCCCTGGTGCCCCCCCCCCCCGGAGATTTTGCCCCGGGGCCCCTAAGTTTATAGTTACGGCCCTGTAGCCTGTTTAATTAACAGGAATTTTGTGAGTGGGTTTGTTTTATTAAATGGATCCCTTTACCCCAATGGCACAATGTGAAGAGAAAACTGCGCTCGGGAAAAGTTTCAATTTGACGTCTGCCACCCTTTATCTTAATAAAGGTGTAGAAATATAAATAAGTCTTACTGAATACATATATTGCATTTCATGTGGAACTTTACAATGCTTAATTTTAACAATTAAATATTGTAAGAGAAATTTGCTCTTCTATTTTAGCAAAGGGGATCTGGAAAATGGATGTGAAAAAAAAATGTATATCTAACAGTAACAGTTTGCAACTGTTTTTGGACTCTAAGAATGAAGCCACATGTTATTTGAGAATGTATATTTCTGGCATAAAAATAATTCCCAAAATGTCTGTATATACAGTAGACTCCCTCAAATCCGCACAGCTTAGGACCAGAGGTTTTACGGATTTCTGGTCATTGCTTTGTTTACTTTTTTTAAACAGTAATTTGAACGTAATTAATAATGCAATCGAAACTATAATGAATGCTTACTATATAATAAATGTAATAAATAATGCAATAAACTCAAACAATAAAAATTTAGATAGTTTTTTAAATAATTAAAATATTAAAAGCAAAGGTCAAGTTAATAATCAAAAACGTATGATTAAGTATTCATTATAAAGATTAAATGAACTTTTCTTAAATTATTATTGGAAACTTGTCTCATAAAAATATATTGCTAATTCACATAAATATCATAAAATAAAGAAATTTTATTTAAGGTTTAGCCAGACTTAATAACCAAAAAAGTTTGATTAATGCATAAATATGTTTGATCAGAAGATTGTAATTATCAGTGATATCAGCAATATTTGAATTTTTTTAGAAATAAATTTATTCTTCCTCCATGAAAAAAAAAAAAAAAAAAAAACATGAACTCAATAATATTAAAGAAAATTATAAATTAAAATATATATGGAATTGATATAAAGCTAAAAAAGTCAAATTTTATCCCTAAATCTGAACTGGATGTTTCTTGTTTACATCTGTAAATTATGTGTGGATTTTAGAGAGTTCTGGATTTTATGAGTGCGGTTTTGAGGGAGTCGACTGTATAACTTTTTTTAGGGAAAAAAAATGAAGTTGGTAGAATATATTTGATGCCCCATTAATTTCTGTGCCCAAGGCGACTGCTCCCTACTTAGCATGGCTCTGTCAATAGATACCAAATTTTGAATGAATCAGCCCCTGTATTTAATAGATAAAATCTTATTTTTTATTACCCTCATATTAAAAAAACACACATAATATGATCATAATTACACTAAGTGTTGTTTTATATCTATCTAATTCCATGAAAAAGTTGTCAGTATTCTTGTATAAGAGATTCTATTCTACACAAAAATTCTTTGGCATATGATTCTATGAAATCTTGTTTGATTTTTTACAGTTTCAATTCATTTTTTTCATTCAATCAGTTAAATTGCAAACTGTAGGATATTAGATATTAAGCAAAGTTATATCATAATAAAAATAGCTGATGATAAGTCATTGTTTACCAGATTTTCTAGTATTTATAAATCATAACTAATCTTCATACAGATTTATTACAAGCACTTTGGAATCTATTAAGCACTAAAATTAGCAGTTTTTTGCTTGGGAAACCTGCCGATTTTGATGAAATATGTTCAATGTGGTAAGCTAGAAAAACACATTGTGTGTGTTTCATATTAAATTAAGCATTTTATATTAAATTTTTCATTGTGCGTTTTATATTAAAATAAGTTATATGTTTTATTATAGATTATGTGTGTGTGGGCTTTTTTTAATATATTGTATCATCATAAAATAAAACTAACATGCTTTATTCAAAAGGTAATTCTAACAGGCACATGAAAACAGTATTTTCTCCCAAAAATGGCTAAAAACAAAAACAAACAAACAAAAATTTTTTTTTTCATTCCTCCTGTGTCGGAGACATCTATGGCCTAATCACTGGACAAAAACATACAATGTTACTATCCAGTTTTTTATGCATATAGAATGTTGTACAAACAATCCGTATAGCTTGGCATTTATAAGTTTTTGGGAATCCCGTGACTTTTGAAAAGTACTAAAATTATATTGTTTGAAAACTACTGTTAATTTAATAACTTACATATTATCCGAGTCCGATAGCCAGATCACCCATTTGTTGTTGCCAACCAGTAATCATATTCAAATTGGTAATTTAATATGCACACAATAAAGACCTTAACATCATTATAAATGATGTTATCAATCAAATGATATAAAAGCAATCTATAGCTACATAAAGCAGTAATTTAGTGTACTAGTGTGTGATGTTACATTTGTGTAACATCAAACTAACAAGTTCTACCAGTAAATGTTAATAAGGGTGACAGTTTCATTTTCAGCAGTGTTTTTGCTCAATAGAATATATATACATTTATAAGATCTCTAATGTATACTTTTTGGTATGTTTTTTCATTTTTATTTTCAATTAACAATAATAGATGGCGTCATAGCACATACATGAATGAATTTCAGAAAATGGTTTTGAAAAATGAAAAGACTACCTAATAACATTACTTTTTTTTCTATTTCGAAATGGAAAGAAGTTACATGTGTAATTAATATAACTGTTTTACTAAATATTAAATTGTAAAAAATCATGATATAGTAATTTCAAAATTTTTCATTCTCCAAAGGTAATAAGTTTTGCGAGATCATCACAGAATCAGATTTTTATTATTATTATTTTAAGTACTATTTAAATTGTGATTTACTTTGATATTTATAGTTGCTATATATTTATTTTTTTACAACATTAGCCTTATATATTACACTTTTTAATATGTAAATGTAACTAATCATAAGCTTGTTTTTTAAATTAATTGTAAGTTTTAAATTTTCCACTATAAAGTTTTTGATTTTAGAATTTTTTTATGACATGTCTATTATTTATCTGATTTGAATTACTTATTGAGCATTTATAAATCAGAAATTGCAATTTTTTAATAAGTTGCATAATGTTTTTGAATTTACGAAAGATGGTGGCATTGCATAAAATATAAATAATTTTTTTTCAAAGGTTCGTTTTTGAGCATGTCGAATTAATTTTTCTGAATGTTTTCTAATATTTTCATTAATCAAGCTCCCTTTTTTTAAAAAATTTAAAAGAACTTTGAATTATTTGACATTTTTGGTGAATTTCTACATGTTTTGACATAATCTTAACAAAATCTCTCTACCCTCCCTCTCTGTACATGAATTTTTTTTTTTTTTTTTTTTTTTTTTTTTTTTTTTTTTTTTTATGTGCAAATCTTGCAGTAATAAAGTAAGTGTTAGTAGTAAGAATTTTATTGTGTTTTTTTTTAATGTTGTCAAGTGCAATAACAAAAAATATTTTTTTTCCTGTTATTGTTCTGTAAGAACGGTTTTAAGTTGATTTTGTAAGAAACATTCCCCATTGCAATCTTTCCCATGGTATCTTTTGAAATATTTCTTCATAACTTTTTAATATATGACCCGAGGAATCAAAAATGCTTATAGTTTATATAGGTATTACATTTTGTCCACATGATAAAAATCTCAATTATGAAACAATCATTTTTTAATTCGCCATATACATTGAGATAGTTAACGCTCTACTTCAGTAACGCTCTGAGATAGAACAGCTAATATTATTTCAATGGAAGAAATTTATAGCTTTCATTCCTTTGCATTTTGCTCAAATGTGATAATTTTTGTAGTTTTGAAAACCTGTATGTTTAAACTATGCACCCCATTTATAAATTTTACTTCTTTTTTTAAATTTAAGGTGATACAATTGCTTTATTTTTCTATTCTTTAAAATTCACCTTCAGTGTCTTATTTCAAAAAATCTGTTTGACATTTTAAAATTTGGTAAAATGGCATGCATAATTTAATTATTTAGCTTTCTGAAAATGTTTTTTATTGTGATTAATTTTTTTTTATCTATGCTACATCTACATATATTAAAAGTTGAAACACTTTGATTTAAAATAGATAAAAATTCTGTAACTTCGCCTTTAAAAGGTGAGACACCTTAGAACAGATTAGGGTGGAAGACCATATGAGTTTACTCTCCAGAGAGTCTTGGGGGTAAAAGGGAAGTAGGTGTGAAATTATGCCTCTAACTATTAGTTATATGTCGTTTACTACTTGTAGGAAAAAATATAAAAAATTCCCTCTCCTGAGCTCATGATATTTCATGAAGAAAATTTGATTACAAATGCGTTTTTGAAATGATGTAAATAGTTGCTTATTTCAGAAAGTTTTAGTAGGAATGTAATATAATTATAAAGATATTAAAAAAGCATTATTGTTTTCAAATAAAGTCAGATTTATCATTAATATTACAGGACTGCTAGTTGGTCACTATTTCCCTAAAAGGTCTCTATTTTTTAACTTGGTCCCTAAAAGTTCCTTTTTAAAAATCTATTTTGCCTAAATTAATTTTTTTTTCTGAGATTTTTACAAAATTTATCATGAAAATTTAGATTTGTTAAAAATTTAATGCCCTGGATGGCAGCACATAACTGGTCATAGCAGAAGAAAGGATCAATAATAGCATATTTGTGAAGATGAATTAGGAACCAATAATATTCTTAGATTACAACATCCTGTGGCCTGTAGGAACTTTTCTTTTTTTAACAATCTGATCTAACTCATTCTATATTAATTTGTTTTTAGTAATAGTTTTAAAAAGTTAGATGAACACACACACACAGAGAGAGACATCTGTAAAGAGAATGTACCTATCTTTTTTTTTTTTTTTTTTTTTTTTTTTTTTTTTACTTCTGCAAAGCATTGTCAACAGCCTGAGGAATATTTTAGCTTTATAAAGGGAAAACTAAGTGTTCCTGCACATAGGTTTATGAGACATGTGTCAAGCACATGCTCTGGAACCTGCAGCAAATTGGCTGTTAGAATGATAGAATTGTCTCAACGAGTATTTCTTGAAATTTATTCTATCTAGAAAAGAACAAAGGATACTAAATACAGTCAGCTACAAAAGAATTGTTGAATATTTGAAGAAGAAAACAATGAAATGTCAGTTACTGTTTATTGTATCTAGTGCCAAACTATTTACACAGTTTACTGATCCGCTTAGTATATGATGAGATAAAATGCCTTATAAAAATCGTAAGACATATTTACAAACAATCAGCCATTAATGCTTTTAAGGTTGATGTCAGTTAATATCCCTTTAAGAGTAAAAATTTAATCTCTCCAAAGGATGCAATTTCAATGAAGAATTTCTAAAAGAGTTATTGCAACTATCTGAAAAAGATAGAGGTTATTTTTTAAGTGATGTGTAGCTAGATTATGTAGCTTCTGGTAAGTATTCTTACAATATGTATATATTGCAATAAAAAACTATAAATATTGCAGTTGTTTAAATCCAAAATTCAAAAATACTTCAAAATTTTTTTTAAATGAATAAAAATTGACTAACAGACATGTCACTTTTCCGCAAAAACGTAGAATTCCATTTTTTTAGCTCTGAATTTTATCATTATTGGAATTGATGCAAATATGCATTCAAATCTGATGAAAATTTTTAATGGAGGGGTGTGTTTTGGAGGGGGGGGGGTTAGGTAGCAATAGCGGATGAAATACAACAAAAATGAGTGTATGAACTGCATCAAATTTGGAAAAAAATATTCAAAAGATCTCAGAAAAAATGAAAAAAATATTCAAAGGATAATGAAAATCGTGAAAAAAATCGTTTTTTATCAAAAGAAAAAAAAAATCAGTTTTCGTCAAAGGATTACTGGGAGGGGGTGCAATTTTTGTGACAAAAATGACATTTCCGTTAAAGGATCGTGGAAAAGGATGTGATTTTCGAGAAGGATCATAGGGGAAAGAAACCACAATTTTTAAAGAATTGCGGGAGAAACACGATTTTCATCGTCAAAGGATTGCGGGAGAAACACGATTTTCATCGTCAAAGGATTGCGGGAGAAATGCGATTTTCATTAAAGCATTGTGGGAAAAAAGGCAATTTTTATCAAAGGATTGCAGGAAAAAAAACACACTTTTATCAA